>JAHLJT010008446.1:92391021-92402115 GCA_031308135.1 Acheta domesticus | reverse complement strand
TTACAGTCACTAAGCACAAACACACGCGCTGCTCCTTCAGAACCTGAGATTTGATTTAGTAGTATTGCTGACGAAATGACAAACCCACACTCCAGCCCTACATCTACCACAACTAGTAAAAAGATAGGTAAAAAACGTGCACGTAGTGAAGCTATATTTGTGTCCAGTAGCAAGACGATGGGCGTCTCAGGTACGCGGTAACGATTCTGATTAGGCTTTTCCGATGTTTAGTTCGTACTACAGGTACTTATGCGCGTTTACAGCAGAGGAATATACTTCCATTTTAAGATTTCAAAAGGTCAATAACTTAATTTCTAGTGAAAATAATCTTATTTTGACAATTATTTAACAAGTGCGTCATATTCAATATAAATTATTGTTCATTTACGAAAAATTAATTTATATAATTTTATGGGGAGGGTCAGATCGGATTTGTGGAACACTACAGTTATGTAGCAACATGTTCCCAAAAAGCAGCGCATTGAGATCGGCAGTTACGCGTTCCGGTTATTCTACGAGTATTCCGGTTGGTGAAGCAGCGAAATAAAACTTCAAATGATGTGCTGGGAGAGCTATGATGTGGGGTATGATACATAAAATTCTGGAAAGTTCTCTCGATCTCTGCAAAAACACAATGGATCCCTCTTATTAGAAGATTTTTATGAAAGAATCAATGAGCATTGAATGAATATTTAACCTTTACCTAACCTTTACCTGTATTGGGCGCGGGGAGCAACCGTTGGCCTTATTTTCTTTAACAACTGATGTTTGATTATTTTAACACAGTTTTAAGCGAGAGAATGTATACGCTCTTTGAAACGGCTGACTGTCAGCTCTCGTACCAATTGTTTAGAGTTTAAATCAACCTATCGCGGCACCTTAATACCCTCACGCTCCGGCTTGCATCCGTATGCAGAAACAAGACTGCTATGACACCACTGTCTTGGCGTTTTGCATTTTGCAATAATGCTATTGTATGTAAAAACGGAAATTTCCAAGCCTTTTAAATAATGCATACAGCGTCTAGACAGTAGGCACTGCCATCTTGCGGCTGTGTTGGAAAGTACTTAACAACAGCTGAAGAGTTGGCGCCAAAGATTCCATCCCCCCCTCAAAGCACTTCGTGAAAAGAAGTGTTTGCGCCTTTCTTTCAAATTAGCGCGCGGATTTGGGGGAAAATATTAGTACAAGTACAACGCAGAATGTTTTTACGTTTAAAATGTAAATTCTGAGCTGGTAATTAATGCCAAAGATTTTATTTAATAAATGATTTACCGGAATGGCGCCAAATTTGAATCATTTATTGGTGCCCGTGTTCCAACACCGGTTGTTCTACGAGATCACCTGAATCTTTTTTCGCTGTAATGTGTTATGTTCTTGTAATGTTTGCCATTAACTTAGTAGATTTGTCAAGAGATGCGAAACAGAAGAGTGGATTTAATGCCGCCGTAAGAGACAGAATTACAAGGTTAACGTCGGACGCGCCAAAGAACAGACCTCTGAGCTGAAGCAAAGGTCGGTCTCGGGTGCTGAGTTTCGGAGTTGCAGTACGCCAAAACGTCTTATGCCCTGGCGTCATGCCGAATGTGCCAATACAGCGCTTCGATTGATTCGCTAATTGATGTTTCCGTGTAAGTCAACGCCAATAGTCAGTAGTACCTTTAGTATAGTGGATATTTTATCCCGGGAGGTGAATGGTGAGATCCGGTACCAACCTACAGGTCGTTTTGCACAGAATTTCCCTCTTCAGATATCTTCCTCAGCGGAACACTACCCCAGGCGGGACAAGCTCGAACTCCCGAGTGTGTGGTATTGCGTGTAAGGGGAGAGGATAGGTCAGGAGAGAGGAACAAAACATCGCGCGCGGTCCCAACCCCGTTTGTTAGGGTACTGCTTCGGTATTTGCCTAGTTCTGATCGGAGAAACCACAGACAACTGGCGTTCAGAGCAGTCGGCAGCTGGAATTCTCCTCCAGAAAGCGGATGAATTAGACCTAGCGGCTTGCGTCGCAGGGACAGCGGCAATGCTAGCTCTGACCCAAACTCGGCCGGGGCAACGCCTTGAATGCTGCGCCAGAGCAGTTAGCGACCGCGGGTTTCTTGGGAGGCGCGAGTGCGAATTGTTTGAAGACGATTAATGCCGCTGACGTTGGATGAGAAAAGTGGGAAAGGAAAGGCTGACTGGGACGAAGGCAGACGTCCGTCCCGCAGCGTCGGCCGGATTGAAGTCGCGGCGGGGGTGCAGCGCGCGCAGGCAGGCGGGAAGGACGGGAGGCTGCGCGGCGGGGAGCGCTGCAGGGAGCGCGGCGGGGAAACAGCGGGGGGCAATGGGACGGGGAAGCAGCAGGGGGCCGGCGGCGGGGTATGGAGCGAGCGGGCGCTCCGGCCGTCGACACGAGGCCGGGATGGATCCGGCGGGGATTAGGGCGTCGGGCGTCGGCCGGGGGGGGGGCGGTGGGCGGTGCGCGGTGGGCGATGCGCGATGGGCGGCGGGCAGTGGGCGATGGGCAGTGGGCGGTGGACGGCGGGCAGCAGCGGCCGGAGAGCGACGGCCGACGGCCGGTGTGTGACAAGAGGGGGTGGCGGCGGCGGTGGCTGAGCCGGAGAGCGCGCCTGACAGGCGGGTCACGGCGCCTGGGAAGCTCTCTGCGGGGGTGGCGGCGAGCGCGAGAGGGGCTAGGGGCGGGGTGCTCCTTCTCTTTCCCTCTCACGCCTTCCCTGCCTTCGTGCTCTCTGTGTCCCAGACGTCGCGTCGCCGCGCCGTGCGAAAGGTGACGCATGGCCTCGAGGAGCCTGCGCTGGTTAGCGCAACAAACGTGACAAGTTTATGAGCCTCCACACACCTTGCGCTGTTTTAAACATTGCGCTCGCTTGATTTTTTGCCTGCTTCTTTTTACCCCTCAGCAGTTATGGTCGTCCTCAATTTCTCTTTTTTATTCTTCTTTATTATTTTTTTATTTCTCTGTTATCTACCTTCGTACTTCACAATTTCTTGTGGAAGAACTTCATTTCAACGCATTTACCAATTTCATGTGTTTCTGCTAGGTAAATATTGGGCTATTGATGTGTGCTTTACTCTCGTCTCTGATTTTAAATCCTTGAACTTGTCAACAGGATTTATTTCATTCACTTTTCTTCTTCACGTTCATTCTCTTCTCATTAATCATAACCTTGCCGTCGTTTAATGATTCTCTTCTTGCTGGCATCTCTGTAATTGCTACTTCCTCAATCTAATTTTTAACGTTCTTTCGTGACATTTCGTTCTACCCTCGCGTGTTCTTAGACTCGCAATCGCTTCTTCAATTTTACTTAATAATGATCATTTTTCAACACCAATTTTCTTTTTTATAATTACATGGTTGTTCGCCATTTTCAGTACTCACGATCAAGCTTTCTGAACTTCATTTTCCTCTCATTATACAAGCTGCATTATTTCAGTACCGTGTTCCAACTCCCCTATTTTCTTGCGTTTTCCTCTTCCTGCAAGCAGCTTCTTTCCTCGTCGCCTCACGACGTGTCTCCCCCTCCCCCAACCGTGTCCACCCTCGCTCTGTCCCGGCGCCGCGGCGTGTCTCGAAGCGAGGTCTATTTCAGGCGCCAAGTGGGCCCGGCCACAGGTCGACCGCCGCGTATAATCTATGTATGGGCAGTGCTCCCGGCCCGGATCGGTTTATGGAATGCGGGCCAGGCTTTATTCAATGAGAGGAGCGCTTGCCACCCGCGCGGACCAGGGCGTCGCGCCCTGGCGGCACTGCTCAGCGACCCCGCGGCCTACGACCCAACCCCACGTCCCGCTCCCTCCCTCAAGCACTTGCGGCTCCAACTCTCCTTACAACCGCCCGCTCTCTCCGCCAAATCTGCCCTTTCCTCATTGCTCTTATCCGTTTCGCCGTGCCTTCACATACCACCGTCCTCTCAACCCCTCTCTCCACCGGATCTGCTTTCTCCTCATAGCTCTTATCCGTTCCTTTATGCATCCGCCCCCCCCCCATCCCTCCACCCTCTCAACCTCTCCCTCTCCCCCGGATTCTGGCGCTTCCTCGCCGCCCTCACCCGTGCCTCGCGCCTGCTCCCCGACACGCCTCCTTCGTGTGCCTCCCCTCCTCGCGCCAGTCCCGCCCCAGCAGGGCCGCCAGGACGGGCAGCCGTCGTTTTTATAGGCCCCGAGGAAAGCAAGAGGAGGCCCTCAGCCGGTCCGCGCGAATGACTCCGTCCACTTCATTATGGCATTGCCGCGGCGCGAGCGGCACGGCGCGGGCGGGCGGGCCGGGCTGCAGGCTGCGCGGCGGACGACGGCGGGGTGCGCCGCAGCAGCGGCCGGACGCCCGGACGGGAGGCCCGTGGCCGAGGAAGATGGCAGCGCTTGGGCGTCGGAGGCGCTGTTGGGACCGGCTTGCAGTCGTCGTGCTGGCTGGGCGTTAGCGGCAGCCATTGCGAATTCCACTGCCTGTCGACAATAACGACACTGCTTCAGTAGGTACTGAGTTGTTGAGGGATGGCTGATGGACCGCAGCAGCTGTGGTTGTTGTGGCTATGGATTGATTGATGGTGTAGGCGTTTTATGAATGGTGAGGGAATTACAAAGGTTCCGACGACATGCAGAGGAGATAAGAGGAATCGAAATAAGGCGGAGACGGTAGCTGAGGACCAGGTCACTGAGAAGGAATGATTTGAACCGGGCGATTGCAGGGACGGTAACGGTGGAGAGGGGCTCTTCCGGTCTGGGGGCGGCGATAGTGGCGGGAAAAGGCATCAGCGAGGGCCACCGCAGCTGGGATACAGGCAACGAGAGGCTGCCTCAGCAGCGTGGAGGTAGTGCTGCGGCGGCCGGAGGCAGCGGACGTCCCGGCCGCGTCCTGGGCATGGAAATGACGGCGGCGCCGCGCCGGCCCCCGACCCCTCCGCTGTCGCCGCTGCCAGCCGGCCAGCCGATCATCCCGGAATGAATAATTGAGCGGGTGAAGGGATATTTGGGTAGGTGGCCGCGGGCGGAGTCACCAATCGATGCTGGCGCTGGCTGGCGCGGCTGGAGGCGGCAGGGCACGCGAGCCAGGCCGCCTGCACAGCTGTCGCCACCGCCACCACCAGCCACCGCTACCGCTCCGGACGCCGGGAGGGATGACCCACATTTGGACGTGTCGTATTAGGAAAGTAATATTACAGAATTTCAATACAGCAGAAATGCAATTAATCAAAATACTTTTTGAAGTTATGAAGCATTATTTACTTCCACATGAAGACTAAAATCAATTTCATTTACGATATATCCAACGCTCCGAAGTAAATATTACGTTGTGGTTGTGTCTGAAGCGCCATACGATAATTAAAAGTTTAGAATAATTGAGTTCATATGTTCTTGGATTTTAAAAAACCTGTACGATTCGTTTATATTTTGCGGCGTTCCATGACGACAATGTAAAATAGAAGAATACGAAGTATTCATTTTCAGTAATGGTTAATTGGCAAACAATATTAGAAGAACAATAATACGCGATAGAGTAAATAATAATAATAATAAAATATTACGTTTCCATCCGATATTTTGTAATTATGGACACTTATGAACACTAATCCTTTTCTTAAATTAACACCAATTGCATTTAATTGTGCATAAGATATGCCCCAGTAAGGATCAAGTATCTAAAAAATGTTTTTTCTAGTCGGTTTTTCTTCTCACTTCTTTCCACTGACTAATCATAACCGTAATACATCGGTAATAAAAGGTGGTGTGTACTGACAGCGCAAGTTTCATTAAGATGCTTGTAATAAATGGTCAGCGCGTTTTGAAACTCTTTTAGAGGTAATTTCATTGTTGGAAGTCTTTTTAAATATCATTTGTGGTATTACGTACGACATATTACGAGTACACACGTCCTCAATCGACGGGAAACACATTATCTTGAGATACATAACCTTGAGAAACATAGTGCGGCCATATTAAAATCGAATTACCTTGTAGAATTTACAGATCATTATGCTGAGTAGAGGAGAATAATTTGATAAAATAACGATTATTATAACAAACGTTGGGACTTATACAGAATTGATTTGCTGAACATTTCAAGCAATCGCATGTGTTCATTATTACATTAAGCGTAACATGCGTATATTACCTTTAGCGGAACCCAATATTATTAGGAGAATGAGCGGGGATCAACAATGAGTACGATTCGTAGAACGAAAGTATTAATCAGTTCGACGTCTTGAAATCAGCAGATATTAGGAAGAAATTAATAACACCTATTTTTATTGGGATGAATTTAGATCTTTGTACAATACATACATTTTGCTAGTATGTTAAACATTTTATCGAATAAACTTCGTAAACAGAATCAGAGACAAAGAAATTCTATTGAACATTTTGACATTAACATGATATCTAAGAGACTCTCATCTCAGGCGGAATATCGAATGAGGGCGCACGTTTTGTCGAGCACTCCTTTTGCTCTTAGTGGTAGGAGTAGAGCTGAGAGTGAGTTAATATTTTGTTAGCAATGCAGAAATATCGTATCTGCACTTCGTTTACCGTTACAAGTATGTTTTCTATAACTCGATAACGAAATATCTAGTTTATCAAATGTTGCTAATCTCGCGCTTTTTAAAATTTTATTATTATTTCTTTTTATATTTTATTCATCTATCAATTATCTATTTATAGTTAAAATGTTGAGAAGGGATTGTGGAACTTAAGAAAACGTGCGCAAATAATCTTCTCCCTCATTCCTCATATATACAGTTTTAACTGTTTATTTTTACCAAATAAATCCAATCAAATTAATAGAGGACAGATTGATAAGCAACACACGTAACACAGACGCATGGCAAATTGATTTCCCGGGTGCCACTTTAACTTTTTATTTCGTATTCCGAGAAATATTGGCAACCAACGCGACGGATAAATAAAATTTCACAATTTGAATTTTAGTGGAATGTCCAACCTCTTCTCTCCACCCTTAGCATTATTGAGCTATCTTTTCTCAGAACGGGATTCTTTGTGCTTCCTAAACCGTTCCGTACCCTTCTTTTTCATATACTAGTATTTCTGATAATTTCTTGTTAACACAATTCTTAGCAAGTGCCAAGTAATATATTTTCTGTTGCGTAACTACTCATATACAATTAGACTATACCGACAATTAAAAGAAAATTAGATTGTTTTTTAAAAAAAGATATTTAATACACTAGTTACCATTTGGACTGATTAATTCTATAGACTAAATACGCCTATATCAAGTATTGTACCTCAGCTTCTGGGTCAATGCCCCATCTCTATTAGGTTTTTCGTTCAGTTTCCCTGATCGTTCGAGCAATTGATGAGGTAGCCCCTCGTTTTGCGTCTGGACATAAATGTAGCTTTATTATCTGTCCGCATTTTTTGAGCTCAATGGGGATGTAATAAGTCAAGTAATTGTTCTTCATCTTTTCGTGACAACAAGTCTATTCTTCAAGTGACGAAGGACATAAATGTGACGAAGAACATAACAGCCTAAACCCCTAGCTGATTGCTAATAGAAATTGTGTTTATTACACGGCAACGAATATTTGCTTAACAATTCGTGTCAAAAACTCTCGTTGACACATATATTCATAATTCAATTTAATACGGACACGTTATTTTTTACGATAAATAAATAAAATAACGAATTCAGTGTTGACTCAACCAATTCAAAGAATGGATTATATATAGAATTGGTGCAACGTTTTTTAAATTTATGGGAATTTAATTTTCGTACAAAAAAGTAATCTTCATTTTAATTGCATATTAAATATGTATAAAATGTATTATTGTTATATTTATATTATTTTTTTACTGTTAATTATTGTGCATTTTTGGTTCTGTGAGTAAGGTTGCCTATTTTACAGTTGGTTGGCTGATAATTTTAGACGATCATTTAGCTAAGAACTTCTCTGTGTTGGTAATCGCAAGTTACCTTCATTCTGCACAGTTCCGCTCCTCGTGTGCTGAGGATAATGACGCATTGACTTTGAAAGTACTGTTTAAAAGTTATTATGTAATGCTTAGTTTTGTTTAGTTCTCGATTTTTATACAGCATAAATCTCCCAGTCAATGTTATTAAAGCTTTGTGAAAGTATAATGTTGATGCTGGTAGCAGGATTCAGCTATGTATGCCCCACTTCTTTTTTGTAATCTGTAGGAACCTCATCGATATATGTATAATTTCATATTTGTGCATTTCACGTGTGGCTTCTGTAGGGTCAAATTGACATAAATATTTTAGATAACTTTCCAGGCTGTATTACGTCTCATTATTTCATTCTATTCTATTCGATTATTATTGTTCTTTTGAACGTGATTGATGGCATGAATTACCTCTTTTCTTTACTTCAAAAGGTTATCATGCACTGCAGCTTAAAAATTCTAATATTCTCTAGATTCTCAAATATTTTACATATAAGATTTTATTTATTGTGCATCACCTCACTGATAAAGAAGCAATTCCTTCTAACTCCATCCTGGGGAGGTCATTTCAATGATTAATTTAAGAAAGAACATAAGTAATGTTTTGTTGCTATTTCAACTTTACAGTGCAGTCACATTCTCTCTATGTAGTACATGCCTCGTTAGAGGAGGATATGGAATAGGTCAAGCGATTCTGGAGGGCGTTTTTAAAACAAAAACTAAAAAATATGACTCAATATTTGTGACGAATAGCCCTATTAGGTTTCTTGTCCCACCCGCAAAGTAACTGACTTACATTGTTTCCGAAATAAGCCATTCATTTGTCATCTGCTCCGGCGAAAGGGCGCGAGGCATCGGCACTTCCCGCGGTGCGTGCAGGCCGGCGAAGGGCGCGCGGCGAAGGGCGAGCGACCAAGGGCGGGGGCGAGAGGCAGCGCGGAACGACGGAAGGCGGCGCGGGCGATCGACAAAGAGCTCCCCGAGGACTCATTAAAAGGAGCCGTGGCCGGCGACGGCCCGCGGAGCGCGGAGCTGGAAGCGGGGAGAGGCGAAGGAGCCGCCGGTTATCGCTAGCCGGCCTCTGCTCCGCGCCGCCCGACCAGCGGCCAGGGCAGGCGGGCCCCGCCTGCGGCGCCCGACTAGCCCCTGCCGCGGGAGAGACGTCGCCCGCTGGCGGATGAGGGCCCGGATTCGCTTTACCCCGCCACGGACCCGCAAGGCAACATTAGCTATTATTCGCTGCTCAGATTTCTTGGTGTTTTTTTAAATTCTTCCGGGAGCTTTTTCCAGCTTGCAGGGGATGCCGATTTCGACTATCTGTGCCGGGTATCCACTATGTCCCTCATGGGGGACACATTAACATCTACACTAGACACGCTTGCGGGCTCCTCGGTCTGTGGTCAGCAAACTCAGAAGACCTTCCGTGACAACTCACATAGATGAATGACTAGGAACAAACAACAATGCCTAAGGCGGGATTCAGACCCTCAACCCTTCCGACCGAGGCTCTGAGTCGGCACACGCTCTAGCCACCTCGGCCATTCAAGGTCGGCTCATACCTCTTAGTGTTGCTTGGCTAAAGTCAGTTTCGCAACCATTGCTGAACTGAAGTTTTGGTTAATTATTTTCACACCGACAGCTTCTGCCAAAGAGTCTTCATCGAGCAAATATGTATTTCACTCTACTATATGCTGGAAGAGTATGTATTTTGCATTTGAGGTCGATTCTCCGACTATGACGACTTCTTAACGGTGTTCCTCATGCCTGGACATAGTTTAATTCCCACGCTTCGGGGGTAAGAGAGGCTTATTTCGAACTGCCTGAGCTTTCTTCGTCACACATCTTCAGAAACAGACATTTTAAAGGAAAGCTACAACTGTATTTTTGCCTCGACCGGGTATCGAACCTGGGAAGCTAGTACGCAGTCCATGAGCCACTCTAGAAGCTCCATGAAAATGTGATATTTAAATAAGAAACTAGTTCTGTAATGTTTTTACAAAATTCAGTTTTTGAAAAGTGCAATTTATCGGTTTAATGAATAGAAGAAAACCGATGGGTGCTTGCACCTTATTTGAGCCCCAAATTCAAATTGGAGACATGAGGAAGATGAGGTTTTGCGCTGGGAACCGTTAACAAACAAAAAAAGGTGAAGGCGCTGAGGCGGAGCGCTGGTGCGCTCGCGACGCGTCACAAGGGAACAAAGCGAAGCGACAACAGCGAAAGCGAGCGCCGGCGCCAACGCGCTCACCAAAGCGCCCCCCTCCCACCCACCCGCTTCCTCCCCCTCCCCATCCCCACCCCCGTCCCCGCTCCCTGCTGCCGCGCACGAAGCGCCAGCGAACGCGCTCTCAAACGCGCCTCCCCCAATATTTAATGAAAACCTAAGAATGCAGGGCGAGGGAGGCCGCGCGCCCGACCGCCGCGCGCCGACGGGCAGGCAGCGGCGGCGGCAGCTGGATGACCTCCAGTAATTATCACAGCGGGCGAGTGCTGTGAGGGGCCTGCAAATGCTGCATTTCTGTCTGCTCTCTCTGAATATGACTGCGCCCGAGGCTCTCCTCTTCTCATTTCGGTGACAGAAGCGCGCTATACACTCCGAATTCTCGGAAATATGTTTTGGAAAATCCATGTTCATGTTAATAAAGCCGATTTCCAAAACATTCTCACAAAATAAAAGTTTGAGTCTCTAACGTGTGTAAGAAAGTTAAAATGACATCGTGACTGAAATAATCTTCAAATTAAACGACAAATAGGGAAAAATGTATCAATATTTATCAAAAAGGTAAACAAGCATTAGTTCTCGAATTCAGTAAAATGGTACAAAAATTTCTTTCCATTATTTTATTCATAAGTCCCAAATTTCCATAAAAGTATTTTTCATTTCTTACTAGCGAAATATTAGTTACAAACGTATTTACATCCCAGAAGTCTCGTTTCATAAAAATTAAAAGGTTTAATTTTGTTGATAATTCTATTTCAACCTTCATTTAAGGCATATTAGCAATTCCTGTGATTTATTTGGCCCCCTTCTACCTTGAATCCATCCAGTTGTAGATGCACTGCTGTACACATAGGTACAAGTCTGGAACTTGACGCGGGTTTAGCGCAGGACTTGTCCCTCCCCATCGCTTCACCGCATCGTGGTCCCCGCCCGATCCCCCATGTTCTCCCTGG
>JAHLJT010008446.1:92368811-92390921 GCA_031308135.1 Acheta domesticus | reverse complement strand
CCTAATTTTAGGCTCTTGGAAAAAAATTATCCCCGCCTTCAAATTCCAAAAATGTAGGGCTGTACAAAGCGAAACAATTAACATGGTTCTTCGGGCGAATAAACACCACTCACTATGAAGAATCACTATGAAGAAAAAAATATATTTGAAGGAAAAATCTCCATCTGCAATTTTGTAGTTGGAGGAAGACGTTGAATAAAATTCAAAATTTTGCAATTTTCGAAAATTTAGAGTTTACCGTGAACATCGTACCTATGTCACCATAATAAGTGCATTTTACTCTGTTCTTACAAGAAATTTAAAGAAAAATTTGGAGCAGTTTTTGAGAAAAGTTTAAAAACGTCCGGGGAGCTTCATGTAAAGTACCCCAAAATTTTATAGAATCTTTTTCCAAATCTCAAAGCTTTCACTCAAACCAGATCGTGCGGGGAATATCCATTTTGGAAGAAATCGTACGTATGGTTTAGGTGCTAGCAGTGTTGACGGACGGACGGGGACGGACAGATGGACGTTTTCCTTTCAGTTGGTTTTTGGGAATCAAGGACCAACAAAAAACGGGTTCTGGCTACACCACGTGTTAAGGGATTTTTTTTCTTAATTTAGCAACTGGATTTATCCACTTTTTCGTCATCACGACCAGACAACTAATTTTTTGCTGGCGAAAATTCGCCATTTTCCCCCGCAGCATTATATAACTTTCCCTATACTACCGTATATTACTCTGATTTAAGTAGCGTTTATTGTCGACAGAACAATTTTTATACATGGTGGTAGTTTTGCACTACATAGCATGTATATATTGGATGGTTGGAGAGTTCAAGATTGCTTTGACCTTTCTTGCGTTTATTTATAATAGTCTGAGGATTTTCCTCTCTTGTGTAACTGACGCACCTCTTTGTTTATTTACACTATCATTACGTTCAACAACCTACATCTAATTACAATTACTTCATAAGCGACTCTGTCGCGTCCTTATTGCTTTTATCTTAGCGAAATTCTCTTATCCTGAAATTGACCTGAACACTAAGCACAGGTGTCACTGTCACGTCCCTTGTTGTGCACTGATTACTATTTACACTATTTACATTTTAACTGCTCCATCACTGCACCATCTTCTTTGACAGGGTGTAGGGGCATCGAGGGGCTCCGGGTGGTGGCGCGGGAGTTTTAGGTGCGGATTAGCCTCCGCCAGACGATGCCGCGCGGCCGAGGCGGCCCCCGCCGGGCACAGTTTTATTTATTTACACACACGGCGGTACTCGGCAGGGACCAGGTCTGGGACGTGTGCTTGTAATAGCAGGCGCCACTACGTCGGTAAAGCTAGCCCCCCATTTTCTCAAAAACTCAAAAATGCTTGCGCCATAATTTTGGGCTAATTTCAGCCCCCTTCCAAAAATTTTGGGCTACCTCCCAACACCCTGAAATTACGATTTCAAATTTTGGCCGGTAAAGCTAGCACCCCCACTTACTTAAAATTCAAATTTTTTTTGCACGGTCAAAACAAGTGAATTTTGGGCTTCTGGGGGCCACTTTTCAAAATTTCGAAACACCACCCCTAAATACGAAACAAAAAAATCAAAACCACCCCTAATTCTCAAATTTCAAAATTTCTCCCACCATAAGTTTGGGGATATTTTGGGCTCTTCAGTGACACCAGAAACATTATTTTGGTACCTACAATCTCCGAAATTAAGGTTAAAAATTGTGGGTTGTTAATTTACACCCACCCGTACTGAAAATTCGAAAATATTTGTGTGTGGTCGTAAACGATGCGAAATTTTTGTTCCTTTTCAAAATTTCGAAACTCACCCCTACGTACGATAACAAATATTTAAAACCATCCCAATAGCAACTCAACTCAAAAAATCTTGGGCCATAATTTTGGGTTCTTTAGTGTCATCAAAAACACCCCGAAATCAACTTAGCAAAAACGAGGATGGAGAAGCTAGAATCTCACTATCTCAAAACTAGGAAATCCGGAGAAACTTCACACGATATTCTGGGAGAATTATACCGTACACGTGTATTTCCAACATTAAAAAAGAAAAAATGTATTATGTTGAGAGTTTTACCATTTATTCGGACAGGATCAATATCAAGCCTTGAAATAATTACTTTATTCATTCCTATGTAATATCCAATATGGACTTATTAAATATTTCATACAAGAAAAATTCTCTCCAAAAAGCAGCGACGAATTAAAAGATAAAATAGTTATTTAACTATACATCTACAATTCTAAAATCACAATCATAATAGAGAAATCCAAAAATGGGAAAAGAATAATGCCTAGTATAAAAGGCAACTACATTTTTTCTCAATCTTTCATTCGTCAAAAAAAAAAGAAAGAAAACAAACTTAACTAACAAATGTAAATATGGAATTTACTAACAATTGAACACATACCAACAAATAGATGCGATCTTGAAATAATTTGGGCATTGTCATGTTTTTCATGAAAAAGAAAAGCAAAGTAAAAAAAACTGTCCGAAATACTTACCGATCTCAATATTTGTTGGTTTTTTTCAAAACTAAACTACAGGTATTTCGCTTCAAGCAATCCAATGTTCTACAAATAACATGCACATTATGGCAAAAAAATCGCGACACGCATATCATTTTGGGGTAGATGCATTCTTATTGAAAAGAATTGAATATTAATCAAAACACCCTATTTTCCTGCAAAATTCAATATTTGTGTTGTTATAAAACCTAAACTACAAGGATTTCGTTCCGGGCAATTTAATGTCATATACAACACATAATAGGGAATACGGCTGTACTCTCTAATAATTTTGGACCTACTCACTTTGTTTTAAAAAGATTGGAAAATTAGTGTGAAAAACTATTATATAAATTTTGATCATATTTTGGTTTATCACTAAATAAACTCCAAAATACTGTACTAATTCAAAAGAGGAATTTATTTAGAATTGCTCATACATTGGCCATCAATATGTCAACTTCAAATAATTTTGGACTAGATTCGTTCTTATTGAAAATGAAAGGAATATTAATCAAAACAGTCCCAACTTTTTTCCGATATTCAATATTTGCGTTACCTTAACTACAGGTATTTCGCGTTTGATAATGTCATTTTCAAATACATGATAAGGAATACAGCTGTACTCAGAAAAAATTTTAGGCTCCTCTCTTTGTTTACCAAAAAAATGGAAAATTCTCGTGAAAACTACAATATACTTCTTGACCAATTTCTCATTCCTCACAAAATAAACTCCAAAATACTTTACTAATTCAAAAAGAGAATTTATTTACATTTGCACATACATTGCTTCTCAATTTGCTAATCTCAATAATTTCGGGCTAGAGACGTTCTTATTGAAAAATAAAGGAATAATAATCAATAGAATAACTTTTGTTTTTGCTATCCAATATTTGCGATCTTATAAAACCTGAACTACAAGGATTTCGTTCCTGGCAATAAAGTGCCATATACAACACATGATAGAGAATACGGCTATACTCATGAATCATTTTGAACTTCGCGGTTTCTTCTCCAAGAAAAGAAAAATTCGCGTGAGAACTACAATATACATTTCACCACGTTTCCACTTCTGAAAAAGTAAACCCCAAATTCTGTACCAATTCAAATAAAGAATTTATTAACAATTGCACATAAATTAGCTAATAATATTCAAATCTCAAATAATTTTGGGCTATATTAGTTTCGTATTAAAAAAGGGATATTAGTCAAAACCAGTCCATATTTTTTTTTCGATATTCGACATTTCCGTTCTTATAAAACCAGAAGTACTAGGATATGGCTCATGGCATTGGCGTGTGACATACAATACATATTAAGGAATACGATTATACCACAAATAATTTTGGGCTTCTCTTTCTTTTCCAAAAAGTGGAAAATTCTCGTGAGAAATACAGTATAACTTTTAACTAATTTTTCATTCCTCACAAAATTATTTCTGAAATACTTTAATAATTCAAATGAGGAACTGATTCACAATTGCTCATGCATTACCTATCAAGATGCCAATCTCAAATAATTTTGGGCTAGCACCGTTCTTATTGGAAAAAATTGGAATATTCATCAAAACACACCCAATTTTTTTCGATATTCAACATTTGCGTTCTTATAACACCTGAATTACAACGATTTGGCTCCTGGAGAATTGAAGGCCATATACTACACATGATACGGAATACAGATATACTAACAAATGATTTTGGGCTTCTCTCTTTCATTTTTCCAAAAAAATGGAAAAATTCTCGTGAGAACTAGAATATACCTTTTTACTAATTTTTCATTCCTCACAAAAAATTCGCGAGAAATACTTTACTAATTTAAATGAGAAATTTATTAACGATTGCTCATACATTACCCTATTAATATCACAATTTCAAATAATTTTGGGCTAGAGCCGTTCTTATTGGAAAAAATTAATATTACTAAAAACATTCCCAATTCTTTTCAACATTTAATATTTCCGTTGTTATAAAACCTGAACTACAAGGATTTGGCTCCTTGGAAAGGCGCGTGACATACAACACATAATAAGAAATATGGTTATACCCAAATAATTTTGGGCTTCTCTCTTTCATTTCCAAAAAATGGAATCTTCTCGTGAGAACTACAACATACCTTTCGATTAATTTTTCATTCCTCACAAAATAATCTCTGAAATACTTTACTAATTCAAATGAGAAATTTATTAACAATTGCCCATACATTACCTATTAATATGCCAACCTCAAATAATTTTGGGCTAGCACCGTTCTAATTGAAAAAAATACAATATTAATCGAAACACACCCACTTTTTTCGATATTCAATATTTGAGTTCTTATAACACCTGAACTACAACGACTTAGCTTCTGAAAATTGAACTTCATATTCCACACATTATAGGGAATACTATTATACCCACAAATAATTTTGGCTTTCTCTCTTCCTTTCAAAAAATGGAAAATTCCCGTTAGGAATACAACATACCCTATTCACCAGTAAGAACAATGTTAATGTTTCCCTTTGTACAGCCCTGATTTTGGAATATGAAGGCGGGAATGATTTTTTCCAAGAGCCTAAAATTATTCTTAACATTTGGGAGGGCTTTCGAATTTTTCATAAGGTTTTTTGATATTGGTGTTATTCACCCCGTAAGAACCAATGTTAATTGTTTCGCTTTGTACAGCCCTGATTTTTGGAATTTGAAGGCGGGGATGATTTTTTTCCAAGAGCCTAAAATTATCTTAACTTTTGGGAGGGGGTTTCCAGATTTTTCCATAAGGTTTTTTGATTTGTGTTATTGCACCCTCAGAACCAATGTTAATTGTTTCGCTTTGTACAGCCCTGATTTTTGGAATTTGAAGGCGGAGATATTTTTTTCCAAGAGCCTAAAATTATTCTTAACTTTTGGGAAGGGTTTCAGATTTTTCCTAAGGTTTTTTGATTTTGGTGTTATTTCACCCGTAAGAACCAATGTTAATTGTTTCGCTTTGTACAGCCCTGATTTTTGGAATTTGAAGGCGGGGATGATTTTTTTCCAAGAGCCTAAAATTATTCTTAACTTTTGGGAGGGGTTTCAGATTTTTCCTAAGGTTTTTGATTTTGGTGTTATTTCACCCGTAAGAACCAATGTTAATTGTTTCGCTTTGTACAGCCCTGATTTTTGAATTTGAAGGCGGGGATAATTTTTTTCCAAGAGCCTAAAATTATTCTTAACTTTTGGGAGGGGTTTCAGATTTTTCCTAAGGTTTTTTGATTTTGGTGTTATTTCACCCGTAAGAACCAATGTTAATTGTTTCGCTTTGTACAGCCCTGATTTTTGGAATTTGAAGGCGGGGATAATTTTTTTCCAAGAGCCTAAAATTATTCTTAACTTTTGGAATGGGTTTCGGATTTTACAATTGATTTTGAAATAGATTCTGGGTGGGCGCTGCTAGGTTTAGACTAAAGCTAGCAGCGCCCACGATTTTCGGAAATCCAGAAGGAGGGAAAATTTTTCCATAGAGCCTTAATTAGCCTAAAATTTTGAATATAGTTTGGTTGAGATTGGTTTCTGGGCGCTGCTAGCTTAGATGGCTCCTTCCCTGCCCCACCGGCTTCTAGTGAGGAGCTTTCACTTTTGGGCCAAGTGACCCGCCGCCCGAGCCTCGGTGGGAGGAAATCCCTGCGGCTCTTAAGACGGAAATGCTCTGCCATCATGTGGAATTTGACAACTAAAGACTTGAAGTAACGGATGTAGTTTCTAGAGAGAGAAGGTTTCATTTTTATACTATTATTTCAGGTAAAATGCTCAACAACTTTCACAAATTCATGCTCAATCTTTACTGTTGCAACTGATTTAAAATATATTTGTAATTTAAATTACAAGAAAAATAAAATTGAACGATCTATCATTGTTAATAATTATACGCACTACATAAATTTAATTCAGGAATTTGTTTGTAAAACACTTCACAGACTTTTCAATACTCGTATTTTATTATATAAGGAAGAAAATAGGAACATTGAGATAATACAAACAGAACAAAGGTATTTCGGGAAACACAGTTGTATTGTATTTATTAAACAGAAATTACTTTAAGTTTCACACTTTTTAGAAGAAATGATAGAATCAAATTTGACGAGAGCGTTGGTGCCACTGATACTCGCATTGTCGACTGCAGATGTGAGAGTGTCATTCGGCCTCTGGACTTAGTTTTTTGTAAGTTTCATGCAGGGGAAAAGCTGCTCACAAATATACTTAGAGCCGAACATTGATAATACCCTTGCATCTGCGGCACGAATTTTCGGATACATTATTCTTACATTCCAGCGTAAAAGTCTTCCTACTTTTTCTGTCTAACAAGTCTCTCAAAGCTGATCGCATTGAAGATCAATAAGTTCCATTTGAAGTATATCCAACACTTCTTCAATGGGTATAGAGAAAGGTGCTGTAAAAAGTGGAAATGTCTTCTGAGAGAAGTGAAATCAGCAAATCGTGCATGAATTATTTTCTTAATTCTCGATTCTTCCGAGTATATGTGCATTAAATGAGTGTGCCTCTTCTGTAGAGAATTTACAGAAGGAAAAGTTTGCAATTGTTTGTTTAATTAACACTCCACAACTGCAATTTTCTTACGAACGCTTCGCTGCGGTCAAACAAATTTGTGATTAGTTTTTCTTCCTTGCAGTTGGGTATTCACAAATCATTTAAGTGAGAAAATATATCACTCATGAAAGTTAAATCGCACACCCAGTTTCTATCGTTCAGATCAGGCAAGGATATTTTCTCTTTCAAGAAAACGTGATAAGCATTTCGAAGTTCAAACACTACTTTGGAATTTCCCTCGATTCAGCCATCTGACTTCAGTGTGATACGGCAAAGTCTTCGAAAAAGCGTCGCAAGCGCCCAGAAGTCGGAAAATTTCCTGTGGTTGAGACTGCTGCTTTTACAAAATTAACACATTTCACAACAACCTCCATTACATTCCCTAAATTTGATGTTTTGGCACAGAATGACTCCAAATGTAACATACAATGGATAAATGGAACAGGACTACAACTCCTCACAGTTAACTTTTCGGTGAAGGCGACCAGCAAATCCCTAACGTTACCTGTCATCGCCGCAGCAACCATCCGTCGTCACACTTGTTAATTTATCCAAAGGAAGTTTAAAGTCTTCCATTCAAGATACAACGGCACAAAAAATGTTTCACCTTTCCTGGTACCGAGGAGAGGAAATTAATGATATTCTTCTGTGATGACAAGCTTATCACTAGCACCCCTAATAAAAATTGCTAGTTGCGCAATGTCCTTGAATATCTCTACTTTCGTCCAGTGCCAAAGGAAAATACAAGAAAATCATTATCCGATCGTTCAATTGATTTTTCAAATCCGTAGCCATGTCATCGATTCTTCTTGCGATTGTGGTACGCGACAAGCAAAGTGTTGAGAGTGCTTACCCATCAGAACACAAAATACTAACGTCAGTGAGGCACTGTTTTATAAATTCTCCTTCCCGAAATGGTTTTGAGCCTATGCTACGTACAATGCTACGGCGTAATTGGCTCTTAGAGCTGTTTCACTGTCTCGTTTGCTTTATTTCGCTGAAAAAGTAATGAAACTGAGTCCTGTTAGCCTAAAATTATTACTTGCACAAAGATCCCCATGCACGTTCTTGGCAACAGGAAGAATAATGATATAGGAAAAAATAATTTCAAAAATAAATACATTTAACGAAAACAATTATTTTGAAATATATTTGCAGATAGGTAATTAAAAAGTTACATCTAGAGAAATATTGATCTAATTATTAGCCTTCAGCATTGAAAATGTACACTCATCGTCACAAAAAAAGCTGCACCCCGAAGGACTCCACTGATCCGCCTGTAAACTCTGAGGGTATTTTGCACACCATTCGCTAAGCCAATGATTTCGTTTTCACGATCGGCGCGCTTTGGGGGGCAGGGTGGTAGGTGCGTGACGTCGCGGGAGGCTGGTTGGTCCTGTCGCCGTATTTCGCTCCACACCGGTCGTATGGACACCACCATCGCCCGCTGTTGGCGGTAATGGATTGAGGAAGGCATGCACACACGAAATGCAGGATCTGGACGTCCACCACGCATCATGAGGAAGGAGGACCGCCGGATTGTCCGCCAAGCGCGAACAGATCTAACGGCAAACGATTGGTGCTATTCAGCGGGATGTGCAGGCTGCACTGTCACATCCTGTAAGTAACAGTGTCATTGGCAGGTGGTTAAACAACGCAAGGCTCGCCGCACGCCGACCGTTACGACGTCTGCCACTCACACCCCAGCATCGTCGCTGCAGACTCGCTTGGTGCCGGGAATCATGGACTTGGGGCCATGCAGATTGGCAGCGGGTCATCTTCAGTGACGAGTCCCCGCTTCAGCCTTGATGGCGACGACCACCGGGTCCGTGTCTGGAGGTGCAGTGGGGAGCGCCACGACGAGCGGTTTTGCAGTATCCCATCACACGTTCCGCCAGCCTGGTGTGATAGTGTGGGGCGCGATATCCATGGTGCCCGTTCACCGCCGTTTTCCTCGGAGGTACCGTGACAGACGCACGGTACGTTGAGGAGATCCTGCAACCGGTGGTCCTCTGTCGTTCGTGAGCGCCCACGCCATGCCCTATTTCAAGACGACAACGCGCGTCCGCATACCGTAGCCATCTCCCGAGCATTCTTGCAGCCGTGGATACTCTGCCATGGCCAGCAGCATCGCCAGACCTGTTCCCGATCGAGAATGTTGGGGTGCTATGGAGCGTGCGATCAGGATCCTCACCCTACCCACCAATCTGCAAGAACTGCGCGCTCAGGTGCAAGCTGCATGGAATAGACTAGCACAGTACTTCATTCGAGAGCTGTACAAACTCCATGCCGCAACGTCTGAACGCGTGTGTTCGCCAACATGGCGGCCTCACGTCATACTAACATGTATCGTCTGTGGCCATATAGCGCAATAAATATTGGTCCTACAAATGTGAAAGTGTAATCATTTTGTATGCGTGGTACCCTCTGCCTGCCTGCCAACAGTGATCGCAATCCGCTTTGTCCTTCTGGGTGCAGCTTTTTTTTATGACGATGTGTGTATATATAACTTGTAATTTTGGTTGTAAATAATGAAAGACGCACATTTCATACGTTAGAGCAACATGCAAGTTTAATTTTCACGTTAAACATTATTATTAAATTTAAACGGAAACTAGCGATCAGAGCAGCCGGCTGTTAGAATTCTCCTACAGACAGCGGCTGAAACTCGACCTAGCTGTCCAGTCAGTGTCGAAATTGCTGCCACTGACGAACTCGAACCCTAGTACCTCCCGGAGAGGCACTGCAGTGAGTCTTTATAGCAAAATGAATTCAAGGGCACCCTCTTACAAGATACTGATGAAAAATTTGGTCTCTTGCTCGACATTGAGGGTCTGTGCTATAACGCGGATACAAAAGTTATCAACGAAGTGTACAAACTTCGCCATGTTCTACAGCAGCGATATTGATATAGAACAGCTATGCGAATTGGTTATTAATTGCAGAATGCTTCTTTCAGTTCGATCTAGAATTAAAATATCAATGCCTGAAGTACTTCTACAATTGATAGTTGAATATGGAGACGAGAGTGTTTTCTCAGAATATACGTTTTATTTATCAGAATATACGAAAACTATCCTACTTGTTGAATGTGGCGTCGTCGCCGCTGTATTCTGTTTCTAAATTATTTTCATGTGTTGAATATTTATGCCATGCGTAGCTCTGTTCAAGTAAGTTCTTCCAGTCGCTAACATTGGACACACCAGTGAATCGTAGTAGCTAATAATGTTTTACTCCAGTTCAAAAATTCCTAACACCCAGTGGCCTTCTATGTTACCACCATACGGGATATAAACTGGTAATATTGCAATTTCAAAATTACTCCGTAAAAAATACTAACTACTCCGTAAAACTCCGTAAAAAATACTTGCAGGTTGAATGATGCTGAATTGTTAAAATTTTGTACAGCTATATTTTTTGCATTTTTTGTTAATGTGCACAAAAAAGCACACACAAAATCTGTAAACAGGTCTTCCTTGTTATTCTCTCATAAGATCATTCTCAATTAGTTCCGAAAATTCTGTCGCAAAATCTTCTAACTACATTTTAATCTTCTCCGGATTTGCTTAACACTTCCGTATTTTTCTCCCTCTAATTTTTGAAGAGATTAAAACGTCACAAAGTCTAATAGGGTTCACTTCTACTTCTGCAATTGTTCTATTTATCGTTTTGTAGACGAATCTGTATAAACATCAAAAGACGCCAGTTTTGTATTTTTATGTGAATAAGGTGTTAGTTACGTTGTAATAAGAATACGTTTTTACTCACATTCATTTCAAAATCGGTATTTGTATGTTTAAGAATGTAAGTGTGAGAAGTTGAACGTAAGAACGTAAATGTTCTCCTGTAGCATTACTCACAGTATACTCTGAGTATTTACTTGAAGTCTTTCAAGTTCAATAAGTGCCAAGGCAATTCACTTGTCGCATTCAACGCCACCTACATAGTTCTATTTGGGTGGCGTTGGTTTAATTCTTGGCATACTCACTAAGGGGGTAGCGTTAAAACACGTTTTCAGAAATTTCTGAGGATTTCCTGGCTGCTTCTGAAAACGAATTATCAGTTCCCCACCAGGAGACCGAGGCGCGTGGAATGACATCTCATATGTGTCGATTGGTGCACGGGAAATGGTCTTACTGTGAGTGGCGGAACCGCACATTCGCACACTCCCAGTTTCTCGAATACTACAGTGGGTGGCCAAATTATTATTCTCAAGTGTTTTTGAGGTAATTTTGGACTTTATTCGTAAATGTGTTGATGGATTTTACATAAAACTGTTTATTGGTTTATTTTATTTATTCGTAGTGTATTTCAGGAAGGAATACAATAAAAAATTATGGTTTAATATTTCAATAAATTATTTACAACTTTGGAAATAAATTCTTCAATATTTTGTAAACCCTCCCTTCGCTTTCTGGAGAACTTTGATGCGTACTGGCATGCTTGTGATGATTTTTATGGCTTTTTCTGTCAGTGAAGGATAATTTTGCCAAACCCTAGTAATTTTCACTATAAGTTCTTTCTTAGTTGTAAAAATTGTATCCTTCGATATTTCGTTTTCTTACTTCCTCCCACACATTCTCTATCGGATTTGTATCCGGTGAGTTCCCAGCCCAGTCTAGAATTTTTATGTTGTGTTTCTAGAGAAAATCTGTTATTTTTAGTGCTTTTTGACAAGAAGCCAAACCATGGATGAACACAAAGTTGTTCGGGAACTTTTTTTCACCTGAGGAAAGAGATTTTTTCCTGTAGCACCTTCGTGTATTGGCCCTGACGCATGATTCTTTGCACAAAGTAGAGCCTTCCTTTGCCGTGGCAGCTAATAACAGACTATATCAGAATAGAAAGAGGATGTTTTACTCGATCCACAATGCAGTTATTATTGTACGCCTGCATCGAATGAACTGTATCTTGTCTTGCAAGATCTGGATTGACGACTAGTCTGAGAAGCAAGTCTGCATAATAATAGTTTTAAAGGTTTTGTCGTCGTTGGCTGTTTTAATGTTTTAAACACTTTATAAAACTTGTTTCAGTCTTCATGGTTCCAATTTCATTACTTTCTAGCAAAAGTTAACCTATTTTCATAACTACGGGTGTGAGTTTGAGTTTTCTCACAGGGCGTTGACACTTGAGATCCATTTCTTCAAATCTTCTTCTGAGAGTTCGCTCAGATAGATGCACACAAGTGTCTTTGTGAATCATGATTACATATTTTTGTGGTTTCAGTGGTTTTCTTTTGCAATGCAACGCATTTCCCGTTAACTTGTTGGTGAAGTGAATTTTTCCTGCCCCAATTTGCTATTGTTTTGCTTCCTAAATGGACATCCACATGAAGCTTTCTTTTGATATTTCGAACTGTTGACTGCAAAACTCCTTCATAATTAGCAATCTCTCTTTAAGTGTACTTAAAATGATGAATAAATATAGCAATTCGTCCTTTTTTTCGTGGTGTGGGATCAAAACATTTACCCATGACCATTGAAACATTTTTTTAGGCTCGTATTCATTTAGATCATATTCTTGACATTAAACTATCAAATAATACATAAAATCATGCAGTAAATGTCAAAATTCCATTCTCTGTGGTTTGATTGCATGAAATGCCGGTGCTTACCTGAATAACAATACCGAAGAGAACAAAAATTTCAAATTAACTTCAATCAGCATTCATGCGTCACGTGAACACACTATGCAAAAATGGTCACGGAAGAGTTATGTGCCTCGTTGACCAGAGTGACCAACGTCAAAAATATTAATAAATGCTAATATTGACTAAATAACAATCAATAGTTATAGTATTAATTCAATTAAACAGCAAAATTACAAAAATTATGAAATTTTGATCTTGAATATAATTATTTGGCCACCCACTGTATACGGGGATTTAAGAGGACAAACTTTATTCAATGAAGAGGACTTCAATGTGACAAACGTGATTGTGATCGAGTGTATTGAGTATTGTGTATTGAGTGTTGAAAGAGAACTGAGAAAAATGGCCCTGTTGAAATTTGATTTTGTTATTGACGAATTTGCATCAGTAAAATCAAGAAAAGCCTACACAAAAAATGTAAAGATTTTTAATTTATGAGCTTTATGATTAGGCCTTGTATATGTATAAGTAATTAAGTATTCTTATTGTTGTCATTTTCATTTATGTAGTAATTATACAATTTAATTTTTGTAAATGTTCATTAAGTAGATAATATATTTTTAAAATTGTAACATTTCTGTCACGACATTTTTACAACGATTGCAATATTAATAAACATGTTTTGTTGTTTTTTCTTTATTATCTCAATTCCTAAAATTAAAAAAAGGAAATTGAAATCAGTCAAGACTTTTCGAAATAAATAGTTTACGAAACTTTTTAAAATCAAAATCTTATTCACATTAGTGTATACCCGCTAAAACAAATAATAACAATTAATAAAACAATAATAACATTTTTTTAAATTCTGGCCCTCAAGAAAATGTGCGCAGATAAATTTCTTTCCCCACACGTCATATACAGTTTTTACTGTTTTTGACAAATAAATAAATAAACAACCCTAATTTGAAGTATCCTGACAGGGGCGTAAATTCTATGCTTGTCATGGGCGCCTGAATACTTAGATTCCTCTCTGGCAAAGAGGTATATCCGTGTAATTCAATCGCATAGAATATCAAGTAATTAGTAATTCCACATACAGTTACAGATTTTACAGGCTCTGAACAGGTGGGGTAGAATCGAGAAGGGTTGAACCAGTAAAAATGTAATAGAATGGTCAAGAAGATCTCATTCTGTACATTATGATGTAAGGAAGGCCTTTGGCCTCAAAATTTTAGTTTTTAAGGCCCTGGAATGCTTCGTTTAGGAGTTTTTTATCGATATAAATTCAATCAATCCTTACGTGCGTTGCGGGTTGCATTTTCATGAATATTTAGATGCGTTTTTAAACAAGTCATATTTGTGAAGCCAAAGTGCAATTCGTCAAGTCTCCTTGAAATTCTCTTTCTCTAGATACCTCATTTATAAAGATTGGTTGCGTGTGAGGGCCGCAAGGGGAAGGTATACTATAGTGCGATATTAACTCTGCCTCTGCAGCCCTTATGACCACAATGGGATATCACACGGCATTTCGCGACTTTCTCGGTTTTGCCCTAATGTTGCATGATCGCAAGTACTGCTTGATATGGTATCAAGCAGTGCTTGCGATCATGCGACATCTAGTGGAACATCTGACAAAGACGCGAAATACCGTGATATATTCCATCGTGAAGACAGACCTTGAGAGGCAGAGTTAGAAAAATAGCACAGTACTGAAATAATATAGGTGACGAGGATGGCAAAGGAGTGGGGTGAGGTAGGGGGGTAGGGGCTCAAGAAAACGTGCGCGTATAATATTTAGCTTTCATTTTCAATAATTACACACTCCTCGCCAACCCTCCCCTTGACAAAATATTTTCACAAAATTGAAATACGAAAAATACTTTCGCAAATCAAAACAAATTAATTCACTGAGGACACACCAGTGAAATGGACGGCGAATCCCTGCCTTCAACAGAGATGCCATCTTTTGAGAGTCATCATGGCGATTCTCTTTGGAGGCGGGCAATTCAACATGTTCACAGGTGACCCACGTTCAAATGTGCCTCCTTCTCCCCTACTTGAAAATATTGGAGGGACGTGTCCCCCTTGCCCTCCCATCACCCGTACTGCCACCCTCCCGACAGAGACGGTAGGGTGTACATCCAGTATTGATTAAATGCGATAGTTTTCGCCAGACTCGAATCCGGATTATCAGCGGTTTCAGTTCGGATTTTTGATGTCCGAATTATTGTGTTGCAATAATATAGTGTTTCAATGGTAGTATTTGCATTGCAATTATAAATTGTATTCTTCTTAATTATATTATAAATGCAATTACTTCTAATGCACATTAATAGAATTCTGGCATCTTGTCACTAAAGAGACAAATATGTAAAATGCCAATTTGTCTTTTCAATAAAATTATTCTTCTAAGGCTAAGAAAAAGTATTTTTCTAAGGCTAATAAAGAAATTCAAAGAGTTTTAGGAAACTTTTTCAGAAAACAATCTTTTGAAACACCAATGACTTCTGGGCCTTGCAATTTCATTTTCTACTCTAGTTCTTCTTCCTCAAGATCATATTCCAGGTCAAATTTCATAAGATTGTATTGACTGCAATCCTTCAGCAATTTTATATTATTTAAACATACATATTGATTTTGCTAAGTAGTAAGTGATATAAGAATTTCACAAAACACTATACATTATTCAAACTAATGCATTAAGAAAAAAGTTAATGGAAATGCATTCAACACATCCCTATGGTTTGTACAAATCAGCTGAATTTTCTTTGTGCCATTAATGATTTGTACATATTCTTCAATATTTTATTGAGAAGAAACTAGTTTTTTCATTTGTAATAGAAAGATTTCAGAGTTGTCAATGAGAACAAGAAACATTTATTTTGAAAATGCTAACATTCTCACTTTAAGATGAGCTTTCAAACATTTCTTTTTGTCATTAGGTTGTCTTAACCAATGAGGTCCTTGAATTGCAGTTTGTAACACAAATGTCTTACCCCACTCATGTTCTTGATAATCATTCACTACTAACTGTTTTGTGTAGACATCGTTTTTCATGCATCTAAAGCAATGGGTCTGTCATTTATTTATGGCCTAGTGATATTATTTAGAATTCTGAATGTTCTTTTGGAAAAAGATTTTTATTAAAAAAAAAATTATGTACATTTCCTTTTGTTGTTGTATAGGCCCTACTTATGAGTAGTGCTGTGATTTATACACAATAAAAACAGAATTATGTAATGTAAAACAAAAATATTAAATGTGCATCTAAAAATATGTGGTAACATTTGCAAATAAAAAATGAATATATGTAAAAAGATGTAATGGCAAAAATACAGAAAATAAAGGTACAGATATCTTAGAAATCAATCACTTGCAACCAAAACGCAATAATTCAAGAGCGTAATTTTAAAGAAAACTTCACTCGCTTCTTGGGAAAATAATGGGAGATGCATTTAATATCTATTTCAGAAAATGAAAAAATATACTTTTATTAAAACTGTGATTTTCTCTAAATTTCAATGATACGAAAATTCAAAATTTCATACCACAAAAATCAAATAACCCAAAACTCGTAACCCTTGACTTATCATGTTTCACTTGTTAACTAATCATGAAATTAAGATAAAAGAGAAACATGAGTAAATTTAAAACATGTGATATATCTTCAACAGTGCCTATTGATCCCTTACAAAATGTTACAGCTTGCCTATAACTACTTTCTTTAAATTCTCACACCAAATTAACTTATTTCTGGCCTGAAAATAGTTTTGGAAAGTGTGAAAGAATGTTGTGCATCAAATTAAGCATTTTTAAACTCTAATATCTAATGGATCCACTTTAATTCCAGTTCTCACTCATCACATCCAGTTTTAATTTTTTTCCTTCATAAGATGTTAGCTTTTATGCGTTCGCAGTTGTTGATAGTTGTATGAAGTATGTATGTAGTACATATTCCATCCAGGGTTTTTCTGCTCAACACTGAGAAATTTCTTCATTTCGATTCCATTTTCTCCTTGTACTTCATCCAATTTTGGCATTTTTGGCATTCCCAAGGGCTCTGTTGACTATTGTATTACTATCCACTATTAGCAAGTTTAATGTTGCTATTACTGTTATTTTCCAATTACAAAAAACTGTTTTTTAAAATGCTAATTCTAGATTTCCTTTCAGAGTGGGATTTCTATCAAAGCTTTAACTTGTTACACTGCAGCAGAATCAGTAGGAATCCTACACAACTTAGCTTTTATTTGATCAATGTTCTTGTCAACGTGCTCAGCTGCCTTCAGTTAACAATACCATCTTGTGATGACTGGCTAAGGAGGATAATTGTTTTGAAAATTTCCACATGACTTGGAGCCTTCAAAAAGATGTTCTTGGCAGTTGATGTCAATTGATCAATATTTAGAAACTGAAATTTTTCAGTTCCTGCAATGCAATAAAAAGCATGAGCAGGTTAGATGAAGAAATTTAGAATAAAAACAACCCCTGCTTTTAGTAATTTATTTGCAATATAAGGACAATTTGTCCATTTTTACAATTTTTAAAGTCATGTTAAATAACTCAATGAAATATATGTAAATACACAAAATATTAGAGTTATCATAAATAGTTGAAATATATTGGACAAACACAAACATGTACAATAAAAAAACACACTTAAGATAAATAACTTCAAAAGCAAGTACGTGATTTTTTTACTATTATAAATACTTGTACAACAGTCCTTCCTGATTTCTCAGAAACAGCGCATCTGTGGTGACAATCAATTCCAATCCAACAAAGTTGGCAGTTCTACACATCCTGTTAATAGGTGTGTTAGCTGAATACATATTGTTTGGACCTATGAAAAAAAAATTGATCAGTTCTTCTAGAATTAAATGATTGGATCCTGAAGTTCAATTCTGCAAACAGAAAAGGACAAAGTTGCCATTGAATAATTTCCTCAGAAAAATCAAATAGGAAATATCCCTTTATGATTTCAGAGATCCAATACCCAATCGCATTGCAATCTGATCATACTTATGATTGATATAAGGGTCATCTTGTCCCTTGGTGCACACCACAGTTCTGAAAACTTTTGTTGTACCATTTCCAGATGTTTTGTGTGAACACCAAAATATGGTGATCAATCCACAGAAGAGTACATTATCACTGGTTTTATAATTGTCAAACACAATGATCTCAGTGGCCTTAGTGAGTGTAGTTCAAGACTTGTTCTTCTAACTTCAGTAGTTGGTTTGCTCCACTAACAGAAGACTAAACGTGATCTTCAAAAGGATGTTCTGGACTCAAAAATTATCCCCACATCTCTTATTGATGATACCCTTTGAGCTCAAATGAGAACCCTGTGTTACTTGAGACAAAGCTTTAATAGCATGGGATGTTGCATTTCTACAGATCAAATATTTCACTCTTAGATAACTATTGAACCTCTGTAACAGTAATCCACAAATCCCAAATTGCTAGAGTTTTGATATAAGAATCAAATGATTAACAGAATTGAAGGTCTGGCTAAAATCAGTGTAAATGCTGTCAACCCTAATTTGCTATCTATTGCCTGTAAAATGTAATAAGTATAAGCTGACAAGATTCAGATTTATGTCTCCTAAAACCAAATTGTTTCTCAGAGAGAATGGAATGGCTCAGATAATTTTATTCATGACAATAGATTCTAAAAATTTAGGTACAATACTCAAAATTATAAAAGGTTTCTAATTCAATATGCAGTTTCTGTCATCAGCTTTGTAGATTGGTGTCATGTAGGATGATTTCCATTCAGTAGGAAAGTACCCTTCCGGAAGAGTTTATCAAAAATCGTGCATGAAGACTAATTTACAATTTTTGAGAAATAGTACAGAAATGTCATCTGGTCCTGCATTGCATTTCAGATCCAAATTTCAGATCCAGATCATTTATATCAATGCCGTCAACCACATGGAGATTTATCAACCAGATCACAGTTGTTGATGTGTGTAGGCCTATATTGTCAGCACTTTTACCATACATGCAGCACAGTCTCAAAGAAACAGAAAAATCCTTAATGTTGAACCTCACTCGGTCAAAGAACACTCATTGACTTATGTTTTTCAAATGTCTCACAGTTCAGCAGATATGGTTTTGAAAACAACCTGCAGACAGTTTTTCCTCCATGATGTTAACTATGCATCTTCTTTTAACATGTCATCTCATCCATCAAAACAAAAAAGTCAGTGATAGGTGATAAGTTGCTGTTAGCCTTCTAAGAATTTTTTGAATAGGAAGAGTGAAATGACAGAAAAATACACACAGCCAATAAAATGCATGCAGGATATCCCATAGCATTATGCCATACAATACACAAGAAGAAAAATATGCCAAATATGGAAATGATGCGTAAATTTAAGTTTGTTGAAACATGATGGTTTAGTTAACAGAAAAAATATGTAAATGTATATAAATCACAGCCCTACTAGTAAAATTGCAATTTATTTCACATTTGCCACCAAAAGAAACCTCATTTTTATTCCTTATGTATATATTTCACATAGGAGAGAACTATAAATACAGAACCTTGATCAATTCCATTTCAATATTTTTAGTCAAAGTAAAAGAACAATTGATACAAACAGTGTATTCTAGATCATGAATATATACTAGGACCTATCTCAAGCAGTACACCATTCCTTTTTCTTCTCACTTTCTTGGTAGTTTATCTTCTTCTGACTTTTTTCTCCCCATCTTTAACTGATTCACTTTTAAGCTTTTACTGTCCTCTCGCCATCTCTTGGGACACTATTTTAACTGTAACATTTCTTTCTCAACTTATTTACATTTCATTCTCAGCTAGTGAATGATCTGTCTTTATGTATTTATGAAGTTTTTGATTTGTTTCTAAATCATTTAGTCAATTCATCAAAACTAATAATAAGAAATTATCACAGTTTGTACATATTATTACCAGTTAATTGAGAATAAAGATAAGGGTTATTTGCAAGTAGAAATGTCTTTTGTTAAAGAAAATTATTTTAGTTAACTTATATTTTTTTGTTTCCTTTCTATTATTTGTTCATATGTTGTTAACTTTTTTCTTAATATCCAAAACTCTCAGACACATGATATTGGGGTGTTGAATGGGCAACACAATAAGACAATAACAAATTAACTTCACATGTCAATAATTTTCAAAAATACAATTTATTTGTCTCTATAATGATAGCAGCTACACTAACACACACATCGTACAAAAATTAGGCTTGAAACCAAAGCAATAAAGCTTAATATTACCCAGCCACAAAATGAACAACACATACTTACTCAAAGAATTAAGGTAAATGCACCAATAATGGGCCAATTAACAGAACATTTTTAGAAAAATAAAATTTTCTTCTCCCTACTTCAAACCAAAGACCTGAATATTTGTTAACCTGCTAATACATATTAAGGGCTCAGATCTAGATAGTCCTGTATCACATCATTGACAAAAATTATTAACACACTCCCCATGTTGATTATTACATTTCATGCAAGATTTGTGGTGCTGGTGTGATGTACTACAGAATCATTTCATCTTTACCCTGTGACGAGGAATGTTGGATTGAAACCTGTATCTTATTTCTCAGAATGAATTCAATGTAGCATAAGACTTTTTTCCCCAGCCTCAAAATATTTCGCTTACAGAAGCCTGCAGTTCGCTGCAGTTACACATGGAGAGCGATGGAGGGAGTACGAGCGTGTATGTGTGTGTGTGTGTGTGTGTGTGTGTGCGCGCGCGCGCGCGTGCGTGCGTGCGTGCGTGCGTGTGTGGAAGGATCTTTATTAGAAAATATACCAGAGTAGTGAAATTTTCGAAATAAAATAATTTTATTTGTGGGAATTTGTGTTGAAGCAATAGTGCTGGAGTCGAACTTAAGTGCCCAGTGGAAATAAAAGCCAGAACCACGTGCGCGGGAGGTGTATGTGCCTGAACGGACACGACGCATAAAATTATGTAATGTTTCAATGTAGACTTTTATTAACTTGGTTTTAATGTATTTAAATTGCTTACATTTTTCTTATGTAATCGTATTTTAAATTTTGGAAACAGGTACAACCTCCAGTCTGTTGGGGCACCAGCCGTCACTGTCTCTTACACGCTCCTGCGTCACTACCCAGCGGCCAGGAAGGAATTAGGATAAAGGTAGGATTAAGAACACTTTATTGCGGTTGGACTAGCCCTTGGGAAGCAGCCAAATTCGATTTGTTGGAACAACTTTCACATGAGATTGTCCGGGAATTGAACCCGAACCTCCTTCATGAAAGGCGAGCGATTTCGCTGTGACCCGCGAGCCAGCAATAGATTAACTATTTTTGCAAAACGGCACACGAGCGCTGTTGGAGATGTTAGGCGCCCGCTAGGCGACGCGATTTCGTATCAACGCACGTCGGCAACCACGCACGTCGCCAAGAGCGCTCATGCGCCGTTTCAAAAGATACAATGTTCATTTGCAATGCGCGTTAAGTGACTCGGGTACACAGGAATTGACGTGCGTCGACGCAGCGACATCAGCGTTAGGTGATGCGCGTCAACGCAACGCTTGTGTGACTTAATATGCACTACTTTGAGTGCTTTTTTTTGTGTAACTTAATTTTATTCAATATCATTTATGAATAAATTAGTTCATCCCATGAAATTTGCGTGTTATTTATCCATCCATTCGATTTCTCTAGTGTAGTGGTTTTTAGACGAAAATGTGAAAGGTAAATATAAATTGAGCATTTTTCATTAGCACGTTTTCCCGCTTACGATGTTCAATATTTTGGGTCACTTGAAAAACGTACGAACAGGATTCCACTGTATTCACTCCCATGTTGCATAACACTTATTTGCATAGGTTATCATGGATTATTACAAGGGCATACACCTCACGTTCGTTTTTTATTCATTATTGCAGATCTTTATTTTTACTGAACAAAGTACATCTGAACTCCTCTTGAATGTTTGTTGACAGGAAAATATTTATTCACTTATTAATTGGGGTTTGGGGCCCTTCTACCGCTGATATCATTGATGTGTTAAAAATGATCTAATGACAAAACAATGGTGATAATAAGGATGAAGTAAATGATAATGAAGAATAGGTGGAACCAGTGGCGTAGGCTCAATGTATGCGAGTGATGTGTTACATCCCCTAGTTTTCCATCACTTAAAAATATTCTCAGTAAAGTATTTTATTTTCTTCTGTTAAGTATCTCCCTCTATTTCTCTATTCCCTCCCGCCATTTATGTGCGCGGTCCCATAGGCGTTGGTCCCCTCGCTGGATGTGACAGACCGAGAAACATCCCTTCAACGACCTCACTTCGTTGGCGAGGTCATTGAACTCACGGCCATGCGCTGTGTGCAAGCTGCGTGGTTTCGGCTGCCGGTGATGTGACATAGCTTCTCACATCAAAGGCTTCTCATTGGCGTTCGTGTATCCCCTCCCAATAAC
>JAHLJT010008446.1:92344156-92367811 GCA_031308135.1 Acheta domesticus | reverse complement strand
CTCATGATGCGTGGGTGGACGTCCAGATCCTGCATTTCGGTGTGCATGCCTTCCTCATCCCATTACCCCAACAGCGGGCGATGGTGGTGTCCATACGACCGGTGTGGAGCGAATACGGCGACAGGACCACCAGCCTCCGCGAGCGTCACGCACCTACCACCTGCCGCCAAAAAAGCGCGCCGTCGTGAAAACGAAATCATTGGCTTAGCGAATGGTGTGCAAAATACCCTCAGAGTTTACAGCGGATCAGTGGAGTCCTTCGGGTGCAGTTTTTTTGTGACGATGAGTGTACATTTCAATGCTGAAGGCTAATAATTAGATCAATATTTCTCTAGATGTAACTTTTTAATTACCTATCTGCAATATTATTTCAAAATAATTGTTTTCGTTAAATGTATTTATGTTTTGAAATTATTTTTTCCTATATCAATTATTCTTCCTGTTGCCAAGAACGTGCATGGGGATCTTTGTGCAAGTAATAATTTTAGCTAACAGACTCATTTCATTACTTTTTCAGCGAAATAAAGCAAACGAAGACAGTGGAAACAGCTCTAAGAGCCAATTACGCCGTAGCATTGTACGTAGCATAGGCTTCAAAACCATTTCGGGAAGGAGAATTTATAAAACAGTGCCTCACTGACGTTAGTATTTTGTGTTCTGATGTGGTAAGCACTCTCAACACTTTGCTTGTCGCGTACCACAATCGCAAGAAGAATCGATGACATGGCTACGGATTTGAAAAATCAATTGAACGATCGGATAAATGATTTTCTTGTATTTTCTTTGGCACTGGACGAAAGTAGAGATATTCAAGGACATTGCGCAACTAGCAATTTTATTAGGGGTGCTAGTGATAATCTTGTCATCACAGAAGAATATCATTAATTCCTCTCCGAGGTACAAGGAAAGGTGAAGACATTTTTTGTGCCGTTGTATCTTGAATGGAAGACTTTAACTTCCTTTGGATAAATTAACAAGTGTGACGACGGATGGTGCTGCGGCGATGACAGGTAAACGTTAGGGATTTGCTGGTCGCCTCACCGAAAAGTTAACTGTGAGGAGTTGTAGTCCTGTTCCATTTATCCATTGTATGTTACATTTGGAGTCATTCTGTGCCAAAACATCAAATTTAGGGAATGTAATGGAGGTTGTTGTGAAATGTGTTAATTTTGTAAGAAGCAGCAGTCTCAACCACAGGAAATTTTTCCGAACTTCTGGGCGCTTGCGACGCTTTATTCGAAGACTTGCCGTATCACACTGAAGTCAGATGGCTGAATCGAGGGAAGTTCCAAAGTAGTGTTTGAACTTCGAAATGAATTATCACGTTTTCTTGAAAGAGAAAAATAATCCTTTGCCTGATCTGAACGATAGAAACTGGGTGTGCGATTTAACTTTCATGAGTGATATATTTTTCTCACTTAAATGATTTGAATACCCAACTGCAAGGAAGAAAACTAATCACAAATTTGTTTGACCGCAGCGAAGCGTTCGTAAGAAAATTGCAGTTGTGGAGTGTGTAATTAAAACAAAACAATTGCAAACATTTTCCTGCTGTAAATTCTCTACAGAATGAGGCACATCATTTAATGCACATATACTCGGAAGAAATCGAGAAATTAAGAAAATAATTCATGCAACGATTTTGCTGATTTCACTTCTCTCAGAAGACATTTCCAACTTTTTACAGCACCTTTCTCTATACCCATTGAAGAAGTGTTGGATATACTTCAAATGGAACTTATTGATCTTCAATGCGATTCAGCTTTGAGAGACTTGTTAGACAGAAAAAGTAAGGAAGAATTTTACGCTGGAATAAGTAAGAATATGTATCCGAAAATTCGTGCCGCAGATGCAAGGGTATTATCAATGTTCGGCTCTAAGTATATTTGTGAGCAGCTTTTCCCCTGCATGAACTTACAAAAAACTAAGTCCAGAGGCCGAATGACACTCTCACATCTGCAGTCGACAATGCGAGTAGCAGTGGCACAAACGCTCTCGTCAAATATTGATTCTATCATTTCTTCTAAAAAGTGTGAAACTTAAAGTAATTTCTGTTTAATAAATACAATACAACTGTGTTTCCCGAAATACTTTGTTCTGTTTATTATTATCTCAATGTTCCTATTTTCTTCCTTATATAAATAAAATTACGAGTATTGAAAAGTCTGGTGAAGTGTTTTACAAACAGATATTCCTGAATTAAATTTATGTAGTGCGTATAATTATTAACAATGATAGATCGTTCAATTTTATTTTCTTGTAATTTAAATTACAAATATATTTTAAATCAGTTGCAACAGTAAAGATTGAGCATGAAATTTGTGAAAGTTGTTGAGCAATTTTACCTGAAATAATAGTATAAAAAATGAAACCTTCTCTCTCTAGAAACTACATCCGTTACTTCAAGTCTTTAGTTGTCAAATTCCACATGATGCAGAGCATTTCCGTCTTAAGAGCCGCAGGGATTTCCTCCCACCGAGGGCTCGGGCGGCGGTCACTTGCCCCAAAAGTGAAAGCTCCTCACTAGAAGCCGGTGGGGCAGGGAAGGAGCCATCTAAAGCTAGCAGCGCCCAGAAACCAATCTCAACCAAACTATATTCAAAATTTTAGGCTAATTAAATGCTCTATTCCCGAATTTTAGGCTCTTCTGGATTTCCGAAAATCGTGGGCGCTGCTAGCTTTAGTCTAAACCTAGCAGCGCCCACCCAGAATCTATTTCAAAATCAATTGTAAAATCCGAAACCCATTCCAAAATTTAAGAATAATTTTAGGCTCTTGGAAAAAAATTATCCCCGCCTTCAAATTCCAAAAATCAGGGCTATACAAAGCGAAACAATTAACATTGATTCTTACGGGTGAAATAACACCAAAATCAAAAAACCTTAGGAAAAATCTGAAACCCCTCCCAAAAGTTAAGAATAATTTTAGGCTCTTGGAAAAAAATTATCCCCGCCTTCAAATTTCAAAAATCAGGGCTGTACAAAGCGAAACAATTAACATTGGTTCTTATGGGTGAAATAACACCAAAATCAAAAACCTTAGGAAAAATCTGAAACCCCTCCCAAAGTTAAGAATAATTTTAGGCTCTTGGAAAAAAATCATCCCCGCCTTCAAATTCCAAAAATCAGGGCTGTACAAAGCGAAACAATTAATATTGGTTCTTACGGGTGAAATAACACCAAAATCAAAAAACCTTAGGAAAAATCTGAAACCCTTCCCAAAAGTTAAGAATAATTTTAGGCTCTTGGAAAAAAATTATCTCCGCCTTCAAATTTCAAAAATCAGGGCTGTACAAAGCGAAACAATTAACATTGGTTCTTATGGGCCAATAAACATCAAAATCAAAAAACCTTATGAAAAATCTGAAACCCCCCCCAAAAGTTAAGAATAATTTTAGGCTCTTGGAAAAAAATCATCCCCGCCTTCAAATTCCAAAATCAGGGCTGTACAAAGCGAAACAATTAACATTGGTTCTTACGGGTGAAATAACACCAAAATCAAAAAAACCTTATGAAAAATTCGAAAGCCCTCCCAAATGTTAAGAATAATTTTAGGCTCTTGGAAAAAAATCATTCCCGCCTTCATATTCCAAAAATCAGGGCTGTACAAAGGGAAACATTTAACATTGGTTCTTACTGGTGAATAGGGTATGTTGTATTCCTAACGGGAATTTTCCATTTTTTGGAAAGGGAAGAGAGAAAGCCAAAATTATTTGTGGGTATAATAGTATTCCCTATAATGTGTGGAATACGAAGTTCAATTTTCAGAAGCTAAGTCGTTGTAGTTCAGGTGCTATAAGAACTCAAATATTGAATATCGAAAAAAAGTGGGTGTGTTTCGATTAATATTGTATTTTTTTTCAATTAGAACGGTGCTAGCCCAAAATTATTTGAGGTTGGCATATTAATAGGTAATGTATGGGCAAGTGTTAATAAATTTCTCATTTGAATTAGTAAAGTAGTTCAGAGATTATTTTGTGAGAAATAAAAAATTAATCGAAAGGTATGTTGTAGTTCTCACGAGAAGATTCCATTTTTTGGAAATGAATGAGAGAAGCCCAAAATTTTTTTGGGTATAACCATATTCTTATTATGTGTTGTATGTCACGCGCCTTTCCAAGGAGCCAAATCCTTGTAGTTCAGGTTTTATAACAACGGAAATATTAAATGTTGGAAAAGAATTGGGAAAGTTTTTAGTAATATTAATTTTTTCCAATAAGAACGGCTCTAGCCCAAAATTATTTGAAATTGTGATATTAATAGGTAATGTATGAGCAATCGTTAATAAATTTCTCATTTAAATTAGTAAAGTATTTCTGCAATTTTTTGTGAGGAATGAAAAATTAGTAAAAAGGTATATTCTAGTTCTCACGAGAATTTTTCCATTTTTTTGAAAAAGAAAGAGAGAAGCCCAAAATCATTTGTTAGTATATCTGTATTCCGTATCATGTGTTGTATATGGTCTTCAATTTCCAGGAGCCAAATCGTTGTAATTCAGGTGTTATAAGAATGCAAATGTTTAATATCGAACAAAATTGGGTGTGTTTTGATGAATATTCCATTTTTTTCCAATAAGAACGGTGCTAGCCCAAAATTATTTGAGATTGGCATCTTGATAGGTAATGCATGAGCAATTGTGAATCAGTTCCTCATTTGAATTATTAAAGTATTTCAGAAATAATTTTGTGAGGAATGAAAATTAGTTAAAAGTTATACTGTATTTCTCACGAGAATTTTCCACTTTTTGGAAAAGAAAGAGAAGCCCAAAATTGTTTGTGGGTATAATCGTATTCCTTAATATGTATTGTATGTCACACGCCAATGCCATGAGCCATATCCTAGTACTTCTGGTTTTATAAGAACGGAAATGTCGAATATCGAAAAAAAAATATGGACTGGTTTTAACTAATATCCCTTTTTTAATACGAACTAATATAGCCCAAAATTATTTGAGATTTGAATATTATTAGCTAATTTATGTGCAATTGTTAATAAATTCTTTATTTGAATTGGTACAGAATTTTGGGGTTTACTTTTTCAGAAGTGGAAACGTGGTGAAATGTATATTGTAGTTCTCACGCGAATATTTCTTTTCTTGGAGAAGAAACAGCGAAGTTCAAAATGATTCATGAGTATAGCCGTATTCTCTATCACGTGTTGTATATGGCACTTTATTGCCAGGAACGAAATCCTTGTAGTTCAGGTTTTATAAGATCGCAAATATTGGATAGCAAAAACAAAAGTTATTCTATTGATTATTATTCCTTTATTTTTCAATAAGAACGTCTCTACCCCGAAATTATTTGAGATTAGCAAATTGAGAAGCAATGTATGTGCAATGTAAATAAATTCTCTTTTTGAATTAGTAAAGTATTTTGGAGTTTATTTTGTGAGGAATGAGAAATTGGTCAAGAAGTATATTGTAGTTTTCACGAGAATTTTCCATTTTTTGGTAAACAAGAGAGGAGCCTAAAATGTTTTCTGAGTACAGCCGTATTCCTTATCATGTATTTGAAAATGACATTATCAAACGCGAAATACCTGTAGTTAAGGTAACGTAAATATTGAATATCGGAAAAAAGTTGGGACTGTTTTGATTAATATTCCTTTCATTTTCAATAAGAACGAATCTAGTCCAAATTATTTGATGTTGACCTATTGATGACCAATGTATGAGCAATTCTAAATAAATTCCTCTTTTGAATTAGTACAGTATTTTGGAGTTTATTTAGTGATAAACCAAAATATGATCAAAATTTATATAATAGTTTTCACACTTATTTTCCAATTTTTTTAAAACAAAGTGAGTCCAAAATTATTAGAGAGTACAGCCGTATTCCCTATTATGTGTTGTATACGACATTAAATTGCCCGGAACGAAATCCTTGTAGTTTAGGTTTATAACAACACAAATATTGAATTTTTGCAGGAAATAGGGTGTTTTGATTAATATTCAATTCTTTTCAAAAAGAATGCATCTACCCCAAAATGATATGCGTGTCGCGATTTTTGCCATAATGTGCATGTTATTTGTAGAACATTGGATTGCTTGAAGCGAAATACCTGTAGTTTAGTTTTGAAAAAAAACCCAACAAATATTTGAGATCGGTAAGTATTTCGGACAGTTTTTTTACTTTGCTTTTCTTTTTCATGAAAAACATGACAATGCCCAAATTATTTCAAGATCGCATCTTATTTGTTGGTATGTGTTCAATTGTTAGTAAATTCCATATTTACATTTGTTAGTTAAGTTTGTTTTCTTTCTTTTTTTTGACGAATGAAAGATTGAGAAAAAATGTAGTTTGCCTTTTATACTAGGCATTATTGTTTTCCCATTTTTGGATTTCTCCATTATTGATTGTGATTTTAGAATTGCAGATGTATAGTTAAATAACTATTTTATCTTTTAATTCGTCGCTGCTTTTTGGAGAGAATTTTTCTTGTATGAAATATTTAATAAGTTCATATTGGATATTTACATAGGAATGAATTAAAGTAATTATTTCAAGGCTTGATATTGATCCTGTTCGAATAAATGGTAAAACTCTCAACAAATACATTTTTTTCTTTTTTAATGTTGGAAATACACGTGTACGGTATAATTCTCCCAGAATATGTGTGAAGTTTCTCCGGATTTCCTAGTTTTGAGATAGTGAGATTCTAGCTTCTCCATCCTCGTTTTTGCTAAGTTGATTTCGGGGTGTTTTTTGATGACACTAAAGAACCCAAAATTATGGCCCAAGATTTTTTGAGTTGAGTTGCTATTGGGATGGTTTTAAATATTTGTTATCGTACGTAGGGGTGAGTTTCGAAATTTTGAAAAGGAACAAAAATTTCGCACGTTTACGACCACACAAATATTTTCGAATTTTCAGTACGGGTGGGTGTTAAATTAACAACCCACAATTTTTAACCTTAATTTCGGAGATTGTAGGGTACCAAAATAATGTTTCTGGTGTCACTGAAAAGCCCAAAAATATCCCAAACTTATGGTGGGAGAAATTTTGAAATTTGAGAATTAGGGGTGGTTTTGATTTTTTGTTTTCGTATTTAGGGGTGTGTTTCGAAATTTTGAAAAGTGGCCCCCAGAAGCCCAAAATTCACTTGTTTTGACCGTGCAAAAAAATTTGAATTTTAAGTAAGTGGGGGTGCTAGCTTTACCGGCCAAAATTTGAAATCGTAATTTCAAGGTGTTGGGAGGTAGCCCAACATTTTTGGAAGGGGGCTGAAATTAGCCCAAAATTATGGCGCAAGCATTTTTGAGTTTTGAGAAAGTGGGGGTGCTAGCTTTACCGACGTAGTGGCGACTGCTATTACAAGCACACCGTCCAGACCTGGTCCCTGCCGAATACCGCCGTGTGTGTAAATAAATAAAACTGTGCCCGGCGGGGGCCGCCTCGGCCGCGGGCATCGTCTGGCGGAGGCCAATTCGCACCTAAAAACTCCTGCGCCACCACCCGGAGCAACTCGATGCCCCTACACTCTGTCAAAGAAGATGGTGCGGTGATGGAGCAGTTAAAATGTAAATAGTGTAAATAGTAATCAGTGCACAACAAGGACGTGACAGTGACATCTGTGCTTAGTGTCAGGTCATTTCAGGATAAGAGAATTTCGAAGATAAAAGCAATAAGGACGCGACAGAGTCGCTTATGAAGTAATTGTAATAAGATGTAGGTTGTTGAAGTAATGATAGTGTAAATAAAACAAAAGAGGTGCGTCAGTTACACAAGAGAGGAAAATCTTCAGACTATTATAAATAACGCAAGAAAGGTCAAAGCAATCTTGAACTCTCCAACCATCCAATATATACATGCTATGTAGTGCAAAACTACCACCATGTATAAAAATTGTTCTGTCGACAATAAACGCTACTTAAATACAGAGTAATATACGTAGTATAGGGAAAGTTATATGATGCTGCGGGGAAAATGGCGAATTTTCGCCAACAAAAAATTAGTTGTCTGGTCGTGATGACGAAAAAGTGGATAAATCCAGTTGCTAAATTAAGAAAAAAAATCCCTTAACACGTGGTGTAGCCAGAACCCGTTTTTTGTTGGTCCTTGATTCCCAAAAACCAACTGATAGGAAAACGTCCATCTGTCCGTCCCCGTCCGTCCGTCAACACTGCTAGCACCTAAACCATACGTACGATTTCTTCCAAAATGGATATTCCCCGCACGATCTGGTTTGAGTGAAAGCTTGAGATTTGGAAAAAGATTCTATAAAATTTTGGGGTACTTTACATGAAGCTCCCCGGACGTTTTTAAACTTTTCTCAAAAACTGCTCCAAATTTTTCTTTAAATTTCTTGTAAGAACAGAGTAAAATGCACTTATTATGGTGACATAGATACGATGTTCACGATCAACGCTAAATTTTCGAAAATTGCAAAATTTTGAATTTTATTCAACGTCTTCCTCCAACTACAAAATTGCAGATGGAGATTTTTCCTTCAAATATATTTTTTTCTTCATAGTGAGTTCTTTCATAGTGAAAGGTTTTTATTCGCCCGAAAGAACCAATGTTAATTGTTTCGCTTTGTACAGCCCTAAATTTTGGAATTTGAAGGCGGGGATAATTTTTTTCCAAGAGCCTAAAATTATTCTTAATATTTGGGAGGCGTTTTCGATTTTTCCTAAGGTTTTTTTGATTTTGGTGTTTATTCACCCGTAAGAACGTGTGTTAAATGTTTCGCTTTGTACAGCCCTGATTTTTGGAATTTGAAGGCGGGGATGATTTTTTTCCAAGAGCCTAAAATTATTCTTAACTTTTGGGAGGGGTTTCAGATTTTTCCTAAGGTTTTTTGATTTTGGTGTTATTTCACCCGTAAGAACCAATGTTAATTGTTTTGTTTTGTACAGCCCTGAGTTTTGGAATTTGAAGGCGGGGATGATTTTTTTCCAAGAGCCTAAATTATTCTTAACTTTTGGGAAGGGTTTCAGATTTTTCCTAAAGTTTTTTGATTTTGGTGTTATTTCACCCGTAAGAACCAATGTTAATTGTTTCGCTCTGTACAGCCCTGATTTTTAGAATTTGAAGGCGGGGATGATTTTTTTCCAAGAGCCTAAAATTATTCTTAACTTTTGGGAGGGGTTTCAGATTTTTCCTAAGGTTTTTTGATTTTGATGTTTATTCGCCCATAAGAACCAATGTTAATTGTTTCGCTTTGTACAGCCCTGATTTTTGGAATTTGAAGGCGAGGATAATTTTTTTCCAAGAGCCTAAAATTATTCTTAAATTTTGGGATGGGTTTCGGATTTTACAATTGATTTTGAGATAGATTCTGGGTGGGCGCTGCTAGCTTTAGACTAAAGCTAGCAGCGCCCACAATTTTCGGAAATCCAGAAGTGCCTAAAATTCGGGAATAGAGCATTTAATTAGCCTAAAATAACCCTAAAATTTTGGATATAGTTTGGTTGAGATTGGTTTCTGGGCGCTGCTAGCTTTAGATGGCTCAGGGAAGGGCTGCGACCGCCATCGTGGGGCGCGTCACTGGGGCCCTTGTGCAAGTCTTCTCTATACTACTGAAATAATATAGGAGAGGATATATGCTGAAAAAGCACCAATGGTTTAAGATAGAAAGTGTTGAATTCCACATCAAATATAATACTTTCAGACACAAAGAAGTAAATTCGTCACTGCTCGCGTCATATAATAATAGGTGGAGTTAATGGAGAACTAATGTAGGTCTTAGTGCAATGATTTATCTTAGTGTTAAAAACATGATTGGCAAGTAACCCGTATTTTCAAGAGGAAAAGTACTTTTACGACCAAGTTCTGTTTTATTGCTGTTAATGTAAGAACTTGCCATTCAAAATGCAACCTGGCAGTAACCAACAGGAACAACTTTCCCTTTCGTTTGATTATTCCAGGAAAGCAAAACTATGGACGGGAACGAAAACAGCAAAATATTAAATATCATTCTATGTGCTTACGCCGCACGAAGCACACAATATGTAATTACGTTAAAAAAAGCTGAAGTTTCGAGAATTCCTGTTCATAGGTGTTAAACACCTATGGTGCAAAGGCTACGAAACGTTTGGGATTTATTTGGCCAACAGAACTCTTAATACTTTATATGATATGCAACACAACTCCTGAATAACTGTATATGACGTACAATACAATCACTGGATAGCTGTATATGATGTGTAATTCAGATACAAAACTATACAATTCTTCAAAGCAAGCATGATAAATAACCAGGGAATTAAATCCACAGAAATGTATATCTAATTCATCACTATTCTTAAAATAGGAAATTTTGCACGATCAGTAAGATAGTGCCCAATTTCCAATATTCGTCACATTAACTAATACTAATTATCATGATATCCCCACTTTTAACTCTCGTATATGAATATTCCAATCGGGTAATTGATCTCTACACAAAGAACAAATTCATATATCTCTGTACAAATTTTCTCAACAATATGATGCAGAAAATATTACTGCTAATATGGAGTTTAAACATGACGTAGCGTTGTAACAGACAGCAATATCAGTAAAAATAGGCAGCAACATCGATCTCCTGCGCTACGAGCGCAGCTCTAGCTTCACGTCACTTTCGAGCATCTGCTCATGAACAGAAGATCGATATTGCAGTCGAGTGCTGAACGTTATACCGTGCGAAAATTCGCTGTTTAGTGAATTCACAATTAAGGTAAACGTACCAGTAGTTGACCATTTAAGTAAAAAATGTATCATTTTCTATCCACCTGACTACTTACATTTGCCAATTATATAATCTGAATAGCTTATACTACTTACCATACTTCCTGCTAACATGCAATACAACAACATTTAACAAAAACTGCATTTTCCAGTTTTTGGGGTTGATTTTTCAAAACAATTATTCTGAATCAGAAATTGACCACCCAAACATGGTGTTTTTCAGTAGTTGACCCCTCATAAATTGACCACATAATTATTAAATTAACAAATAAAGAAGTTATTTTATTAACAAAATTATATTGACATACACAGTACAGACACGAAACAATATTTTAATAGAATTTTAGTATGCATTTACAAGATATTTACATTAAAAATATTGAATACTTTTTCATCTCCGGAATCAAGTAAGATCCTCGCCGAGTGCTTCTTTGCGCAGAGTGCCGAACTTTCAGAAATGTTTTGGTGGATGCTAATACAAAGAAATAGATAGTTAATTAGGAGTTCAATAAAAACAAGGTTTCACCTTGTAATTGACCACTGTGGTCAATTACTAGAAATCTATCAATTCTTGATTCATTATTTGACCACGCTTCTAAATATTTTCAGATGTTATTAAACATGCAACCAAGCTCATAAAATTATTATCAGATATTATTTTTTCGACATACAATTATTTTAAAATGATATATAAAATATTTACAGCTTATTGTTAGGTTTATCTGTAACACTCGCGTAGCAAATTCTGGAAGAAAACAACGTGATACAGCGGCAAAAACACACATCAACATTCAATGTTCGCCAACTAATAACACGTGCCGCCAAATGCGCTCTGCTTTTCAATTATTACCTCCAGAGGGCAGAACATTAAGTTTCCGCGATTTGTGAACGTATTTCACTGAAACACTCATTAATTAAAAGACTTTTGTTCTAAATGGTCAACTACTGGTACACGGTCAATTACTCCCTCCGCTACCTTACATTCTGAAATATTTCATTTATTTACTTCAGAAAATCATATTATTTTAATATATTTTCAGACCACTACAACAATAAGAAAGAAAATATGTTGGCTTATGTAAACAATTTCCTAAACGGTCGATATTCCAGTCCAAATAAGCTACATAACCAGTTCAGTTCCAATTGAAAATGAAATATGGACTGGTTTTCAGTCTATTACAGACATAAATAGTGTTCTTCACGTGATTGACAAAAGAATAAAATTCTTTTTGTTCGCCTATCATTCGATTATAGTTTGCAGTAGAGTATATATTAATCTTACGACTAAATTAATTCAACATAACCTTGAAGAGCATCAGGAGTGATCACTTAAAACAAAGATTTTTTCCAAAACAAAAATTGAGTGTGTATGAGAAAGGTACAACGTTAAAAATGTGAAAATGAATGTATTAAACAGAGTTCAAAAGTTAAAATTTTAGGATAATAATTGCGTTGGAAACTACGCATCAGTAAATTAGGATGACAATGTTTCAGACGAATTAACAATATAACAAATAACAAATGTATTATCCTCATTCAACAGGGGATCTGATAGTACGTGCTCAATAAAAAAATGTTTACCATGCATTATTAAGATCCAAGGAAGAATATAAGCTACCTTGATAATTATCAGTCATAATTGATAAGTCATTGATGATTATCAATGAATAAATTTTAACAACATGTACTTTCCACTTTTCAAAAGAGAGATCAAACTTTCCAGTTTCCATTACACGGTAATAAAAATGTGACCAGGTTCCAATATTTTAACAACTTTCCCGTTAATATCTTTGATGCATTTCATTTGAATTGAATAGAGAATGATCTTTTTTTTCTAGTGACATCTCAAAACAGACTATTTCGAGATATGTATGATTAAAATTTTGTCAAAGTTATAGATCTATATTATATGACCCTGCCACGACTAAAATAATTAAATGCCTTTGAAATTTTCAAAACTGAGCTTTACATCTAAGCCAATGCAGTGCCTAAAAGTTCAATCCTGTTTATAAACAGGCATATGCTATTTATAAATTATATATTTATATACTAGCAGAAACATACTTCATACCTTAACCTCTTAACAAAAAAAAACGTAGTATTATATTTTACAAACATTTTTGCTAATATATGAAACAGTGACTATTATTATCTTGAGAAAAGATATAACACGGGCAACATTTATTTATCACACCCTGTTTTATCTATACCTTCATGTGCTCTCTATATGGATTATACCAAAGAATTCAATTTTAGTATCTCTCCACTGCTTACACAATAATGGCCATTTATTTCTCCTTGAGAATCATTTCAACTGCCAATAAACATGGAATTAGTAGAAAATAGAGGTAACACATCTCAATTAATTTTTTTCAGGAATATTTTCCTTGAAATCAATGGCAAACATTACAATTACAAATCTTGTTAGTCTGAGTTCAGTGAGAGAAGGAAAAACTGGATTTGCAGATGTTACTATTGTACTACCACATTACAGATGAAGAATAGACTATTCATGACATTACTAATCATTTACACAAAGGATAAAACAAGAAAATCAGTAATACAGTGACTCCAAATAATGACTCATGGCTTTGCTGAACAAATCTATTTAAATTCAATGTAGTACATGCACATAAAAGAAAAAATATCATTCAGATAATTAATAATAATATAAATATTGAACTAGTTTGGATTCCTCCAAATTATATATGAATTAAAGGGAATTAAATGGTGAACATAAAGGCCAAAAACAATTTAATCTTGAATATCTGCTTAATCTTGAGCAACTTCTAGAGAAAAGAAACTCGACATTATCTTAAAATTTTAAATTATGAAACAATATTACAAAACTACATTGGGACTACAACTTCTATATTTGAGAAATAGAGTATTTTAGAAGTTAGAAAAACTCGTGTGAATATAACTAAGCAAAGAATAGGACACATAAACGATACTCATGTTTATCTATTCCCTAGAACAAAATAGTTTGTGAGAGCTGTAATACAGAATGACAGAGAAACCATTTTATTGTTCAACATTTTAAACAAAAATGAGGGATATATTTAATCTGCTTTATAAATTAAATGATTTTTGAATACCAAACAGGATGAAGGAAAATTCAATTTTTATGTAATGTGTTTTATGGAATATGAAATATGATACTAGGACAGTATACTAAAAATATTTAAAATTATCTGCAATGACAATAATCAAGTTTTAATTTTCTTTTAAAATTACAAACTATTTTCAACAGTATGCACATTTTACAATGAGTCATCTTTATATACAACTATACAACTATTAAAACCCAAATACTATAGTCCAGAATGCTATACACATTATAGCTACTTTTTATAATTTTGAGAGATTAAATATTTTTACTTCAATATTCTTTAATATCAGAGTATATTTTGCATTTTATTTACAAATAAGTTACGTATCTATGTAACTAACAGGTATGAGATATATTGCAAAACAGATTAATTTCTAATATTTATTCATATTACCAAATACTTTAAAAACGCTTTCCTTAACATACCATTCATTTAACAAATTCTTAATTTGCAAAATAAAGAGGTAATGACAAACTCAACATGGCAAAGAAACATAATATAATGTAAGAACAACAGGAGGTCAAACTATGATTTCATCATCTATTTCATAGTAAGCTATGTATTAACAGAAAAATTCAACACTTCATGAGAAAACAGTCAATATTATAAATTTGTTAGAAAGGGAAGTGGAACCCCCAAAAGGAAAAATTACAATCTCAACTAATTTCGTTGGAATGGTGATTTAACATTTTTACATCTTTTCGCTTCTAACTGAGGATGCAACATACACTGGTAACACGCTTAGGGGCTTCATTTTCTTCTTGCACGCGCTCTCTCCGAGCACTCTTTTCTCCTTCATTACCCATAGTGCTGGAGTCTAGTGTGTTGCCCGGCACGAAAGTTTCATTATTTTTATCATGTGCTTCTTCTCGTAAGTCCTTGCACATTTAACGTTTGGCTGCATTCGCGATGAATTTTGTTTATATTTGGGTTCAGATTTGCTACTTTCGTGGCTGCAGGCTCGGGACTTGATTTATTAACAGCACTAACAGGTGTCGCTGCTCCGAATGTCACCATGCTCACATCGTTCTAACGAAGTACATCCACATTCTAGTTTCATTTTCTTGATTTTCCTCGTTTGATCAGTAAACAAATCTTTAGAATCTTCATCCAGTAGCGAATCATTCGCACCTTTTTCATTCACCTCCAGCTGCCGCTTGTAAGGAGTTGATGTCGGAAGATTAATATTTACATTACTTGGAATCTCCTCCATTGCCCTGTTGAGTTTTCTTGAACACTACTTGTATACTATTAAAAGATTTAATATTTTAACGTTTATGTGACGTTGCTTCAGTTCAAGAAGGTCGACGACACTTTTTATCAATTAAACAAGAAACCCAGACTTAGCAAATGGTTCCTTAACTTTACCAAATTTTAAAATGTACCAATATTTTTATATACCACACACTGATTTGTCAACAGTTCTATTCCGTAGCTCACAGTAATACACAAAGTAGTACACTTGGCAATGATCAACTCTACGTTACATCACTGCTAATTCACTATCTCAGAAGATAAACAGAAGAATGCTTTAATAACAAGATCACAAGATCTCGCAGTATCCTAGCAACAACAGCTTTCATTTAACAGGTAACACCTACTGACAATTCCTTAAATAAATTACCTATGAGCACTACTGAAGGACTATCGATAGTTTTATGAATTATGACCAACTTCAAAGAAATTAAGAGTTCGAGACGTTTGTGTTCCGTGCCGCGTTACGAGCATTGAAGAGAATTTTCAAATAGACGAAGGCACAAATATAGTTTAATCATTTCGATTTTCTTGAATATTAGTAAATTAGTGAAAAATATTTTTAATGTATGGTCATAAACCATAAAAAAGTGTGTGTGACGTTTTAGAGAAAGTGTAATAATATTAGTAAAAGAATACGTAATGACAGAAATATAACTTCATGTGTGTGGTCAATAATATAAAATTTGGAAGTTTTAAGTACATTTAGTTTTATGCGATTTTATTCTTTCATTTCAGGATTTCTTCAATGACAACCATTTTTACATTGACATTTTTAGTTATTCTTACAGCGAATTCGAAGTTATGAAACTCAATTCTGCAGTTGTAGCGACTACTATCATTTTCAACATTAAGGTAGAAAGCATAACGGAATCTTAGAATAATAGTAAGGATAGCTCACTGACTATAACAATTGTCTATATGAATACGTCAGTATCATCAATATGAAGTCGTGACACGAACATTTCATGCGTGCGTAACTGGCACCCTCGAAATACTACAGATCAGGCCTGCGCACAGATATCGATGCGAGTCAACATGGCAGAACATATGTCATGCTGAGGCCATGTGAGCATTGCTTAAGCTGTTTGTTGTGGTTCTAGAGCAGGCGTTTGTGTTTGCTGCTGCAGTTTAGTTTTGTGGTTGTTGGCGTTTCTGCAGTTGCAGTTTAGTTTCTTGAATCAGTTAAAAAATGTGTAGACGTGTTCTATATCGAACTGCAGGGGAAATTAAGATCCGCAGAACAAAGTGTATGTATTTAAGTTTCCTGAGGATGAAACTTAGAAATGCTTGGCTTAGAGCTATCAAGAGATCATTTCACTAATGGAAATATTTTATGGTACATATTATTTCCTGTTTCTCATTTTCTTGCTTTACATTTTTACTAGCATACCCGTGCGAGAACTCTCGTATACCATACCCCACCCTCTTCCTTATTTTTCCATTTCCAAATTAAGCCTGTAATATATATTTTTTTCTTCAAGACCCTCTTATCTTCCGACTCTTGTTCTATATGTCACCTTGTAATTGATAACAATGTAATACACCCTTGTCAATACAAACTATTCTTATTTAATTTTATTATCGAGCAGAGGTACACCTGTGTAATTCAATCGCATAGAATATAGTAGCGTTACCGAATATTTAATAATAAAATAAAAAATTGATTTAAATCGTTTTTCACGGGACGAGCACGCGGAAGCTTCTTGGAGGCCGCCTCCGATTCTTTCGCCTGCTTGGCGCCGGCGAAATTAGTTGCGCCATCCTCTAGGGACCACCTCAGCCCTTTTCGGCCGCGTCGCCCTTCGCTCGAATTACATCCCCTGACCTAAAGGCATTCCTATGCACGACAAACAAGTGTGCACTTATAGATTCCCAGAGAAATCTGGGTTACTTTCATATACTTTCGAATACTTGTAAACAGGTCAAAACTATATATACTAAAACCGAAGCGCTCTCTCCAGCATTGTTCTTCGGGACTCTGTTCATGTTCGTCGTCATTATTCTAAGAAATTTGGTGTAGTATTCTTCAAGAATAAATTTTCCTTTTTAAAAACTGGAATTTTGATGTTAAGAACTTAATTGGCGCAGTCGGTAGGACGCAGCTCACTGTGTTAGAAAATTCATCGAGAATCAAGACAAGACAGGTGGATTTTAATCCAGTCGGAGCTGCACTGTCCATCATCAAAATTCAACGGCAAAAGTTCTGGAAAGCCAGCGAAATCTACTGAAGATCATCAACGGTTTAACAAACCATTGCCACTGGTAAGGTTCAGCAAAGCCAGAGACATCAACTTATGATCGTCGACAGCCAAGCTAACATCCACCAACCTAACGTAAGTTAATACAAATTAATAAAATATATAAGAAGAATTACAAGAATTATTACAAAGAATTAAAAGAGTATATAAGAAGAATTAAAAGAGTATATAAGAAGAATTAAAAGAGTATATCAGAATAATTAGAAAGAATATATAAGAATAATTAAGAAGATACACCGCAGTCTCTTCGCATCCCATCGCAGCTCATCGCAGTTCTTCGCAGCTCGTCGCAGTTCTTCGCAGCTCGTCGCAGTTCTTCGCAGCTCGTCGCAGTTCTTCGCAGCTCGTCGCAGTTCTTCGCAGCTCGTCGCAGTTCTTCGCAGCTCGTCGCAGTTCTTCGCAGCTCGTCGCAGTTCTTCGCAGCTCGTCGCAGTTCTTCGCAGCTCGTCGCAGTTCTTCGCAGCTCGTCGCAGTTCTTCGCAGCTCGTCGCAGTTCTTCGCAGCTCGTCGCAGTTCTTCGCAGCTCGTCGCAGTTCTTCGCAACTCGTCGCAGTTCTTCGCAGCTCGTCGCAGTTCTTCGCAGCTCGTCGCAGTTCTTCGCAGCTCGTCGCAGTTCTTCGCAGCTACTTCACAGCCCGTCGTAGTTCTTCGCAGCTCGTCGCAGTTCTTCGCAGCTTCTTCGCAGCTTCTTCGCAGCTACTCCGCAGTTTCTCCGCAGCCCATTACAGCTTCTTCCCTGTGGTACTTTCAAATCTGTAAGTTTTCTGTTCCATTTATTCTTAAGCAACTTTCAAAGTGTATAACGATTCAGGATTTATAGAAATGGAATTTAAGGAAAAATTCGATTTATATTCAAAATTGATTCCGACTTATTCCGGACCTAATGATGATCTTATCAAGTTCATCAAACAAGTAGAAGTAATGTTGTCTAGACTATCACTAGCCCCAGAGCAAAGAGACCATACCCTTTTCATTTTTAGCTTCATCCAATCTAAAATAATAGGCGAAGCCGAATCCGTTATAAAAAATAACACTATGATCAACTGAACAGATCTCAAACATAAACTGATCCTTTGTTTTGGTAAAGTCCGTTCGGAAGAACACCTGCAGTTTAAATTAGCCTCATCTTAGCAACAACTAAATGAAAGTTACCTAGATTATTATCATAGAATAAAAGAACTATCACAGCAGTTAAATGACACCATATCATTAACATCTGAAGAGCCCTTACTCACGCTTAAGAAGCAGCTTTATACATCTACCGCAATGAAAGCTTTCAAAAGAGGACTCGTAGAACCTTATAAAACCAAAATAGAACATAGTTTAATTAATAATATTGAAGATGCATTACAAAAGTGTATAGAACTCGATGACGAGAAAACTCACGATCGATATGTAAATTTCATGAGAACAAATTATAAACCAAACGACAGAAACAATCAAAAGACCACAGTTAATCAGAATAAACATCCCAAACCACCAAATACTCCACTATTCACACCTTGGAGACCGCAGATGCCCTACTATCAGAACCCGCCCTTCGTAAATCAACCCTTTAGGAATCAACCCTTTAATAATCCAATTCGTCCAAATCAACCCGTCAACCAATTCAATCCAAACCAACTCCAGAGAACTCAGACATTTAATACTCACTTCAACAAACCGCGACTTGACAGACCGACACCAATGTCTATCTCGACAGCAAACAGTAATCGAAACCGACCACAAAACGTCACAAGACCCTCCAACATAATAGTAGAGGAATTATTTAACCAAAATGAGACATCTGACATCTTTCAAGACGACGAAGGACGTTTATTTCAGTATATCGGTCAGCAATCTGAGGAACAGGAAAATGAAAGGGAAATGAGTAACGCGGAAGACCCCCAGGAAGTAGAAAGCAGGAAAAGCGACCAAGCGGTAAATTTTCACATACCAGCCTCAGACACACTGAACACTTGAATAATTATGCAGGCCCCAAACTGCCTTTCATTATAATTGAAGGACTTAAAATTTTAATAGACTCAGGAGCATCATCATCTATCATGAATTCAAGTGTAGCAAACGAAAGGTTTAAGAACTATTTTTATCCATATAATTTTAAACTGACGACGGTGAAACAAAACCATAATGGAAATATTGCATTTAAATATCCCTTGTTTACGAATTATAACATTAACAAACCAATCAAGTTTTTAGTGTTAGATTGGAATAATCATTATGATGCACTTATATCTACTAACGATCTAAAACAGCTAGGAGCTATTTTAAATTACCAAACCAACACGCTAACTATCCAAGGAAATCCGATTCCTTTTATGAGGAACTGAATAATGTTAATCCCATGCCTCTAAAAAGAATCTCTAAGACTCTCTTTGTACCTGTAAAAGTTAGTGGAAACATATACATTCCAGAAACTAAAATCAAAAACTTAATAATTCCTGAAAGAATATATGTTAGTAGAAACAACTACATAGAAATACCCCATGAGTCGGAAGTAGAAATTAACAATTTAACACCAATTGAAGCAGAACCGTTAAGCGAATTTATAATAAGTGATAGGAACCCATTCAACATACATAGCGAACTCAATAAAGAGATAATCAATAATATAAGAACAGAACATATGAATAATGAGGAAAGAAATATGATAATCAATCTATGCAGACAATACATAGATATTTTCTATCAAACTAATGTAAAGCTCAGTTCGGCATGTACAGTGAAACATCATATACGAACTACTAATAATGATCCAGTATTTACTAGGAATTTTAGACATCCCCACCACATGAAAGGTGAAATTCAAAAACAGGTCGAGAAACTATTGAAAGACGAGATAATACGCCCCTCAACATCCCCGTACTCTAGCCCGGTATGGATAGTACCAAAAAAGTCAGATGCGAGTGGACAAAAGAAATGGCGGATGGTAATAGATTACAGAAAATTAAACCAGGCAACCATTGAGTATAAATATCCTTTACCAAGGATAGATGACATCCTTGATAATCTTGGGAAATGTCAGTACTTTTCCACCTTAGATTTAGCGCAAGGGTTTCACCAAATTCCAATTCATGAAGACAGTATTGAAAAAACGGCCTTTACAGTTGAAAACGGACATTATGAATATACTAGAATGCCGTTCGGCTTAAAAAATGCCCCTGCCACATTCCAACGCATGATGGATCAAGTTTTGTTGAAATATATAAACAAATTCTGTTTTGTGTATATGGACGATGTAGTCATTTTTTCAAATCATTACAAGAACACATCAGCCATATCAAAACAATTTTTGATGAATTTAGGAAGTACAACCTAAAAGTACAATTAGACAAAAGCGAATTCATCAGAACAGATGTACCCTTTTTAGGCCATATAATTACAAATGACGGCATAAAACCTAATCCAGATAAATTAAAATGTATAGCGAATTATCCTATACCAAAAACCCACAAAGAAATCAAACAATTCTTAGGGCTAGTAGGATTCTATCGCAAATTTATAAAGGACTTTGCAAAAATCACTTCCCCAATGACTAAATACTTAAAGAAAGGTAAAGTAATAAATTTAAATGATTCCACATACGTAGAAGCATTTCTTAAGTGTAAAGAGCTAATTCAAAACTCACCTGTATTAGCATACCCAGATTTTGAAATGACATTTCAGTTAACAACGGACGCAAGTAACACGGCTATAGGTTCCGTTCTGTCAACAAAGAAACCACTCAATTGCCTTCTATTCAAGATCGTTAAATACAGCTGAGAGGAATTATTCAACAATTGAAAAAGAACTTTTATCAATATTAGAAGCTTGCAAACATTTTAGACCATATATTTACGGGAGAAAATTCATTATTGAAACCGACCATAAACCACTTGTATGGCTGTTTTCGATAAAAGATCCCAATTCTAGACTAACCAAATGGAGATTAAAACTCGAGGAATATGATTACGAAATTAAATACAAAAAGGGAAAAGAGAATTTAGTTGCTGACGCGTTATCAAGAATTACAATCAGAGAATCAGAAATACATGAGCTAAATAACACGGACGAAAGAGAAACGGCTATAATTGATGAACTCGCGGACATACTAGAATCAATGGAAAACCCTACTGCTGAAAGTATAATAGACGAACCGTCGATGATAGCAGAACCGTCTGTAATGGACATAAATGACCTGGATGACGTCTTAAGACCATTAGAAGACCCAAATAGTGAAAACGATTTAACAGACATAGACAATAACGAAACAATTCAAACACAACACACTCCAAATGAAAATCCAATCTGTGAGATGACATATTTGGAAAGAAATTTTCATTCCTATCAGAACAAATTCACTTTTAAAATCGGAGAAAAGCATACGTCTAAGAGAAATGAGGAAAGTAACTGTATCAATGTCATATTGAACAGAGGAAACATCGAAAATGACCTGAAAGACTTTCTCCTCCAGAACACCAGACCAAAAATAACCTATGCAGTCTATTTTCACGACCCAGAAATCGAAAAGATTTTTATAAACTTAACCCAAAAACTTTTCAATAGTGAAACAAAATTTACCAAATGTAACAAAGTAACTGCGTTCTTAGCAAAAGAAAATTTCTTGGAAAAATTAATACACTACCATTCTCATAATCACAACGGAATAATTGAAACAATAGCACACTTCAATCAAAGGATATATACTCCTAAAATGAAACAATTAATAATCAACTATATCAATAAATGTGAAATATGCAAACAGGCTAAGTATGATAGGCATCCATATAAACCCAAAATTCAAGGACCTCTAATAGCAACACGACCCATGGAACATGTTTTCATTGACATTCTTACTTTAGAAGGAAGAAAGTTTCTGACATTAATCGACCTTTTCTCAAAATACGCTCAGTTGTATCATATCACCGATAGTAATTCCACAACCCTAAGAAACTGAAACATTATCTTTCACATCATAATATACCTAGGAAAATAACGGCTGATAATGAATTTAACAGGGATTTAATTAAAGAATTTGACAAACTTCATAAAGTAGAAATTCTTTTTACCACCCCAAAGAACCCTTCATCCAACTCACCAATAGAGAGGTTGCATAGCACAATCATCGAGAAAATACGCGTTCTAAGAATACAAGATAAAACAACTCCAATTGAAGAACTAGTTGTAACAGCTACACTTATCTATCACCAATCTGTACACTCTTTGACAAACTATACACCCTTCACTCTTCTATATGGACCTCGTGATGACAATGATTCCCTAATCCCAGATTTAGAGCAACATTACAGAAATGAATTCATAAACCTGTACAAAACCCATTTACTCCCATTTTACCAAGAAATTACCCAGAGGCAAAGTCAAAAGGAGGCGAGCAATTTAGATCGTAGAAACGTAGACAGACAAAATTATAATTTTCAGAAAGATCAGGTAGTCTTCATAAAAGATTACAAAAATGAAAGAAGCAAAACATCCCCCCGGTACGAAAAGGCAATCATAATAGATCAATTAAATGACAAAGTAGTCCAAGTACTTGTAGCAAGAACTAAGCAAATTAAAAATATTGCAATCAATAGAATTAAAAGAGATAATATTTTTCAGGAAAATGATCCGGACAGTAATAATATTCCTGACAACCCTGTTGTTCCCGAGAGTCCAAGGCCTGGACATTCAAGAGATACCACCAGAAACACCGTACATTGAATTAGAATTAAAACCTGTCCAGCTACTCTCTCATTATCATAAAATATATTATATATATATATATAATACTACTTTATTAAAGCAAGCATATTATAGTCTCTTATCAAATTATATAATTATTAACAATCAAATGGAAATACGACACTCAGTGTTCAGTTACATAGAGAAATGCTAGCCTTAGAAAATCAAATATTTAAAATAACACAAACTCGTCAAAACGAGGAATAATAAATGGTGTTGGAACCATTATCAAATGGGTTACCGGCAATCCTGACAACAACGACCTAGAAAATCTTCAAAAAGAATTAGAAATCCGTAAAGAAAATCAAAACATACTCAAAAAGGAAATTAACTCAGTCACTACTATTGCCAAGCAAACTATAGATAGATATGAAAAAGAGCTTAACATTATTAAACAGAATGAAAATGAAACACGTTTATACTTAGAACGAGTTCAATCAAGAATTGACCATTTGTACCTTGAATTCCAATTTCAGAGTCAAATATCTTTATTAAAAGATCATGTACTCATAATAGAGAGAACAATTAATGCTATACAGACTCAAAATATAAATCTTGAATTGTTTCAGTATGATGAGATTATCACTTTATTAAATCAATTACAAGATTTGTACTCATCACAATTGTTATTCAA
>JAHLJT010008446.1:92252935-92344056 GCA_031308135.1 Acheta domesticus | reverse complement strand
TGTCTTATGAGGCAAACTATTCTTCGAACCGTTTTCCAACTTCCTCGAAATTGCTGAAGTGCTGCTCTGCGAGCGCGTGCCCTATTGATACTAAGAGGTGATAGTCAGATGGCGCCAGGTCGGGGGAATACAGAGGGTGCTAAAGGATGTCCCATCCAAGCGATTTCAAGGTGTCTTTCACTGGTTTTGCTGTGTGAGTCGGCGCATTGTCGTACATTTGCCGTTCATTCAAATCGTGTGTTACCAAGTTTATTGATGTTCTCCATTGCTAGTAAACGTCTGTTGATTGTTTCTTGTGACACATTTAATTCTTTTGCCAATTGCTGTTGAGTTTGAATTGGGTTTGGCAGGTTCAACTTGTGTGTTGGTAGGTTAATTTCAAACGAACAAACAAGATGTAGTGTCAAATTCATACGCTACGAACTGTTCACTGGAGCCATTTCTTAGTGAAACCGGAAAAGACTTATGCATACACCTGGTATATGAGAAGCCAGAAACGTTTCACGTGTATTGAAGATTACTCAAAGCCGTTTTGCGTTTACGGGAGATATGTTCCACTTAGGTGAAATCATTAAAATATTTTAAACATTGCTAACGGAATAATGTTATAAATAAAACGGTAAACTTGTTTCAGTATCATTCGATGACTCAAATTGAGTATAATATTAATTAGACACTACAATTAAGAATGAATCCAGAACATTAATAACGCATGATAATCTTCAGAATCTCAAAATGAACCACGCAACGGTCTACGTAATTGTCTCTGATACCACGAGTTGGATCTAATGCATTCGAAAAAGTGCAGAGTATTTCTAAACTCGGTACAGTGAAAGCGGCTCAAATTAAATGATCGTAAGAACGTTTGTTTAGTCGGAAAATTTTCATAACCTTTATAGCATGTTTTGATCAAAATTGTCAATAATGCATGACAATAATGTTGACAAGAATTGCTTGGCTGCGGTGAGTTCTTAAGAATATTTTTAAATTGTAGTCCACCACGATTCAAAAAAGATACCTTGGCAGCAAGTAACAAAGACTTGCAAATGAGGGTCTCACAAACATTTGAGATATTCTGTTCTGATACGTGCTTACTTTTCAATTCTCAAATGTGCATTTTTACCCGGAAATAAATATAGGAAAACATGTGTATTATTGTTTGTGCAGTTTATTGGGTGAATGTGACATGCGCGGAGAACTATCACGTACGTGGATTTGAAGCATGGACGGGAGTACACTACAGCAATATCACTATCCAGTGCTGTTCGCAACACACCATTTTGCCTGTTCCGACTCGCGCCGCGCGGCCCCCCCCCCGCTCCCCGCCGCCCCCCCCGCCCCGCTCCCCGCCGCCCCGCCCCGCTTCACCCGCCCCGCCGCGCTCCCTCTCCCCGCCTCAACTTGCCTGCCTTTTCCGCCAACCCGCCCCTCCTGTCCGCCGCACCCACCACTTCACTTGTCATTCTTCGCTGGCACCTCCCCTCTGTCTTCTCTCTCTCTCTCTCTCCCTCCCTCTCTCTCTCTCTTCGTCAGTCCCGTTCTCCCCGTCACTTCCAAGTTGCTTACTTCTCTTGTCTCTGCTTCCTTGCGTCCACACACCCTTTGCCTTTTCACCCCTAGCCCTCACCTCTCGATCGCCTCGAAAGTAGGCCTTCGCCTACCCTATGCCTTTAATCTGGCTATTCCACTTGTGAAATTAAAACAGTGTTTAACTATACATATCAAATGCTCCCATCACGGCGGTGTATCTCAAAAAAAATATCGCTTTTCTTGCCGAGTTTTCTTATCGCTCCACATTATTGGCCAATAATAAGCTGCGAATTATCTATCTTAGGAGGCGGTATGGATGGATCGCTGTGTCGATGTACAATAAATAGCGTAGGTGCGGTTTATAACCTAATCTCTTTGATTTTAAAATGCTTTCAGTTATTTTCAATATTTGGCACATTTCGGACATACTTTAATTCCTGGAGTAGTCCTATTCAATACCACTCGTGATGTAGAAATTCTCAGATAAATCCCCTCCTCGCGTCGCGTTTCGGGGATTTATCGACAATTTCCAAAGCATTCGTGTTATTATCTTACTATGCCTTTTGATAAACCATCTTCGTCGCTGAAGACCGCCTCCCTCGCCTCCGCCGGCGGGAAGTCCACCTCCGCCGCCGCCGCCCCTCCCCCGCGGTCCGAGGGGGGCGGCGTCGTGGCCGCCGCCGGCGCTTGCAGTCCCTCCGTCCGCGTCCGCGAGAGTTGCGTCGCAAACGGCGCGCGGTCTTCGCGACCCTCGGCCGAGTCGCGCGCCGCGCTCCCTGCCGTCCGCGCAGGCCGAGTCTTCGTTCGCCGTGAACGGGTGTGCGCCATTACGGGAGTGCAAATCGCGAACTTCAACATGAAAACAGGATTGGCAACTGTTCGGAAAACTAGGAACTATATTGACAATCGACGAATAACTCATGCCGCCGAATTATTGTTTCATCTTGGCTCGCGCTTTGTCATTTTGCGTGGATTTAATTTCGGCGATGTAATAATTTATTCAAAAAATATCCCACCTGCGTTCTTCACTATTTATGAAGAAAATGAAAACAGTGAATCTGGAGTGAATAATTGCAAATGCGCATCCTCGACAGTGGCCGTCCCAAATTCAGGGAAGATCATGATGATTGACATGGAATTCACTCTATCATTGAACATAGATCCATATCAGAAGACGGAACCCTTCGGCGTTTCCGTAAGTGCAATTTTGTCTCGTGGTGACAGATTCCGAGGTACGTGCAACCCAAGTATTTGCTCCCTTAAATCTATTTCAGTCTTGAGCAATTCCGTGCATGAGGAAATTGAAGGGCTACATTCCAAAACTCTAGTTTCTTCAAAATCCCATGGTCCTCCACAAATGTTACGGTGTGACTTGCCAGTTTCCGACATCCGATTGTCGCACGGGGAGAACCAGAAGGCTTTCAGCGATGCGTCCGGGAACAAACAAGGTGCATCCCAACCATCACCAGGTTCGCGTTTCCTCAAAGTTTTGAATTTTCATCCAAAATTGACTCATTCGGAAAATAATACAGTGAGAGGAAAACTGAATGCACCTATTGTACAAAAAACATTTGGTAGTAACATGAAACACAGTCAAAACACACTCGGAAGAAGTCTCTCTCCCAAAAATGTTATTTATGTTCCACAAATCGATGAAGGGTCTTTGATAAAAGAGGATTCGAAAATAAATACAGAGGAAATCAAAGAAACGTTTGAAGCTTCTTCGAGAGATGTAAGCAAGAATAAAAACCAATATGGGTCAATGCCAGGGTTGACACATGTACCCACGAAGAACATTCATGAATCCGAAAATGATGCATTGTCTATGGGTAGAACTTCTCTAAGTGCTACGAATGCAATTGTCCCATTTCACAGTGAATTACACACATCACTGAAGGAAGACAGTGAAGTGTTTCATTCTTCAGATAAAACAGGGACAAATATTATTTCGGAAGCAAAAAACAAAGTAAGCTGCTGTAAACCTGAAAAATCTTCTACTTTCCTGCAACCAGACCAGCTTCCTTCAACTTCAACTGAGACTTTTCATAACCCATACATATCGATGGCAGAATTTGAGGTGATGTTTGCTAGAGCATCTGGTAAAGACGTTCTTCCCAAAGATAGCAAATTAGATGCTGAAGATTCTGAAAACAGTGCCCTGAACACATCTCATAGATGGAGTAATTCTCCTCAGAAAACTTCCAAGGTCAGTGGAAAACAGTTGGAAGAACATAATATCACAAAAGTTTCTGATGAAAGAAATAAACTATCTGATACTCCTCGTTTAATGCCTCCTTGCCAGAGACCATATATTTCTTTTCAAGAATTGGAGATAATACTCAAGAAAAAATTTCCATCTGGAAATAATGCTAATCATGATATTTCACCAGCAACTGATGTCTCAAAAGCGCGGAAAATTCAAAGTGTAGAGATAAGTGAAAAATGTCCCGTGCAAACCACGTTAACAGTAAAAGCCGAGAATGAAGGAAGAATAAGTGAGGTTTCTGTAAGTTCAGAAGATACATTCCGAAATCCTTACATGTCATTAGAAGAATTTGAAAAGTTAAAGAAGAATCTCCAGCCACCAAATAATTATGCTACCTCCAGGAATAGGTCTACAAATATCGCATTAATTGTGCAACCAACGAAAATTGAAACAAACGGATCAGTCAAAGAAACCTGTGTAACACAATCGAAACAGAATACTTCTCATAATTCAGAAACCAATGAAGAACAGTATAATTTCAAGGAAACTATAGAAGACATTGAACAAATATTTCAACCCGCTCTTCAGCTATCATCTATCTCTCAGACATTATCTACATCAATAGAAGCATTTTCAGTTATTCATAAGACTGTTGAATCACAACAGGGTGATTCTTATTCCAAGAATGAAGATTCATTGAACATAAGGAACAAAAATGTTTCTTCAACCGACAATCCAGCGCTCGTGGAATGTTGTAGAATCAACAAAGATGAAAGAAATAGTGCTATTTCATCGGCAGCTTACAATTCAAAATCAAATATACAGGTAAAAGACAATCCTCCTGAGCCTCCTCCAAGGCCAGCACACACCTTTCGGAATCCATATATGACGGTTCCAAGATTGTCAACCAATCAAAAGAAGAATGTGGATGTACCTAGGAATGGTGTTCATTCCGAGGAAAGGTCCGTGAAAGCATCCAACTCTTCAAAAACTTCCATCGAGACACCTCTTTCGACTTCTCAATCGAACGTCGACGGAAGTAAGACGCAAAAGTCATCACCTGAGTCTTCTTTTAAATCTTCAAGAAGAGCACAATTCGGAGGAGAAAAGGAAGAAAACACTACAAGTCAATCTCAACTCCAGAAAAGTTGTGGAGTTGTACGTACACGTGTTACAACTAGTTCTCCTTCAGTCAAGGCGGATGCACTAATGCATTCATGCGATCACCTCTTTTACTCTAATCCAGTTTATTCTGAAGGAATGCATACGTCAAATCCAATTCAAGGATCTCCAAAATCATCCTCTGCTGTGACAAAAGAAAACTTTACCCTTCATCCTCATTCTCAAGCTACAAATAGATCAGTTATTTACGATCATTCTACATCCAATGTACGAACAAAATTATGTAATCCCCCTCCTCCCCCTCCATATCCAGCTCCATCTCTTCCTCAGGAATACACAAGCCACTCAATTACTCCAGTGCAATCTTCTGCCTTAAATATCCATACTTCATCTGTCATAAATTATGCGAGCATTGACGCCACACATCGCGCCTACAAAAATGTCCCTCCTCCTCCTTCATATCCTGCACCAACTCTTCCGCAAGATTTTTCAATTTATTCAAATGGTTCGTCAAAGTTTGCCGTTAATTCCTCTAGTTCACCTTCATTAAATTGTGGCACGTCCTCTTCAGCTATTCGCCGTTGTGTTCCTGAGTCTTTGTCTCCATCAAATAATTGTTCCTTTAAAACTACTTGTGAACCAGAACCAAGGTATGAAAACCTATTATTTCTCAAATACGAATCACCTAGGTCACGACAAAAGCCTAATTATGGAGGAAGTACCTCAGGCACTCAAGTACATCATAAAAATACGTTTTCAAACAACTCAGATTCACTACTGTCAACTTGTAGAAGAAAATCTCACCAATGTAATAATACCTCGCAGTCTTCATGTATCCTATCCCGTTCAAAGTCTTGTGAAGTATGTTCTAATGATTGTAAATGTGGAAAGAAGAAATCTTCAGTTTGGAGCGTATTCAAGAAAGAACCTGTGGTCGTGAAAGTTGAACGTACCTTCATAAAACCTGTTGAGGTAAGACAGCTGCGAGAGTTTTTGGCCATGATTTCGCGATTTTCTATCTATCTTTATGACTGAAATTCCTCTTTAATTATATCCAATTTTTGTAACACTGACCTTCAGTTACAAACAACTCAAAATGTAAAGTTCAGGTATCACCTATAAGTTTTTTTCATTTCATATTTGCACATTTCTTTCTAAGACTTCTTAAATTGTTTTTCATTATTCGCATTTATATTTCCCTTTTTACGCGTGATGAAGCATATAATATTATTAATGTAAATGTAATGTTTCATTTACCCTTTTTGTTATGACCACGAATCATAAGCCGTCATTCTAAATAAAAATATTTATTTATTTTTATTTATCTGTTTGTCGTCAAACAGTAAAAATGTATTCATTTGTGATATCAAAAATCTCCTGGTAGTTGATATTAATTTAATGAGATTCAAGAGATAATCAAACCACAAACAAATTGCGTACGGTTTAATAGAATATTCATAAAACATCATACAACATCCACAACTAGTTTTCTGGACATTTTCTCTCAATATTAGTGACTTTTCACATCTGAATAAATTATGAATACAAATTTTTAAGGAAAAAGGATATGTGTACACATTTAAAAAATAAAAATTAAAAACAAATATTTATAGTAACTTTAGGTTTTTATATGGATATTTTTTCCTCAGTATTATATTTTTTGTTATTGTTTTTATTTTGATTTTTTGAAATTGTTATAAATATTAATTTTTCTTTACAATTTCTATTTATGTTTTTGTTTTATAGTTGCTGTGAAAAATGATTGATGGAATAAATGTACCAAAAACTAGATCTGATTGTATAATTCTAATATATTATTAAAACGTACACATTTTTTCCTGATTTGATTATTTCTTGATTCTCTTTATTTCAAACTATATGTGACGAGTAAAGAAGTACAAATTGGACACTTTTTTGAGCACCGGAATCTTTATCGTCTCTTTTACTATACAAAGTTAAATTATCAATAAAGGTGGAAAGGATCGTTATTAACAACAATTCATAACAAAAACGTTCCGATTTAATAAGATGATAGGAACAATTTGCATATGCAAATGTGAACACACATTTGATTTGAAGTTAGGGTACTGGTGATTACTAACCTATGCTATTCTCGTATCAAACAAAATAGAACTTCGAAAAAAACGTGCGTAGATAGTCAAGATATATTTATTGGCCAGGAGCAAAGCAAGGAACCACCTCAGTATTTACTAAAGGATCATGGGAAACTGGACAAAAATCTTACTGAGATGGGGTCATTAACCAAGAAGCTGACTTGAAATGCAGGCTACATATACAATTAGAAATAAAGTTAATTTTTTTAAATTTTAATTGAATTAATAGCTTTAAGTTTTCGTACTGTTTTATTTTAAAAATAAAATCTACATACTATACTCGTTTTACGATCCAGTGTAGCCTTTAATGTTAAAAAAATCAGCAGAAAATATTTTACTTGTCTTTTGAAAGTATATTATATTGTCTTTGCGTTTTTCATGCCAATTGGTAAAGCATAGTAAAGAAGTGTACACGAGGTGCATGTTGATTTTTGATGATGTTATGTTCACACAGATATCTGATTAATAAATTCAATCGTCTTGTTCTGTAATTATTAACATCAGCGTTACCAAATATTATTTGCCCTCTAAGAAGTGAAATTACTCATTTGCAAATAAAGTGCGAAGGCAAATTGCTTGACAATTATCTTAAACTCTTTTTACTCGTCTGGATAGCGTATTGTTTTAAAAAAAGGTTTATTGGACAATGCCAAGATAACCGTAGGTAATAACATGATGTCTATGGGTAGTGAGAAAAAATTACGGCAGTTGATTGCTCTTCTGAAATATTGGCCAAGGCTGTCAGTGACAATTATATATATATATATATATATATATATATATATATATATATATATATATATATATAATTCCTAATAATGAAACTATACGCTACAATAATCTTAAGCTAACTGCTCGAAATCGCAGTTTTGCAGCGCTACTTCCATCCCGCTCTCATGACGTTAGAATTATATTTTTTGTATAAAGATCTTGGTTAACTACGATTCCCTCCCTATGATTACTTATGATCTGAGAAAATGGGTAAAAATAACTAGAGACGAAAACATACACAATTGTATATTTACACTGACCGTAGTGCTCTTTCTCTACGAGAAATTACCAGAGATCGGAATATGTCTTTATCACTTTATTAAGTTTACTTTTATTACGTTTACGTATTTTTAAAAATGGGTATTTTTTTAAAAGAAAGTCCATATTTTTATGTTGACGAACGCTACAGATTTTGTAGAGATCTTTGTAAATTTGAAGGAGAAAAAAGCAAAGGAGCATCAGCACCGAGCGCAGAGGTGAGAGCCTAGCGCGCTGGCTTCGCACTCGGGAGGTTCGGGTTCGATCCCCGGGCCGGCCATCCTGACCGGGGTTTTCGTGGTTTCCCAGGCAGACGAATGCCGGGATGGTTCCCTTGAAATTGGCCACGTCCGTTAGCTATTCTTCCCGTAGAAGTAGATGTTCTATGAGTAATCGGAGTATAATCGTATTTCCGTAGCTGTTCTATGAGGTAATCCCTACGGGGTAGAAAGAGTAGGGGATATTCTCGTCTGAAAATCCCGGCGATACGTTTCGTTTCCAGATCTGCAACGATGGTTACTCTGTGTTCAACTCGCCATGAGAATACAAACATATCTTTTTTACCACAACGATAAAACTTCCAGTTTTTAATTCTTTTGATTAGAATCATAAAAAAACACGATTCTGAATCTATACTGTCCGAAGCTCTTGTCTATTGGAACTGTGACCTTTAGAGATATGACATGCAGCGGAACTCGGTGGAAAGTCTTGCGTAGAAACGCCTAGCCTCGTCGTTATACATCATGTTCCCCAATTAAGCTTTAATAAACTAGTGGTGCTAAAATAGTCCATACTTCCTCGCCCGTATTTCACGCAAAATTACGCAAAAAGTACTCAAATTTTCGAAAAATTGTACATGACCTTTTTTCCTAAACTATCTTTAAGAAACAGATTTCATTGTCGGACAAAATCTCTTCTGTAATATTCTAGTTTTAGGAAGACTCCGAAGAAATGTTGAACTTGTGCAATTTTTAAAAAATCAAAGTTTTCAACGAACATTATACCTGCACGATTCTCTTAAACGTCTTTCACACTATCCAACCACAAAAATTAATAAAAACGAAGTTATTTTATATTATTATTAACGAAAAATGAAGTTATTTTTTAAAATTTAGAACATGTCCCAGGGGCTTCATGTAAAGTATCCCCGAAAATTAAAATATCGATTTTAAATTCAAGAGGCCACGACATCAGCCAAATCGATTGAGGAATGTCAATTTCGGAGAAAATCGGCCGAACGGAATACCCGCTAGCTTTGTTCGCAGACGGACCGACATATTGACGGACAGAGAGACGCTTCGTCGTAATTCGATTTTTCGGAATCAAGAGCCCACAAAACATGGAATCTGGCTACACAACGTGTTGGAGGATTTTTTCTAAATTGAGCAACTGGATTTATCCACTTTTTCGTTACCAGGGTTCTGTAATAAGAATTTTTCTGCCGAGAATTCGCCGTTTTTTGTGCAGCATTACATAACGTTCTCTCTAGCGATAAAGTAAAAAAATAGGATTAACTGCGAGCCTATGAAAACAACAGTAATTGTGAACATGTTGCATAAGATATTTTTGGAGGGAAAATAATAGTCCTAAGTAATTGTACTGATAATATTTTTTCATGCATTTATTTGTAAATTATACATTTTACTGCCATTGGGTAACGCTCAATTGGAATTAATATTCTGGTAATAAAAATAAAAATGCATAAAATAAAGTTAATATAATTTGACACATGTAATCCTACAAAATATTTTTCTCCTTATTTTTTAAATTTCAATTCATTAATTCTTAATACTCAATGGATTACTTAATGTCCAAAAGTATATATGTTTTTTTTTATTTTCTCTGTTTTAAATATTGTGTACTTTATGATTAAGCATTAGAATTGAAGGATTATTAAGATTTCTGTCAAGCAATTGAAATTTTAGTTTCCAAATGTCACCAATTTAGACCATCAGATAACTTAATTAAACAGCTGGAAAACTAATATATTCTTTATCGATCCACTATCCGTCTATATTTCGACTATTTCTAAGATTAATGGTTTTGATGGATGGGAGACACTAAGAGATGACGATGGAGCCATCTTGGATTGAGAAGTTGGGAAAACGGCAAAATCCTTGGTAAATCCCCTGGGAACCTGTTGCCTAATATAACAATCTCCACTTTTTTTGCCTTGATACCCAGCAGTACAAGGTGAGCGCTCTGACCACTGCAACACGAATGGCTCCTAAAATGGATAACTACAGAATTATTTAGAATAAATGTTACACACTTTTAAGGTCTACCTATAACCTTTTGCCAATGAAATGTGCAGCGCTCAACGAGATTTCTGTTACCTGCGGAATACCAGTACATGATGATTTTCCTACCAGCATGAGCAAATGTCACAGGTGTATCATATTCTTTAAATGAGATTTCCTACCACACGTCAAAAAATGATCTTCGATCCTTCTACATTCCGTAAAGGTTGTTTCATTTATTATGAAACACCTGTATATTTGTTTCCTTTTATCCCGAAAAACCTTGTTTATTTTGACTGTTTTTTAATGCCCTTACCTTCCACAGCACTTCCATAACTTGCGCCCATAAGTTAGCCTTTCCTCGCTGTCAACACTGTGATTTTTCCATAGTTTCGCTTCTAAGCTCGGTGGGTAAATTTTGACATAGTAATATATTTTTAATTTCTCGCCTCACTTTGTAAGAAGAGAAAGTAGTTTTAACGTGCGCCAGTAAGCGGCGAATATTCTATAGAAAAACGCTTATTGTCGAACACTGTCAACGAAAAATTTGATAAATCTTATTCCTATATGTAATAAATTACTTCCTCTAACACGATGTGCAGTCAGAATCAGTGTTTTGTGGGTCCTTGATACCGAAAAATCTATTGACGGAAAAGCTTGTATCTGTTCGTCTATCCGTCTGTCTGTCCGTCTGTTGTCAACGGCAGCTCTTAAATCATTCAGGCAATTGTCCCCAAAATTGATAGTCTCGAATCGATTTAAAGCCCCGCGAGTTTGAAACAGATATGTTGACTTTGGGGAGTACTTTACATGATCCTCCATTTATATTTTCAAAATTTTCTCAAAAATAGCTCCAATTTTTTGGATTAAGCTTTGTTTTCGAATAATGTAAAATACGCTTAAAGTAATGGCATGGATCTAATTTTCATTGAAATCCCTGATTTTTGATAAATTGTGTTAGTTTTTTTCGTCTTTCTACAACTACAATAGTAAAGATAGAATTTTTTCTTGAATTAAATCTGTTCTTTAAAACAGGCCTGAAATAACGTCATGTACAATTCCTCGAAAATAGAGAGTTTTTGCAAGTCGTGAATTTGAAAGACGTAACACGAAATTCTGGGGAGATAGTATATGTACTGCGTATGCGTCGGCATCAAATGACGAGATTTCATTTGACGGGTCCCGTCAATCAACTGTTTTGTCGTCTACGACGAATGTGTTCGTACACTTCACGTAGTTTTCGCCGCCACCACTAAACACGGAATCAACGCGTACTGAGCGGAAGCAACATGAGCAACTGGAAGTAACGAAAAGTGCAATATCCATAGTACCAATGTACTTCAGGAACTTCATGGTAAATTTTTTCTCAAGTTAATTCAGATATGTAAGGAATAAACTAACGTAATTGTATAGGATTTGAGGTTATGCATATATTGAGGCTACATTGATTGTCACCAAAAATGAATTATTTATCCACATGGCGTTATTATTGCCATACATTTCCCATTCGTAATATAAACAATATAAATATGTATTAGTAAAATTAAGGGGTTACATTCGAAGACCATCTATGAAGCTATAGTTTTCTTTGGAGATAAAGTTATGTATTGCATATTCGTATGATACAATCAGATTTCATGTATTATACGTTTTAGTATCTTGCAGAGGCGTATCTACCGTATGGCAGACATGCCACGTGCCACGGGCGCCACTCACAAAAGGCACTATTTAGAGTATACCCGCTGAAACAAATAACAACCCTGATTTGGAGCATCCGGTCTGGGACCGCAAATTCTTATTATGCCATGGGCTCCTGAATACCTAGATACGCCTCTGCTATCTTGTAAATGCTTATAAAAGCAAAAGTACACTCCCAGGAAGACAAACATTAGCTGTTAGATCCTTAAATAGGATAAAAGCTTTTAGATCTTGTTAGAGGTATTCAGTTCCAATTAGTTCTTAGTTTTAAACGTATGCTTTCGATTGTATGACTTGCAAAAACTCATTTTTTAGAAGATACGTTATTTTCTATTGGCAATAATGTATGTGTACTACGACAATGGATTTCCCGTCTTGCAAAAACTTTCTAATATGAGTAGTTTTGGCGTAATTTTGGGTGAAATATAACCAACTTTTAAACAATTATTTTCTCAAAAACGGCTCCAAATGTTTTCTTTCAATTTTCTCCTCGTGTATATTAAAGAACGAAAAAGGATGGCGCTAGCCTCATTTACGGCGAGCTCTCTGTATTTTTGAAAATTGCAAAATGGTAACATTTCAAAACTACAAATTAGAAGACATTTTTTCTTAACCAAAATTTGTTCCGAAAAATAATATCTCTAAAAAATTTATAAACAATGTTTTGAAAAATCCAATAGTCTTCGCGCAATTTCTGTTTGAAATTAAAGCAATTTGTATTTAAAGAAACATTTTCTCAAAAACCGGTCCATATTTTATTGTTAAACATTTTTCCTCGCAGAAATTGAGGTCCTCGGCGCAGAAATTGAGAACGTCACAGATTTTATTTTCGATGATCTCTCTGAATTTTCGAAAAAGGCAAATTTAGAAATAATGCGAGAAAGTATATACTCTTATAGCACCACAAGTTTTTTCATTTTTCTTCCTTTTTGTTAAAGACTATGAAAGATTATATTGCACAGACGGCATTACGTCATTATGTCATTTCCATGCTGAATACAAAACTGTGCGAAATAATTACACCATTTCTGTACCTGCAGCTATTAGAAAATTTGAATCGAGATTGTCAATATCAGGTTTACAGGTTTTTCTCGCAAAACTCGACTTTTAGGCCCCATTACGTAGCCAACTCTAATGCATCAGATTTGGTGTTGTCAAATTCACCGCTAATTTTTTTAGAAGCGAGCTGTTTCAATCAAATCCCGTGCATGACAAAGTTCAAAATCAGATTTTACCCGATTTTAAGACGCAGCATTACTTTCAGTCAACATTTTTATGCAATACAACTTGGGATACAAACTCTAACGTTGAATTTCTTCCAACTTGCACGCATCGAGTCGCACACATGCACTGTTAGCTTGTTAAAATTATTTTTGATAGAGCTTGCGAAAACATCAGCAAATCTGATCCGAATCTCCAAAAGTAGTCATTTCTGCTGCACCACCTAGTAGGACCCAGACGCTTCAGTTGTGGTTCTGCCCAATTTTGAATGAAGCAATAATTGGAGGCCCCGGGATGACAAATTACAAATTCGGAAAACTTCTTCGCGTCCTCTTGTTAAAATACGTAATTCAAATTTTACACTAGTCGATGTATAGTAATGAACAAATCGCTTTCAGAAGGGGCCTTTAAAGTCTGGTCAGTTAGACCAAAAAATCCTTTTCGGGGCCCCTTCTGACACACCGTTTCCGACTTATGCACGATGGATGGCGTTGCAGCGTATTGTATGCGAGTGCGCCGGAATTTCCACCTAAGCCATAATCTGCGAACTTCGTTGTTTTTCGTCTCACATTTCTTTGATGCAAGACTCGTAGGTAATACCCTGTCTAGCTGAGTCGATGGTTTCTAATAAATTGTTCTTCGTCATGTGAAATGGTTATTATTCATAAACACAAGTCTATATTTTCACTATTTTACCATTCTACTGGAACGCGCGCCTTTTACGCGTAGAAAATCCACAGAGGACCAAAAGTAGCTAGCATCAATCGCTGGCATTTCAGCATTCCACCCTTCAAAAGAAAAGGAATTATCTCTTTGGTGAAGAGCTCTGTACGCTCGTGCGATACATTGTGAGTTGAACCGATTTAGCACAGCCCACGGGTCTTGACCTCATGCCTAGTTTGGCAAGGCGTTTCTTTCGTTCCCTTCGCACGGATTCACACATGACGTTTCCTAGAAAGTTAAATTGCATAGAATTGAAAGAGAGCCGCTTTGAGGTTATTTTTACTTTCTCGTTACGGAGTAGAGAGAAAGTTATGTAATGTTGCGTAGGAAAAAACGGCGAATTTTAGGCAGAAAAACTTATTACAGGGCCTTTGTAACAAAGAAGTGGATAAATCCAGTAGCTAAATTTAGAAAAAAAAACTCTATCACATGGTGTAGCCCGAATCCATGTTTTGTGGGTCCTTGATTCCGAAAATTGAATGACGGCAAAACATCTTTCTGTCCGTCCGTCTGCGAACAACGCTTGCGGTTAAACGTTCGGCCGATTTTGTCCAAAATTTGATATTCTCTAATCGATATGGCTGATGTCGCTGTCCCTTGAATTTGAAACTATTATTTTCATTGGGGGGGGGGATCCTTTACATGAAGACCCTGGGACATTTTTCAAAGTGTTGAAAAAAATGGTTAAAAATTTCCTATGATGCAACCCCGGGTTCGATTCCCGGCCGAGCAAGATTATAGTGTGCGCATTTTGCAATGTCCCAGTATAAGTGGCTGTGTGATGATGAGAAAACTCACTTCTCAAGTTGAGAAGACCAGAATACGGCGTAGGAATGTCTTTGTGCTAACCACAAAGGCCCTCAACCCATGGCCGAGAAGTTGCCTAGACCCATGGCCCATACGCGGGCTGTCGCGCCCTAACTTCATATCTTCCTGTTTAATCCAATGCCCTAAGCATGTTACATATTAGATAATAAGGTTTTCACGCATTTTCACTCTTTGTATTGAATGATCTTTTCTTGCTACGTTGTATTTATCTTGTTCATCAGCCTGCTTTCTGTTTCTGTTTCTTTTTCTGTTACAGATTATATTCTAGACTTCAGCAATTTTCTGCGTTCAACTAGAAAAACTACATATGTATATGAAAAACTTTATATTCATATTATCCTTCCCTCTCCCCTCATTCCCCAGTTTATTAATTCATTCTAACTCCTTATTTTTTCCTTTACACTTTTGCTTTAATCTTTCCATTTTCTTCCCATTGCGCATTTTTCTAGTGTTACGGTCGTAAGCCGCCATCCTGATTGAGGTTTTCCTGGGTTTACTCAATCGCCTAAGTCTTATGCCAGGATGGTTCCTAGTCTTGCATTCCAGATATAAATGCCCTCCTTTTTTCTTGCAATTTGTTCACATTTGAGGCATTTGATAAGAGATAATTTCTGACATTTTGCGAAAGTAAAATCATTGACTTTTCACGCTCTTCTTGTAAATAAGAAACATGAGCTCTCTTTATATCATGTTAGCTCTAGAATCCAAAAAAATTGACAATGGAGATACATTCTTACTTAATGTTTCATTACTCATGTGCAGCACATTTCCGTAAGCTAATACGATTGCACTTTCCTAAGTAACGTGAAATGTCAGTTACCATTGTTTCCGCCCGAACGCCTGTCCGCGCGATTGCAAATATTTAAGTGGTTACGCGGAAGAGCAGGCCTTATGGCCTGAGCCTCGCAAGAAATAACGACATTATTATTATTATTATTATTATTATTATTATTATTATTATTATTATTATTATTATTATCACTATTGTAATATTTTCCTCAGTTATTTTTGATGATAAAAATGTTCACCTTCCCCAGAGTTGTTTTGGAACAGGTTCGGTCACAGAAAAAGAAGTTCATCTTATATCTGGACTTAAGGCATAAATTTTCTTACGATATGGGATATTTGGAACAGAACTGCGCGCTGTCCCATGTTCAGAACGTTTTTCGGTAGTTGAAGTTTTTTTAAGTGTTTTAGGAAGCTTTTACTGACAAGGCCTTCCGCCGATATCACGAGTGGGTATGTTTTGGTAACATTTAATTTTCAAATATGTTTTTAATATTGTTTATAATATTTCAAATATGTTAGGGAAGAGCATGCAGCTGTGACGTATTCTATAGTTTCTCCTACAGCTTCACACTTCCTACATTTATCCACCACATCTTTCAAACAATGCTTTCGATAGTCTTTGGTCTGAATAACTCTGTCTTGAATGGCCATTATAAAACCCTCGGTCTCAGGATATATTTGTTTCTCTAAAAGCCACATCACCGAAGAATGTCTGTCTACATCGTCTTGAAACAAGAGTTTTGGGTATCTTCCATGAATTTCTCGTTGCTTCCATTCATTGAAGCTCGACTGGTGGGTAGAGATATTTATTTCATAATTTCGCTCATGGAGGTTCAATGGAGTGAAACCGTAGTCCTCATTAACAGTTAATTTCATTAACGTGTCGGTGGAGTTTAAGAGAACCTGTCGCATTTTTCCCTCTTGTCTCAGGCAAAGAGTTTTTATGTTAACTAACCCTCTGCCTCCCATCGTTGGGGGTTGATTCAATCTTCTTACTGAAGAGTTTGGATGTTTATTATTATTATTATTATTATTATTATTATTATTATTATTATTTTTTTCATGGAAAATTCTGCGAAAACTACTCATTGTTCGAAAAATTGTACATCACCTTATTTCAAGTTGTCTTTGAGCAAAAAATTCTAACCGGGAGAGGTGGTTCAGTGCTTCAACCGATGTCACTGCAGTCCCTCTGACCAGGAGGTCATAGGTTCGAGTCCCGACAACGGCAGGATTTTCGGCACTGACTTGTCAGCTAGGTCGAATTCAGTCGCTGTCTGGAGGAGAATACCATTGGCCGGCTGCTCTGATCGGCAGTTTTCCGTGGTTTCTCCGATCAACACCAGGCGAATGCCGGAGCAATAACCTAAGAAACGGCCACCGACCGCGCGCGATCTTTCTTTCCTCTTTCTTGCCCTATCCTCTCCCCTGAAACGCACTTACACTTGCATGTACTGCACTGCCACACGTACCGGGAGACCGGTTGGGGTCTTAGAGCTTGTCCCGACTGGGGTGGTGCCCCGCTGATGGGAGATACCTGGTTGGGGTCGGTCCCGGAGTAACATAGTCGACGGTAGGTCGGCGCCGGGTTTCACTATCCAGCGGGGGAACACCACCGCCACTTCCCGATGAAAAAAGCATGCACTACATTTAAGTAACTAATGATCTCAGTAGTTGACGCGCCCGGAATCACTATTAATCAGCAAGAGATTTAATTAAGGAAAAAAATGGAGCCGTTTTTGAGAAAATTTTGAAAATGTTTTTGAGGCTTCATGTGAAGTACCCGCAAAAATCAAAATATCCGTTTGAAACGTCCGATGTCACGAGTTCATTCCGATCGATTGACGAATATCAATTTCGAAGAAAATCGGCAAATCTGTTTAGGCGCTAGTGTTGACCACGGACGGACGGACTGACAGACTTTTGCCGTCAATCGATTTTTCGGTATCAAGAACCAGAAAACGTTGATTCTGGCTACACCTCGTTTTAAAGGATTTTTTTCTAAATTTAGCAACAGGATTTATCCACTTTTTCGTTACCAGAGCCCCACAATAAGAGTTTTTCTGGCGAATATTCGCCGTTTCTCGGCGCAGGATTACATAACTTTCTCTCGTTATTAATGTGACGTACTGAAGAAAATGACAGACACTGCGTTTAAGATAACAATATTTACATTTATTTACAAAGAACTTAACAATTAAAGAAATTTACAAATACTGAATAAACCCCGGCAACCTTTTTCTTCCCCTCAGCCGCGAAAACCCCGCGACCGTCCCTAGGCCCTACAGCCCAGTGCCACTGCTCGAAAGCAGGTAACAACGTGTGATGCTATGTTATCGGACGTTTAAGTCCCCGGTATCCAACGTACCTACATGACCTAGCGCCAAACGGGTCTCCGCCTCGGAAACCACGTGCACTGGAGATCCCACCCAGCCTTTCGGCTAACAACAAGCCCTACGAATCTCTGCTAGGGCAGAAAGCGCCCGCCTTACATACACCCCCGTCTCCCCCCACCCGGCGTCATGCTGTCGGCGTCCCCAGGCTCGATGGCTAGCCAATTTCAGGGGTCTTGCACAATCGTCCCAGACTCGCCACTAACCTTTCTCAATAGTTTGCGTGAGATGTTTCCTGAAGCAGCCACATCCTGGTGTCTTTTTTATTTTTAGCTCAGGTGCGCCCTTTCACCACAGCTTCCGGCTTAGGCTTTTCGCCCGCTTGGAAACGTTGCCACGACGCCACACTAAGTTCCTTCGTAATGCGAGAAAGTAAAAATCTGTCTTCAGAATTGTAGTTGTAGGAAGACGCTGAAAAATGGAAATTTTGCAATTTTCAAAACATCAGGGATAAAAAGTGTAATAATAGTTATATGACAAGGGGTTTAAATAGAGCTTTATTGACGAGGGAGAACAGTTGTGCCCCGAGTGCGCAGCGCAAGGGACATAATTTTCCCGAGTGAATAAATCTCAGGTAAACCCTGTGTTATATACAATTCTTTATTTTTAAACAATATTACTCTCAGCCCACGTGACTCGCAAAGTCATAATCGCGTTCGCGCTGCAACCATCACGTGATCTCCGATATCCCACGTGGTTCCGCCACTCAACCTGGCTGCTGTGGTTCCTTAAATTCCGAGAAGTTCTCAAAATACTTCTTGAATGCTGTATGCTTGCGTTCCGGAGCTTTCCAGCCCCCGCCCGTTCGCATCACCATAACGGCTACTGTGGATACGACATCGATGTCGATGTTTTCAAAACATCGATGTTTCTATAAAAATATCGTTGTTTTAAACATCAATGTATTAAAACCGATGTTTTTTAACATCGATGTTTTGGATTTGATGTTTTTACATTTTCAATGTTTTGTTCGTGGATGAAAGAAACCCATAATCACAATTTTGTTTAAATAAGAAACAATAACTGATGGTTCCAATATCTGTGTGTATTCGATCGAAACGAACTCGGTTTGTTCTATCTTCATCGGGCAGAATACCATCTCTTGCTCGAGATGATCCTGATGGCCTTCGTCTCTCTGGCTGAATTTCCTTCGTCTTCCCTGTATTTCGCACCTGGAAAGACGTATAACTTTGTTCTCAGTTAAATTTTAATTACAAATTACTAAGCACCGGCATTATCAAATTAAATTTGGTTGCGCACGAATTTAATGGTAGAGGTTACCATCTTTAAAACATCGATATTTAAAACCTTTTATGTTTTTTTTGTCAATGTATTATTAACATCGATGTTTTGATTTTGAACATTGATGTTTGGCAACATCGATGTTTTCTTGACGATGTCGCATCACTAATCACATCTACAGGCGCGGATCCAGCCGATCGTTTCTGGGGGGGGGGGGGCATCATAGATTTTAAAAAATAATAAACATATTTATTATATTTCATATATATTTTTGCAGTGTATATAATATGATATTATATAATAATCTTTTTTAAATAATTACATAATTATAACAAATATTTAAATGACTTTTGCCAAATAAAGGAAGGAAACAAACGAAAACTGTAGGTTCTTTGGGGAGGGGTTCACGGCCCCCTTTCCCCCACCCCAATGGATCCGCCACTGTCTGTTCGGGACGTGAGTAGCGCCAGACTTCGTGCCTGTTGCGACGTCCGTTTGCAATATGTTAGACATGGAAAATCTCTTAAAAAGTAAATATTACACAACACTGCAAGCAACAAAAGAGCAAAATATATTTTTGTAACTTCTCATTATTTGTTATTATATACCTAGTATCAGGCAGAGTGCCTAAAATGCACAATAATAGAAGAGACATGCAAATGGAAATGTAACATTGGTAGCAATTTAGTCCACAGATACTTGACACACACTATGTAAAAACCAACCTTACTTTCACTGATTACTTTAACTGACAACTGACAAATCAGACTGTCTGTGAGATAAAAAAGTCTTAAGAAAGCAAATGTTATACAATACTACAAACTTCAATATTGATTTTTGCAATATTTGTTGCAAACTGCAAATAAACTTTATTTCTTGGTAGTAAGAAGACTAGAGTTTTATTATGTTCAATGTTCTTAAGATCTTATTATGAATAAGTTGTTTAAGATGATAATCAAATTAATTTTAAAAAAGAATGGTTGCGTAGGAGGTCTCTTCAAAAAGTATAGTTTTAAACCAAAAGTGTTTTTATGTTGAATGTGTAGCGTCGTGGCGCGCTCAAACGGTGCCTACCTGCTCAGAGCAGGAAGTTGAACAAAGGCGTAGAAGATGACGCATTGGAATTTCTGCCCAGCGCGGATAAAGCGCGGAGGCAATGGGGGCGGCAAAAGACCAATATAACGGGCGAGAGCAAGGCATCCCTTCTTGTTTTCTCAGCGGCGTCGGCGAGCAGTTGTGCGGAAGTTTGTGCGAGCGGCGCACGTGGGCAAGGGGCCGACAATTCATTGTCGTGACGAGCGAGACATGCATTAGGTCTCAGATGTAGAGCGGTGTGGTAGCCATTCGATTAAAATCTCTTCTAGTAGTGGGATCTACTTAGTTAGTTAATTGTAAGCAGTGAAATTTGTTATTTGTGACTACGGTCTAGTTTATGAATAAACTCACTGTTATCACAACCCACTCTCGTCTGTGTTTTAATTACACCCGTATGACGCCACAGACGAAGGAGTGATTAAAATGGTGGCAGCGGATAAAGCGAACCTGTAGGCATTGGTTTAGGCCGTGATAATTAAACTGTGATTAAAATATTGGCAGTGTGTATGCTTTACCTAGCATCACGTGGTGCGGCATTTTATTACGAGTTGTTAGGAAGTGAGTAACAGTCAAAAGCAACCGATAGCAACTCGGAGTGATTAAAATACCGCGGACGGAGCGACGCTTCAAGAGAGAAGCAGAAGGCAGGAAGGAAGGAAGAAAGGAAGGAAGTCTTACTGGACCATTACGAGCACGCCATCCGACTACACCGAAAGCGGAAAGCTAGGACAACGCACGAGCATCAGAACGAGAAGAGCAGCTGGCAGAAAAAACATCGGGTAAGTACGTTTCTCTGTAGGCAACGGCATTGGTTGGAGCTATGGCGTACCTAACTAGATTTAAGAAAGAGGTGATGATAAGAATTGCTAATGATTTGGGTATTGCATTAGAAGGGACGGAAACCGTGACTAAATTAAAAAGTTTGATAACCAGCCATGAGGATTATGAGCAGGAGTTTATTGAAGGTTTGGGCGAACAACATAGTAAGGATATTGAGGAAGAGAAGAGGAGTGAAGAACGGGAGAAGGAGAGGGAAGAATGGAAGAAGGAGAGGGAAGAACGGGAGAAAGATAGGGAATTATAACGATTAAGAATTCGTGCGGAGATTGAAAGGGTACGTATAGTAGAGAGCGCGGAAACACGTGGCGAGGCACGCGTTGAATCGCATCGTGAAAATATTTAAAAAACAGATTAAAGGTCGATTTCGTGGTGGACAGGACGATATCACGACTTATTTAAGTGCATATGAAAGCCAGTGCAGACAGCTGAAAGTACCCGAAAGCGAATGGGCTGTTCATTTAATTGGATTGTTACCTTATAATGGGAATAATTGGATTACGTTACACGAACAGGAAGACGAATGGACTTATGAGGCATTAAAGTCGAAATTATTAGAATTGTATAGGTTTGATGCGGAAAACTTTCGTCAGCTGTTTGTTAAACACAGGTAATTCTACGTGGGGCATATTTGCTCGAGAATTGTAAAATTATGCGAGAGAATGGGTGTCCGGATTACGTGTAGGCACGTTCGAGGAGTTGTTAAATCTGATTGTTACGGATCAGATGAAGCGGAAGGTTTCATGGGAAATGCGCGATCATTTCATTGATTCGTGGGCCGAATTTATCAATCCTATAGAATTTGCTAAGAAATTAGATGCATATGAAAATCACAGGCAAGGGTGGAGAAAGTCAGGATCATTTCAGGCCAAACAGAAAGAGCAGGTAGAAACTAAAGCCACAGCAGGGCCAGCGAAAGCAATTCCGAGTACGGGCGAGAAGGACAAGGGTGCGCCGCGGCCGGAATTTGAGAAGCAGTTTGCCAGGAAATGTTATGTATGTCAGTCGCCACAACATTTGGCTAGGCAGTGTCCTGATAAAAAATTCGGACCTGTAAATCATGTGTGTGAGCCAGAAGCGAGTGAATTGTTACGCCCACACACCGTAATTGGGAAAATAAATAACCGGGAATCCTTGATTTTGCGAGATACTGGCGCATCATTTGATTTAGTTAGTGAAAATTTAGTAGACGCAGCAGATTACACTGGAGAATCGATTTGGACCCTTAGAGAAATTGCCCAAGAATTTATGTGTGGCGCAAATCGATTTAGAAATACCGAGCAGGCGGTTAATTACGCGGGCTGCTGTTGTGCCTAAAGAATGCGAATTACCTTATTACATTCTCAGCAACCGATCGACGTTGTTATTGCAAGATGTTAAAGAGGGTTTCGTAGAACCGCAAGAAATTAATTTAGTAGTTAAGCGAGCCAGTGCGGCAAAGGCTGATCAGACGGGGCGGGGAAATTCAGTAGAATCGGTCTTACAGCCAGTGGAGACGGAGGTGGGTGAAGGTATTGTAGATGTAGAGGAAAACACAGATGTGATATTAGCTGGGAGTGGAAACGAAGTTGAACTTTCTGGGAAAATTAAGAATTTGTTGCGAGTAGACGCGAAGCAATTTCGTACGGCGCAGCAAGAAGACGAGGAGATCAGGCAGATTTATGAGTCGCATAAAACCGGAAATCGAGAATTAGGAAAAGATAGTTAATTGTAAGAAATGGCATTCTCTTCATGAATCGGCAAAGTAAGAAAGGAAAAAAGTTCGAGATGTTAGTTGTGCCGAAGGTCTATCGCGGAGAAATCTTACGAGTTTGTCACGAGATGGCCTCGAGTCATTTAGGCTGCTCGAAGTCGAAAGCGAGGATGTCGCGATACTTCTACTGGCCTGTTTTCAGGAAATGGAGAGATTTGTAAAATCATGTAACAGTTGCCAGATGGTAGGTCATGGGGGGGATAAGACAAAAGCACCTTTATTTATTATGCCTACAATTAGTGAAGTGTTTTCTAAACTAAATATTGAATCGGTAGCAGCTGCGAAAATAATATCTACTTGCGATTTGAGCAAAGGCTTTTGGCAAGTTAGGATGACGGAAAGAGCGCAGAGATATGCCACTTTCTGCACAAATTTCGGAAGTTACAAACCACAGTGTATGCCTTTTGGGATTAAAAATGCGCCTTATGTGTGTAGTAAATTAATGGCGGAATTACTAAAGGTTTGTTAGGAATTTGCTATTCCTTATATGAATGACATCGCAATTTTCAGTAATGATTGGTCGGATCACCTGCGTCATTTACGCACGGTATTTCATATACTAAGGGAGGCGAAACTTCACGTTCAGCCGGCGAAATGTAATTTTTGCTCGCGGAACTGTAATGTTTGTGGGCTGCGAAATTGGCAGTGGTCTAATGAAACCGAATGAGGTAAAAGTATGCGCGATTAGGGAATATCCAAGACCGAGTACAAAAAAAGAAATTAGGAAATTTCAAGGATTAATTTCTTATTACAGGCGTTTTGTGCCGCGATTTTCGGAGAAGGCTGCGCTTCTCACCGACTTGTTAAGGGGAAGTACACGACAAGGGAAAATAGCGTGGTCGCAAGATTGTGAAAATGCATTTGTTGAACTGCGGGAAGCTTTGTGCGGTGAACCGGTCATTAATGCGCCTGATTTCAGTAGGGAATTTTTAATGCAGTGACCGTCTGACAGAGGGGCGGGGGTTGTACTCTCTCAGTTAGATGATGAAGGGAATGAGAATCCCGTGTTATTTCTTAGCAAAAAGTTTGCTCCTTCGGAGATGAAATATTGTGTGACAGAGAAAGAATGTGCAACGATTATATGGGGGCTACAGCGATTAAAGCATTATCTAGATGGGAACGTTTGCCTTAAGGTAGAAACTGACGATAATCCTCTGGTTTGGTTGCAACAATGTTCCGGGAATAATCCCAGATTGATGCGATGGTCGTTGGCAATTCAGCATTTAAATATTAAGATTAAACATAGGAAGGGTAGTTAGAATGTGAACACTGACATTCTTAGCCGTATGTACGAGAATCAGCTCCAGGCAATGTCGGGGTTTGCAGAGAGACGTACGTCCCTCGGCAACGCGAGTGATGTGAGTGCGCGAGAAGAAAGTGCCGACGCAGTTCATAAGAGTGAAACGGTTATTGTCAAGCAAGTGTCTCAAGACAGCACATGAGACAGCATCAGTGACATAGCGTGTTGTTGTGCAAGAAAGTGAATGGAAAGAGTGACGCAAGACGGACTTGCAGGAAAACGAATAGATTCATGAACTCTTGCATAATTGTATTCACGCAGAAGAGGAAGACAAATTGTATATAATTTAATTTTGAATGTGTAAAGCAAGTAGTAAGTTATGTATGTGTTACAGATTCACGGAAGAATTGAAAACTATTTGGTGAAAGGGTTATATTGTTGATTTGTTTATGTCATATTTTGAACTGGTTATATGGTGGATTTGTTTTTGTAATATTTGGGAAGGGCGTAAAAAATATTTTGGCTACCACATCATAGCGTGAGGAAATAAGGGTAATCGATGTTTATAGTTATTAAACTGAGATATTGGAAGCAGATAAGGGTAGGTTAGTAAGGTTGAAACAAAAAATTAAGGTAATGAATTGATGTAAATAGTTAGGTTAGGCGCAGTTGTTGGTTATGTGAGCCAACTGGCCTAGGGCATTAAAGTTTGGGGAATTTTGTTCTGTGTTGAGTGCAACTGCGAAAAAATTCATGGGGGGGGGGGTATTTAGGAGTTTGTAGCGTCGTGGCGCGCTCCAACGGTGCCTACCTGCTCAGAGCAGGAAGTTGAACAAAGGCGTAGAAGATGACGCATTGGGAATTTCTGCCCAGCGCGGATAAAGCGCGGAGGCAATGGGGGCGGCAAAAGACCAATATAACGGGCGAGAGCAAGGCATCCCTTCTTGTTTTCTCAGCGGCGTCGGCGAGCAGTTGTGCGGAAGTTTGTGCGAGCGGCGCACGTGGGCAAGGGGCCGACAATTCATTGTCGTGACGAGCGAGACATGCATTAGGTCTCAGATGTAGAGCGGTGTGGTAGCCGTTCGATTAAAATCTCTCCTAGTAGTGGGATCTATTTAGTTAGTTAATTGTAAGCAGTGAAATTTGTTATTTGTGACTACGGTCTAGTTTATGAATAAACTCACTGTTATTACAACCCACTCTCGTCTGTGTTTTAATTACACCCGTATGACGCCACAAATGCATTATTTCTTGGGTCCTACCACAAGAACTGGGATAGTTCCTGCATGCAGTTGTTGGGATGTAACATACCCTTAATGTATACGTTACATGCTAGTAGAGGCACATCCAGAAGGTATTTTGGAGGAGAGCCAATTTCAGTTTGAACCACAGATATATAGTACATAGATTGGCAATGCCTATGCTGAGCGCTAGGGTAGCAGTGAAGCCAAGAAACTCCGCGTAACGCCATCTTACTATCACCCCGATCTGATGCGTTGTACATAACCGCAAAGTATATGAGTTGTATGCTCATACTTGTTTTAGAAATACGAGTAATAATCTTAACAAAGTGAACCACTGTCTGATACATGAGTTTAATTTTAAATATTTTAATAGTCCTTTCGCGAATGACATTCGAAATATTTCTCTGCATTCGTAAGCTTTGCGCCTCTATAATCTCAATTACTTTCTATATAATACCTGAAAAATCACACATTATTGAGCGCTATAGAAACGACTTCATTGGAGCTAACTTAATTAGTTCAAGCATTAAATACTTGAATAATCAAAATTAGATGAACGCTCTCTTTCTAACAATTTACAATTTCTAAGCACCGCCAGTATGGCGAATTACTTAGGAGGAGCAAGTTTGACAAAAAAGTGGCATTTAAAATTTTACTTTCTCATCTCATGCGGTGAATGAAAAATGTAATTAATAAAGGTTGGTTGTTACGTGTTTATACTAGACCATTTCCTAGCTTATAAAGAGTAATTTACAGTAATTATTACAGTAATACATTATTTATTGACATTTTCATTATGCAGAATAATAGCTTTGCGGTTGGCTAACAAATTAAGATCAAATAAAAGATATACATTAAGTTCTTTAAGAATATATTAGCATTGCTACCCCTATAAATGAGGTCAAGAGTTGCGAGTGCCGCCATCTTACCTTCTCCCGCTTGGCTTCACTTGTAGGGGCAGCACTGCCAATCTAGTTCTATATATCTGTGGTTTGAACATCCTCTCACAAGTATTTTGGAAATTAAAAAAAATTAATTATTGTAAGAACTAATTTGATTCAAATTGAAAATCAATGGATTAGGATGGGAGTTTTTTTTTTCTTCAGTGAAAAATTCATTATTGTTGTTCATGTTTCAGAATCCTCAGAGGTGGCAACAATCAGATTCAAAAAAGAGACCAGAAGAACAAGGATGTCACTGTATGAAAGAAAACTACGGTGGATGTCAAAGAGTGGAAGAAAATGAGAAGGGACTTCATAAACATGAAAGTAAAAGCACTTCAAAACAAACAAGAAACCCACTGGGATGGTTTAAAAAGAAATCAGAAATTAACAGCTGAAATTTGTATGTTTTGTATGTATGTTTGAAAAATATATGTTTTGTAAAATTATAAAGAAAGGCAATGTCACTCATTAGCAAATTCAAGAAGACAGTAATTTATTAAAAAAACAGTAAAAATAAGACAAACTTTTAAAGAAACATTGTTTAGATGATGTAAGAGTACCTTGGACTAGTTTGTAATGGGTTAATTTGTCTTGTTTGTATTGTTGTGGAAAATGTTAATATGACTTTTTAACTGTGACTTAGCTGTGTGTGAATCAACAGGGTAGAAGAGGGAAGGAGGAAAGTACTCCCCAGCTTGTAAAATTGTAAGTTGGCTGATGTCAACAATAGACTGGGTGAGCCACCCCTTAACTAACCAACTATGGTCCACCATAACTTCTAAATGGTTCATCATATTGAAATGTATTTTTCGCTAAACAATGTAGAATTACAAGGCAAGTAGTGTACTGTGGAGATTTTGTTCATAAACATTATTTATAAAATTATACTTTCTGACACTTTAAATTAAACAGACAAAATTTCTTGTAATAACTTTGTAACCTTTGGGGAAGGTGACCTACATGGTGCCAAGACTTATGTGAAGAGGAAAGACTGAGAGGGATGACAGTGAGGGTACAGGCACAATTATAGCAATCTATGGTCGTATCTAGAACACAGGAACAATCATCGATATTAACAATTAGAATGAAAGATTTTTCCATTGATTCATCAGAATTGGAGTTTCCTTCCACTGATTAAAATTCCAAAGCATCCATGATTTGAAATTAACAATATAAAGAAATTGATAGTATTAAATAATAATAAAGGCCATTTTCAAACTTAAGAATCAAGCTTCATGTCTAATGGCTGTAAGAACAAGCCAGCATTTTAAAACGTTTCAAAGGAAAGGAAATGAGTGGTGACTGTTCTTTTTTAAATAATTACATAATTATAAAATAAATATTTAAATTAATTTTGGCAAATAAAGGAAGGAAACAAATGAAAACTGTAGGTTCTTTGGGGAGGGGCGCATGCCCCCTTTCCTCCCTCTCCCACCCCAATGGATCCGCCACTATCTGTTTGGCTATTCTCTCCAAAATTTGTCAGTATAACATCTTCAGATAATTCATCCAATTTTAGGTAGGTAGAAATTTTGTTATTATTTAGTGTTACTTCAATTCTCATTGTAAATTTACAAAAATGAAATAAGTCTTAGATAACTACAGAAAAACAGAATTCAAATATGTACGTATATAATTATTTACATTTTGTGGTGCTATGAATCATTGCTTTGGAATTTCAACCAGTAGAAGAAAAGTTCAATTCTGATGAATCAATGCAAAGAATACTTCATTATGAATGGATTTCATTGATATTTGGTCATGTGTCCATCATGACAAGACCATTGATTGCTGAAGCATGTAGTAGTAGTATGACTCCATGCCCTAATGCCACATCTCAGTCTTTCCTCTCCGGTAACAGACACCGTTCCATGAAGGTTATCTTCCCCAAAGGCAACAGTTGTGAGGACTGCTACAGGAAATATTGTTCATAAATATTGTCTATATAATATTGTCCATATAATGTTGTCCATAAATATTGTCCATATAATATTGTTCATAAAATCACTTGTCAGATAGTATAATTTTATACTCAAAAACCATTTGAAGCAAATTGCAGTTTTATATTGCTAAACATTGCTTATTTTGATGTCAGTGTGTGAATCAGATTGGCTAAATATTCCCTTCTTCAAAAAGGAGTTTGATTCACACTCTGCATTGACCGGAATGTACCAATGCAGAGCAGAACATTTAAAAAATATACCTTTTACTTGATTCCCCCAAGTCTCTAAACTACTAAAAAATGATTAATATCAACTTATTGTTTAAATGGAATGAAAGCTGATATAATACATTAAACAATGAAACTTTTTGAAGAAGAGGTGCCTACAAGTTTACCTTCAATTTTAAATAAGTCATTAGTTACCTACTCAAAATATTTACTATTTTGATAAATAATTAGATCATGGTGTTAGTTTAAAGTTATTATAGCAAATAACTTTTCGTAAAATTGTGAAGTAAAATAATGTTCAGTGCATAAGGAAGCTCAATTACGAATTATTGACTTGTATTGTCATCATTCCTTTGTTTAATACTTACTTTTTCTCCCACCTTCTGTGGAGAAATAACACATTATCTTTACTTCTATAAAATCAATTTGGTACCTGACATTAATCCACCTTCAAGTACATTTTATTTGTAAATATTCTAAATGTTGTTCCTATTATCGTAAGAAGTATAATTTGCAATAACATTTTTGTTACGTTAGTAAAATAGACACCACGTTCTACCACACCACACCACCATCTAAGTTTATTCTCTCCAAAACATGTACAAAAAAACAAAACAATCTGCTGCTATGACATTCCTTTGCTCCATATGCTTGGACACAGACTCTTTTCTCCACTCTTCTCAACATACAGTTGCCCTGGTAAAGGTGGTGTGTGTGCACCTTGTTCAAGCTCCTCTACACGGGTCTTGATCCCCGGGTAAAGCCGTTGCACCACTGCTGCTAGCGGCTCTCCCAGAGCATGTACTGCCTTGCAATATGCACACTCATTCAAAATGATGCGCAGACATAAATTTTTGTACAAGTTAGTAAGAAAGATTTTTCATTTAAGTTGGCAAATCAACAAAAATACCAATAAGAAATCAGATCTTATTTCAAAAAGATTGTTTCTCATAACCATTATCTTTTTTTTGCCAGCTAATAATGAATCTGATTTTTTTTCTTTTTAACATTAATTAGTTTTGATTAGATTATGAATAAATAAAAATAAAAAATGGAAATAGAGAGTGAACATATATATCAGAGAATGAAATGGAATATTGTTAATTTTGAATTGGTATATACAAATAATTTTTTGAACTGTAGTCGTAACATATAATCATAATTTTCTGACCATAATTTGTTCTATGCAGTAACAAGTGTGTGAGTGTGTGTGTGAGAGTGTGAGTGTGTGCGTGCATTTGTGTGTCAAATGAGGTAAATAATAAGATCTACCATGATGGAACTGATTAGAAAATAAAAGCATTTAAATCATCACCTAGAAGTAAAATAATGTTCAGTGCATAAGGAAGCTCAATTACGAGTTATTGATATTTGACAATTCACTATTTTGATTAGATTGATTGATGTGTCATATGATTTGTGACAAGCACAGTTCATTAACCCACTAGTGTCAATAGTGTTTTAATAATGAAACATATATGAAAATACATGAAATATAGTGTATGTGTGCATTTTGTGCTCTATTATGTAATGTACTCTCCGAGTAAATGATAAATGCAAGCCAGGAAAGCAAGATGTTACAAAAGCAAAAAGTTTTCGTAAATATGATGTAACAACTATTTTGTAAGCCAAGGTAATTAAGAGAACTGAAAAAAGTGCAAACACTGTGTCATTTGGCAACACGACAATTTTTATAAAAATCCTTTTATTTTATACAGAACATATCATTAATTTAAAATAAATCAGATGCAGTTCCATTGAAAGTAATTTAGTGTGATGTTTCCAGGTTCCATTTGAGATAAAACAATTATAAAATGTGATATAGTTGTGAAATATCTTTGATTTTAGACAATGAATGAAATATAAATAATACAATGTATGCAAGAACGTTACGTTGAAAACATTGTAACTACCATATTTTTTATTTATTTAATAATTCTAAAATATTAATCCTACACTCTTCTTTAATAACAATAGTGTTTTAAGATCACCATAATAAACTATATCCCAAGGAGAAATAAGGATTCATGTTATATAAAGTGAATTCAAAATTTCAAATTTTGAAAGCAATAATCCCTCAATCATTCATGAATGATTCAAATTCAATGATTCATCAATCAAAAATTTAAAATATTGTTTAACAGTCAAAGTTTTACATCAGTAGCTCTCACTAGTGGAATGAGATCTGGAAGAACAATGTAATTGGAAATCAGTAGAAATTAAAGAAGTTTTTTCAATTTACTGAAGTAAATTGATATAAAAGGAACATCCCCAAAAATGCTGCAATACAGCATTTTAATTTCGTTAAACTATTGAAATTCTATTAAAATTTTCTATTTAAATTCAATTAAAATATTTTATTGAGTTCTTGTTTCTTTACACATATATTTAATGCTACTGAGCGTGGATTTCAGAAGATTAAATATTCAAATAAGATGATTAAATTTTATCATGTGGGGTTATTTTACAGGGAGATGGCCATCGGTAAACTTCTGCACTCACATTTTTTTACCTAGTCTTCCTTGTTAAGAGAAGATGATAATCAGAATCACACATTATAATCCTAATTGTTTTACAAACCTCAAAATATAGAAAATTTTTTCACATTATTCTTGACATAGCTGTCAGTTTCTTATGTTGGATTTGATATTGATTTCCAGAAATTTAACAAAACAAATTTTTCACTTTAGATTCACTAAATCTTTCAGATCTAAACCAATGAGACATAAGCTTCTTAATCTGAAATTTTAAGATATTCCTCAATTTATTAGTAAATGAACAATGTGAAAAATCTGAATAAAACAATCTGAAAAATGGATTAACGTGTTTAATCTGAAATTAGCTTTAAGATTTCAGAAACAACCTCAAACTCACAGCAAGATGTGGTAGAGCAATTAAGGTTGTGGTTTGAGGTAAACAACCTCAAACTCAAAGCAAGATGTAGTAGAGCAATAGGCCTACGTCTAAGACACAGTGCAAATTTGAAACCTTTGATTGACTTTACCTTCTTCTGTTTATCACAAACTTCACACTTCAGAATATAATTTAGAATTTAAATTCTAAGGTAATAGGATTGCTCAATTTTTTTGAATTAGAATTTAATCAGTTTCTTTTTAATTTGAGAGAATTTGTTCATTTCATAAATTGCAAAATTTCAGATAAAATGCATCAGTTCAGATGAAATTTTGCAAAGGGCAAGTTTTGCTGATTTGATGATTCTCATTGCAATAACATTCTGCTGTATTCATCGATGAACATGACAGCGCAAGAAATTTGTTGTTGACAGCTCTAGAATTTTGTGTTACTGCATAGTAAATACTTAATCTTAATTTACAACAGATGTGAAATTTAGAACATTTGTGAAACCAACCATTCTGCTGTTTGTTTTTTGCTTAAATTGTTCATGTACAAAACTTTTTGCTATAGCTTTTCATAAATAAAAAACAACTTATCACAAAAATATTGTATTATTTAATCAACTTAGAATTTCCTTAGGTCCAGTGCAATAAAAATTATGATGCAGGTACTGTGCATTACTTGGCCATCATATGCATGTTATCACACATGCAATGTTTTTCACACATGACATTTTTTACACATTTATGATGCCACTTAAATTACATTTGCTACCACTACTGGACTGGAGAGTACATGTTGACTCCCCTTAGTCCAGTGGAGATTGTGGAAAAAAATATGAAAAAGATAGAGAGGGGGGAAAGAGAGAGGGAGAGAGAGGGGGAGAGGGAAGGGGAGGGAGAGATGGGGAGAGGGAGAGAGAGAGAGTGAGTGCGTTACCATCTCTCCCGGTCGACGTAGCTCTGGTCACTTCCGCCTTCGACTTCAGGAATCTCACCTCACACCATCCGCTGTGATCGTCGATAAATTCCACGAAGTATCTCGTTTCCGCTAGAGACTCCTTTCTCATCGACCCACGTACATCCATGTGTACGATCTCGAGGATCTTTGATTTACGACCGGACTCCTTCGAGAACGACGTCCTCGTCACTTTGCCTTGCAAGCCGATCTTGCAAGTTGACAGTCTCAGTTGCATCCGCGGTTCACTCCGCGGACGACTCCGTCTCGAACGGCATTCACGATGTCACGCGTGTTGCAATGTTCAGTCGCCTGTGAAGTTGAGGAAAACCTTACTGTAGAAAATTTGGAGAAAATATTGATTAAATATTATACTGCTACTCATGAAAGTCAATAAAATGTTCTTTAGTCTCTCTCATCAATATAAAAATACTTTTTCCTGCATAATAAAAATTACCTAATTTAATCCTTTTGAGATCGGTTCTAGAAGCCAGAAATATAACTTTTTCATGTCCATTTTTTTGCCCGGCTTAGTTATTCTGTAACCTATTTTAAGTGCCTAAAACGTCGATTTTAATGCCTATTAGTAATAATAATAATAATAATAATAATAATAATAATAATAATAATAATAAAATGTCTTTATTTCTGGCGAGGCTCAGGCCATAAGGCCTGCTCTTCCGCCTAACCACTAAATATTTACGTTTACAATAAGTACAATTGAGGAGTTCGGGTCGAAACAATGGTAGCTGACATTTCACGTTAATTACGAAAGTGCAATGATCGTATTCGGTAATAGAAATGTACTGCACACAACTAATGAAACATAAAATATGAATATATTTTCGTTGGTATTTTTAGGACTCTAAAACTAACATGCCCATGAGAGCCCATGTTTCTTACTTTCAAGAAAGATGTGGGATGTTAATAATTTTACTTTCGCAAATGTCAGAAATTATTACCTACACCCGAATGCCTCAATTGTTGACAAATTACAAGAAGTAAGGAGGGCAGATTTTACATGTAAATCTGGGATGCAAGACTAGGGACCATCCCGGCATACGCCTTAAGCGATTGAGTAAACCCAGGAAAACCTCAATCAGGATGGCGGCTTAGGGCCGTAACACAAGAAAAAATATCAGTGTGAAAAAATGGAAAGATTAAAGGAAAAGGGTAAATGACAAAAGGAAGTAGAGTGCGTTAGAGGGAGTTAAAGGGTAAAGGCAAAAGGGAAGCAGGGAGTTAGAGTTGATTATGAGATTAAGGAGAGTGGGAAGGGGGAACGATGATAATATTATTACAAAGTTTTTCGCACACAGAAATGTTTTCCAGATGTTTTCTAGATGACGCAGAAAATGGCTGATGACTAGAAGATAATCTGTAACAGAAGAAGAAACGGAAACAGAAAGCAGGCGGATGTACAAGAAAAAATACAACATACCAAGAAAGATCATACAATACAAAGACTGAAAATGCATTAAGAACTTATTATATAGTACATGTAACATACTTGGCGTTAGGGATTTCAGCGATAGAGCAAAGGGGAGAAAAGTGCAGAAGAACAGCTTGACGTCTTGGAATGTAACCGAATTTGGTCAGTGGTAATCGCGTACGTGGTGTTTAATTAAGGTGTGAAAGTGGAAATAGGAGTTTGTGTTATCTATAATTATTTCATTTAATCCAATCACTGAGTCGAGTTTTAAATTTTCTGAAATCGCTAATTTGTTTGAGATATGTGGGTAGTGAGTTCCATATTCTAATTACAGTTACAGTAAATGACTTACTATAGGATACCGTATTGTGCCGCGGTATGCATAGTAATCGCGAGGAACGTGATCGTTCAAGCGTCAGCATTTTAAAGTTTTGCAATAATTGCGTTTGATAGCAATTATTCAAAATTTTATGGAGAAGAAGAAGGCTATGAAAATTTCTCCTTTTTTCGATTGAGAGAATGTTTGTTTGACCATAAAACTCAGATACATGATTGTATCTTCTAAGATTGAATATGAAGCGGATGCCTGCATTTTGTGCTATTTGTAATTTGCGTTGTTGCTTGAGCTTTAAGTCCGTAAGCAGGAAATCACAATAGTCGAAATGAGGCATTATAAGTGAATTTACTAGACTTACGCGAGTGTTAATGGGTAGTAGTTCTCTGACTCCTTTTAGGGAATGGAGGCCTGCGAAGACTTTTTGGCAAATCTTACCTACTTGTGTGGTCCAACTAAGTGTGTTGTCTATATGTATTCCTAAGTTTTTTACATCGCTACACCAGGGAACAGGAGAGTTACCTATGCTAATTTCCGGAAGGGAGGATTTCTCCAATTTGTTCAAAGCGTTGCGAGAGCCTATCACTAAGCTTTGCGATTTCATTGGATTTAATAAGAGACCAAGGGCTTTTGCCCATTTATTGAGAGCGTTTAAGTCATCGTTTATTTTCTGGGCTAATGAGTTCAACTCCGATGGGTATCCACTTATATAGATTTGTAGGTCGTCAGCGTACATTTTGTGTTTACAGTGATTGAGGCATTGTCCTACGTCATTTACATAAATTAAAAATCCTAAGGGTCCTAGAACGGTTCCCTGCGCAATACCACGGGAAGTTTTAACAGCAGTGGATTGTTTTTCACCAGATACAACGATTTGCTGTCGATTTGAAAGATATTGAGTGAACCATCGTATTGTGGGTTTAGCAAAACCCAATATTTTCATTTTTTCAAGCAGAATTTCGTGATCGACCGAGTCAAATGCTTTCCTAAAATCTAGAAGAACAAGTATTTTTAATTTACCTTTATCAATGGAGATTCTAGCTTCTTCAATAATATTTAAGAGAACAGTACCTGTGTTTCTGCCTGATCGGAAGCCATATTGTTGATCGCTAATGAGATTTTTGCTTTCGAGGTAACTTATAATTTGACGTCGCGCAATTTTTTCTAGAACTTTTGAAATTGTAGGTAGAATACTTATCGGTCTGTATTCAGGAGGGTTTGTAGTAGTTTTAGGAAGAGGGTGGACAAGCGCGGTTTTCCAAGAGTTTGGATACGTACCACTTGTTATGGAGAAATTTATAATGTCAGCACTGACTTTTAGTAATTTAGCATTGATATTATTGATATGAAATTTATAACTTCGGCACTGACTTTTAGTAATTTAGCATTGATATTATCTGTCCCTGAGGCGTTTGATTTGAGGCTCTGAATGGTTTTAAAAATTTCATAATGATTTGTAGATGCAAAAAAGAATTCTTTCTGAGTGTGTACCGAAACGGATCGTAGGTTGAGAGAGTTTTGTTTTTTGAGAAATAATCGAAGTGAGGAGCCATGTTAGCAAAACGCTGGTTAAGAGCATCAAGGGGTGTATCGATTTGCGATGGGGTTCGTGATTTGCCTAAGCCTAAAGTGCGCAGCGATTTCCATACTTGTTTTGAGTCTCTGTTCGTGCCAAGAATACTATGATATTTAATTTTAGGGTTCCTAGATTTTTGCGTTACAAGATTTCTCAGTTTCTTGTATGCATCTCTGTCATGTTCGCACTTTGTGTCACGAAATACATTGAAGGCGGCATCTCTCTGTTTCATTAACATACGTATTTCCTCCGTTAACCAGGGAGCGGGGGGGCGTGTCGCGCGAGCTGTCCTAATTGGAATATGCCTATTAAGAAGTTCCGTCAGTAAGCGCGTAAAAGTATTTATAAGATGCCATGGCACAGATAAGCCGTCGGAAGTAAATGCTTCCGAATTGAAGTTCTTATATTCACGGTATTTAAAGATTTTGGGCGTATATTTTGGGCATTTCATGCGATATGATAAATATATTAGGTCATGTTTAAATATCCCGGGAACTGACATCTGCCCATGGTGATTTACTTTCTCGTGATTTGATACTATCATATGGTCAATCCATGTGTCTGCGCCGGCAGTGTGATGTGTAGGATTTAGCGGCAGAATCGTAAGGTTCATTTCGTAAAAGAAATGCTTGAAATTCTCGGCAAGCGGTAATGGTGAACGAAGCGCATTACAATTAAAATCGCCCATCAAAATTATGTTTTCATACTTGGTTGCGCAAGATGCAATTACATTGCCCATGGCCTCAATATTTCCTGTTTTTGGTGGGCAATACGGTGGTGTACGCGCTAAGGCGCATTTTTGCCAAAACTTGAGACTTCGATGAAGAGGTATTCATTAGACTGATTAACTTCGCCTGTTGAAGATACGATACATTTATAAGCAAGATCATCGCGGATATAGATACCGACACCTCCACCACGTGATGCGACATTAGGATTCCTATCGGTTCTTAGAAAATGGTAGCCAGGAAGTGAAACAAGAGATGTGTTAAAAGTCGCCTTTAGCCACGTTTCGCTAACAAGGAGTGCATGAAAATGGTGCAGTGTGACTAGCTCTCTTACTTCATCGATATGGCAATAGAGGGACTGCATTTATATGTCTTACAAAAAATGATCGCGACGGGGGAGTTAAAATATGATTACGGGAACCGTCGGCGTGTAGTTGCGTATCTAGTTCTGGTACAGAAGAATGAAGTAGGTTTGAATTCTTGTTACCTGTTAGTGACGTCATGCCTTGAGAAAGGGGGTATTAAGAAAGAGTGGAAATAAACAAGAGAAGGAAATTGTCTTGGAAATACCAAGAGTGCGTTTGGCTGTGGTGAGAGGGGTAAGGTTTTGGGGGAGGGCGCTCCTACGCTAAGCGGCTACCTACAGCTTGAAGCTCGGCCTATGTCTGCACGCGGGCACGGCCACTACCTGTTTTAACGATGATAGTTCCGTCTTCTGTCCACACGTTCCTCAGCCCGAAAGTAGAAATAGCTTCATTCAAGAGATCCAGGCGAGCTTTTGTTAAGTCTTCCCGAATGGTCATGCCAGAACTTTTCAGCTTTCTCTTTTCGCGGAAGACCTCCCGGCGCTTCCTGTAACTAACAAATTTTACAATGAGTGGACGGGATTTCCCAGGGATCCTTGGTCCCACTCTGTGGCATCTATCGATATCGTTGCGGTTTAAATCAACACTTATCTTTTTCGCCACGTCGATCATCAGCTGGTCTGGATCTTCACTGTCGCTTTCTTTTACTCCAAAGATCCGCAGGGAGCTCCGCCGGGTGTACATCTCCAGCTGATCGGTTTTTGCGTCCAGTTCTGCCTTTAAATTTTTTATTTCCCGGTCACGTTCTACAAGTTCCCTGCGCAAATCATTTATTAAATCTGCGTTGAAGCGCATACTCTCCTCTAACTTCGTGGCGACCATTCCGGTGAGAACGGACGCTAAGGATTCGAGGAAAGCAGGACACTTCACCACCTCTTGCAATGCCGTGTTCAACTCTGCGTTGATACTGGCCGCGCTAGAGTTGGATCTATTGGTCCTTGCCATGCTGATGGAGATGGAGATAATGAAAGAAAATTGATGGCGAAGGAAACAGAAGATAGATAATTTCAAGCAAAGGAGTGAAGTTATTAGCTATTGCTCGTATTTGAAAATTTGAAATTCTAATATATGTTACAGGAACAAGGTAAAATTTAAATGGAGAAAATGGACAGTGGAATTTGATAACTACCTCAAAAGAAATAAGTTCAAAATAGAGTATGCAATAAGCGATATCACTGCAGTTACAGTTACGTTATAAAAACAACAAACCAAAAAGACAAATAAATAAGAAGCGTGCAACACTTATCTTTCAATCCTTGCGCTGCGACGACACTGCCTCTGCAGTACACTAAGCCTTTGACCACCTGCAAGAAAACTACCTGCGCCTAAGCTCGGAGCGCTCCGGGACGGTGTTCCCTCGAGGGACATCCACAGACTGAAGTAGTGCATAATTTCGTAATTTTGTAACTTATTTTAGGTGCTTAAATCAAACCTTTTTTGTGCCTAAAATTCCGAGGTCTAGTCGTAACAGTGGCGTCTCCTGGCTAGTATACTGCGATTTTTCTAGGAAGGACTCTCAAGATAACTCAAATCCCATCTTCGCGATGGAATGTGTCACGGCATTTCGCATCTTTCTCAGTCGTTCCGCTAGATTTCGCACGATCGCGACCGTATGCAGCAGTGCTTGCGATCATGCGACTTCTACCGGCAAGACCGAGAAAAGACGCGAATGCCGTGACATATACCATCGCGAAGATGGGATTTGAGTTATCTTGAGAGCTCTTCCTAGAAAAATCGCAGTATAAACACAGTGCATGTCCGTGAGTTCAATAACCTCGCCAAGGAAGTGAGGTCGTTCAAGGGATGTTTCTCGGCCGGTCACATCCAGCGAGGGGACTAGCGTCTATTGGGCCGCGCACGTATATGGCGGGAGGGAATAGAGAAACAAAGGGAGATACTTAACAGAAGAAAATAAAATACTTTACTGAAAATATTTTTAAGTGATGGAAAACTAGGGGATGTAACACATCACTCGCATGCACTGAGCCTACGCCACTGAGTCGTAACATTCAAACTTTAACTCTCAATAAGAAAGAGAATTTCCCGTTTATTATAGATATAGAGGTAAAGGTGGTGAAACAAGCCATTTATATAATATGAGCCCTCTTGGTATATTTTCATACATCGTAAAAATTCTATCAGGAACGATTTTAACAACTAGTTTAATAACTCCTTCTGTCATCATAGCTCTGTGGTTCGGTTGTAAATGACAGCTGATATGAAACAGAGGTGTATGTGTTTTCTCGGCTCTAAAAGCTTTGGAAGGTAAGTTTTTAGCTTTTAATTATAGTTTGAGTTCGCTTAGACCGATTTGATTCTTTGCGAATGAAATACAATATGTTTTAAACATTATTTTTATGCATGCGATCTGTAATTTCAAACTATCAAAAACCGGTTTTAGTTTGCAGATTTTTAATACGGCGATGGTTGTAAAATGAACCCCGAACTTTGGTGCTTATATGAGCCTCAAACTGTAATACTGGCTCGTATTACATACACTACAACTTGTGTTCATACTATTTTTGTTTTAGATGCCACCAAAGATTTAGGGCTAAAACAGAAAGGAACTAGTGGAGCTACAGAATAGCATAGACTTTCTCGTACTAGTTTCCTAATTCCTTCGGTCGGGGCTAACTTTTTGGTCGTGCCTCATGCTTTTGCCAGCTACCATCTATTGCAGCCCGAACATTTTGCTCAAATTTTCGGTTTCCTAATGGCAGAACCGAAAAACTACTTTAAGAATATTATTGAAGAGGAAACTTCGTCCTGTATGAAAACTTCCGTTGATAAATTTGGGACCATTATGGTACCATTGAAAATGGCAAAATTTGAAGCTCTTTTTCACAGAAAACTATTGCAATTTCGAAAAATTTTATTGGAAATCGTGTGAATCACTGCCACTCACAAACAGAGGCGGTATGACAGGCATGGCACGTGCCATGGGCGCCACTCACTAAGGGCGTGTACAGTGTACCCGCTTGAACAACAACTCTCATTTGAAGCAGCCTGTCTGGGCGGCGAAAATTCGATACTTGCCATGGGCGCCTGAATGCCTAGATACGACTATGCCCACAAATGCAATAATGTTTACAAATCGCCGAAAATGTGCATATTAACGGCGTGAGAGATATTTCAAAAAGTTACATTTGTATAATTTTGAAGAAACAAAGTAATACAGCAAAATGAATTTTATGTCATCTTTTAAGATTTAGTGCAATTAGCAATTATCATTATCAGTACAAAAAGTTTGAAGAAAAAATTTGGAGCTGTGTTTGAGTGTTTCTGAAAATATGGAAATTTGAGCTCATTTTCACAGAAAATTGAGTTTTCGAGAAAGATTATACAACATAATTTAATGCACATGCGCTCATAAATGCAATTATACGAACAAATCGCCTGCAATGTAAATATTAACGACGTGAGAGACAAGAAAAAATACATTAGTGTAATTTCGGAAAACAATAACATAAGAATAGAGCAAAAAAAACGTCTATGTCATTTTACAGAGTAGGCCTACAGTTAATACTATCCATTCCAAAAGTTTAAAGAAAAATCTAGAGCCTTTTTCGAGAAAATATTTTTATATTTTTTAATATTGCACATATTGGACGCAATAATGCGCGAAAACTAATAAAATGTTAAAACTAGTGGTGCTTCCAACGCACATACTTTCTCGCTCTGCTTCTATTCGGTCCTTATTGCTATTCCACTACTTCATAAACCAGCAAAAGTGTATTATACCAGCAAACGTTTTCCGTACCGAGATCCGACATCCGATACTCAAAGTCAACGAACCGACACTTATACCACTACGCACACCAACACCGCCTGTGTCGAACAGAGCCATGAAAAAATAGAACCGACCTATAAAATGGTAAATGCATTATAAAGAAACAATTGATACGATGGTACATACACTTTACAAATCCAAGAAGAGAAGTAAAAAATTGTTAAAAGTTAAAAATTTGAACTAATATATACAGACATTTCCAATACATTTATCGCAATTACTTATAACTTAGTCAAAACGTAATTGTATCGGTTCTATTAGGAGGCGGTAATTGTCAACATGCGAAAAAAATGTCTTTCAAACATGACCAAGAAAGGCAGCGGTGAACGTATTACTCCAAATAATTTATCCGCTGATCGGCATTTGAAAAGTAACTACTGCGAGAAAGTATGTGCCGCACCACTAGTTTATTTATATATTTACCGTCACTTATTACACACGTACAGAAAAATTAAAGAAAAAATTTTGAGCAGTTTTGAGAATTTTTTTTTGTAAATTTGAATCGCAATTTACGCAAAAACTACTCGTTTTACCAAAAAATGGTACATGACCTTATTTGAAGTGCTAATTTTGTACAACCAACTTTGTCTGAGGCAAAAATCTCTATCTTCAATTTTGCAGTTTTAAACAGTTTTCTGCAATTTTCGAAAAATTGGGCCTATCAACGAAAATGATACCTACGTCATTCCCTTCAACGTTCTTCGCACTATTCAACAACAAAATATAATCAAAAAATTTGGCGCCATTTTCTTTTAACTTTGAAAATCTCAAATGGGCTTCATATAAAGTACCCTTAAATACTTAAATATCGGTTTCAAATTCCAGAGGCCTTGAGACGAGTAAAAACGATCGGGGAATATCAATTTTGAAGAAAATCGGCCCAACGGTTTAGGCGCTGGCGTTGACCACAGACGGACAGACGGACGTTTTGCCGTCAATCGATTTTGCAGTATCAAGAAGCAACAAATCATGGATTTTGACACCACGAGATAGAGGATTTTTTCTAAATTTAGCAGTGAGTTTTATCCACTGTTTCGTTACCAGACCCTTGCTATAAGAGTTCTTCTGGCGAAATTTCCCCGTTTTCCGGCGCACGATTCTTACGAAGTATTCGTAAGGCGAGAAAGTAAAAACTGAGCATGACCTAAACGAAAGAACTAATTATGAAGAAAAAAAATTACTTGAAAGAAAAAATTCCATCTTAATTCTGTAGTTGTAAGAATACGCCGAAAAAATTTCAATATCTTGCAACTTTCAAAACTTCAGATTGATCAGTGAAAATCGAACCTCTGCGATCTTTGTAAATGTTTTTCACTCTCTTTTTACTAGAAATTTAAAGAAAACGTTTGGAGCTATTTTTGAGAACATTTTGAACATATCCCGGGAGCTTCTTGTAAAGTACCCCCAAAAATTAATGAATGTTTTTCAAAATCGCAGAGCTTCGACTCAGGCCAGATCGGCAAGGGCTTATTCAGTTTGGGAATTAATAACATTTAATAATAATCAATTAAATAATTAACAAAATTGAAAACTATGAAAAAATTGAAAAATAATACACACACACACACATACACACAGTGTCCGGGGACGAAACGTCGAAACTTCGAAAATAAGCGCTTAAGACAATTCTAAGCATATTTTTTCTAATAATCAACTTGGATATTCCGAATGGTTCCGCTATAAGCACTCAAAATTTTGTTTGAAAAATTGATTTCTAGGCAAAAATTTGCATTATGGAATCATAGAAACACTCCAGAAATATATACAAGTAAGTTGTTGATTATTTACAAAAGAAATTAATATACTTGTTCAGAAAGAAAAATTAAGCGAGAAATAAAAAAGCACCCAATTTACACAATTCGACTGCTTTTTTATTTCTCGCTTGTTTTTTCTATCTGAGCCAATATATTCATATCTTTTGTAAATAATAAACAATTAACATGTTTCTGGAGTGTTTCTATGCTTCCATAATGCAAATTTTTGCCTAGAAATAATTTTTTCAAACCAAATTTTGAGTGCTCATTGTATAAATATATAAGATTTTATAAATATATAAAATGAACACTCAAAATTAATTTAAAGTATTAATATACACGAATATTTTCGTGTTTATAATAGCGCCTAAATTTGCCCCCCCCCCCCAATGAAAGATCCAAAATCCCGCCTCTGCATCCATGCGAAGGAAAGCAATGGAAGAGAATTACCAGCCCAGCTCCACCTCGTTCCAAAAGTTACACGGACTCATCCGACAACAGCAAAGACTATTGAGAGAATGATATCAATATCAACGACCCCTTGACCTCATTGCAAGACCCCTTATGACAAGCTTAAAGCTGTCATCCTTCGGAGCAGCAAAGATATGTCGCCAGTTTTCTGGTTGGGGGCATTAAAATCCCATCCCCATGTCAGTCAGCAATTCACAAGGCTCTCTAAACGAGCTTCTCTGGTGAAGAAGCCCTCGGTGTGCACGCTTCATTTGGAGAAGTGGAGCATACACTTTGACAAACGCAATGATGGCTTTGAATACCTTGTTGTGGTCCTCAAGAATAAGGCCAAAAAAAAAATAAGTTGTCTGTGACAAAATTGAAAGATACGAAAGCTCAAACAATCGCAGAAGGACTCCAGGATATATTAAAGGAGTTCAACCAGTGGGGATCAGTTGTGATGATTTTTGCCTACACAAGTGTATGCAAACCAAATGGCTGGCAAGAAGACCGGCGTTGCTGTTCGGCTGTAGCAAATGTTCGAAGAGAAGGGTCACCTCAAACCTAAGTTCATAGTTGCTAGGACCATGTGCTGGATTGCGTCCTTCGTGGTGTCATGGACACCAAAGATCGATTACTTATTTGTGCAGGATTTAAAGAGAAATTATGATCAATTGAATGAAGCATTCAGCAACGGTAAACCTGAGATTAAGGGAACAGGCGGCTGGAGAGACGGTATGAAGTTTCTCTACCACCTCAATGTCTTCCGTCACTTCACTGACAGGAACTTCACTCCGTCACTTCTCTTCCCTTCGTGAAGTTTAAACAGATCCCAAACATCAGCAATGCACGCCGGAACGCTTGGCGCCATTCTAGCCCTTCTTGTGTTTATTCTGATGCCTGAAACCCGGAACAGGCTGTGTAAAATTGGTTCATTTATTTCCGTCTCCTGTGCTGAGCAATGGTCCAGCAGTCAACTGTTCCGCTTTGAAGATTTCGATGAACTATCTACAGTAATGAAGGACTACCCAACAGGTCGCAAATGTTTGAAAACCCACTGAAAAACTGATAAATTTCTAATCAACATTGGCCGAAGCAACCAGAGCTGTGAGCTTGAGATAGACGATAACAAGCTCGCAAAACTTCTGCCGCATCAAGGACATCCTCCCACTGAGATTCATTCTGCCCAATGATATTATCGTGAATAATTGACTTTCATGTGTGTTTGATGACCCTATTTATATAGGGTTGTTTATGTGAGTGTAAAGCTTGTGTTCAATTTTATACCTGCTTACAGTAACTTCACAAAAAGGCAAAGAAACTGGAAAATACAAGTTTTAAAATCATTTTGTGCGTAAGTTTTTCTATCAGATCACCTCGAAATTAAGATTTTATCTAATCTTTAATGAAAGTTCATCAAATTACGACACAGGGAAATCAGGCTGTAAAAAAGTCATCACCGTAGTGGTCAATCAACACGTTTTCCCGATTATTACGTTCGCGCCTCTAGGCCCATAACCTGTTATGATTAGGATTTCAGCTCAAGAGGAGCAATGAAACGAGTAGAAGACTTAGAGAGCAATGAAACGAGTAGCAAACAAAAATGTATATAGAGAACAGAAAAATGGATACATTTTTGGATGGATACAGTTTCTTTAGACTACAAAATATTCACTACACGATCGGGGTAGGGAGACCCGGAACGGAAGAAGCGGCAGATGGCGACACAAGCGTGACAACCGCTACTGGCATTGCGAAAGTCCAACAAAAAAATTAATAATTTTTCATTTATGAATTAAAATAAACTAGTGGTGCTTCCAACGCACATACTTTCTCGCACTGCTTCTATATGGTCCTAAATTCTTTTCCACTACTTCATAAACCAGCAAAAGTGTTTTCTACCAGCAAACGTTTTCCGTTCCAAGACTCGAAATCCGATCCTCAAAGTTAACGAACCGGCACTTATACTACTACGACACACTAGCACCGTATGGGTCGAACAGAGCCATAAAAAGAATCGAACAAGATAGAAAATGGTAAATGCATGATAAAGAAACTAATGATACGATGGTACACACGCTTTACAAATAAAAGAAGAGACGTGAAAAAATGTTAAAAGTTAAAAATTCGAAAAAATATATACACACACTTCCAGTTCATTTATCGCAGACCTGCACAGCATGTTGCACTTTCACTGACGTCATGAGCTGCGCGCGAGCAGCTCGGGTGCAAATGCGAAAATCGATGAAGGGTGGGGATGACACTTATTCTAGGAGTGGGGACCACCAATTAGAATGCGGAATTCGAACCATAGCGCGTAAATTCAAAGAGTAGTCGGCGAGAACATGAGTCACATACGGTTCAAGTAATATTGCCATTTCTATGATATTGCAAATGTTTATTGTCGATATATCCCAGTGAGAAATACTAAACTACAACGAATATTAGATTGGGACGCCATTTATAATTACTTGTAGGGCTGATAATGTAATTCGCTTTGCTACAAGATAATCACAAATTTTGTGTTTTGCTAAACACAAAATTATGATATTGAATTGTTTTTGTTTGATGGTGAGAGCAATAGACTATTTTTCATTAACTGTGGTTAATTAAATAAGACAGTTCTATTAAAGCAAAAACATTTTATTCTGGAAAAAATCATGATTAATTTCTGACAAGAGTTCAGAGTCATTTACAACATCGTATAAAAATATTAAGCCCTTTGCATCCTATTTAACAATACCCACGATAATCTTGTGATTGCACATAACATATCATTACAGAGGTTTGCTCATTGATCTCTTTTATTCAGTTTCATAATGGGGGAAAATGGTCACAAATATATGTGCAGTTAAACATTACTCTACTTGGAATTGCCGCGTATTCTATTTTTATGTCAATCGTGATGTAAGAGATTGCTCTCATGATTTTCTTAATTTTATTCTGATTTGGAGATTACAACATTCCTGGCGAACAATAAATTATTAAATTGTATTTTTTGTTAGTTAGAATTAAATTAAAAAGCTACTGCTTTAAAATATTAAGAGCCACAATGAGCATGTTAATTTGTTTTTAATTTAAAAAGGAAATTACATACAGTTGTGGTTACAAAGGCGGTACAGCAGTGCACAGAACATAAACAGAAAATTATGGCCCTTGTAACTTGAAATACTAGACATAATCCATTTAAACAAGTGTGGATAAAATTTTGCAACATGGATCATTGCATTAGACGCCCAGGCACACAATCTACGCGCCGCGTCGTGCTACGTCAGACTTCTCCCCTCCCCGCAAAACTTCCTACTCCCCACTACTTGCACTTTCGGCACTGTTGCGGGCAGACGATCGGCTCGCAAGTGCAGAATGCCCGCGAGAGCAGGCGTTGTGCAGGTCTGATTTATCGTAATTATTGCAATATTTGTAATTCATATGCCTTAACATGGTTCTCAATAAATTCTCTAGAATTCTCAATTGTTTCCTGTGACAACAGAGAACATTGACAAATAGTATTCCCCGACCAGGGCTCGAACCGGCGAAGCTTCCCTCGAAAGGGCCAATGATGGCCGAATAAGGACTGCGACCACAATAGCTATGCATGACATTAACATTTATATAATAGAATTAAGGGTATGATGGTTTCTATTCTCGCATTACGAGGTCGAAAAATCCATAGAATGTAAAAAAAAGTCCTTTGGGCTCTTAAAGAAAGTATCTGGAAAGTTCATCATTCATTACAGAAAAACTAGTTCACTTTAGAGATTAGAAAACTAAGTTCTGCGAGAAAGTCTGTGCCATTCTATTGCACCGCTAAATTTTCTAAATTAGCAACAGGTTTTATCCACTTTTTCGTTACCAGAGCCCAGCTATAAGAGTTTTTCTGGCAAAAATTCCCAGTTTTCCGGCGCACGATTACATAACTTTCTCTTCTTACGAAGAATTCGTAAGGCGAGAAAGTAAAAAGTATTTAAGTCTCAGATTACATGTGTCACTGGACACAAATATTTAATTAATACAAGCTAAATAATTAATACATAACTAATACAAGCTAAATAATTAAAAGAAGTTAATTACAGACTGTCAGTCCAAAAGTCCTTTAGTGCATGGTTACAGTATTAAATGGTAGAAAACTAGTTTGTAGATTCAAAAATCCTCTTCTGGATGATCTATACCGGGCCACATACACATTTCTTCATAGAATGACAAGAATTCATTTGGGATGTATTGCAGAACTTTTTTATGACAACAATTTTCTTGTTATTTATGTTTTTTATGAGAGCCTGTTTCCACACATTTGTTTTGACTCCCTTGAAAAGATTGTGATAACAATAAGTCTTTTCTTCAGGCTTAGCTTTTCTCTTTATTTTCAAATCGGCGTTTTCTGTTAATATTTTTACATTCAATAGGTGAATACAAGCAACCATCCTCGAAAATTTTATAATCAAAGTTATTAATATCCCTATATAGTATTTGAGTAAACTCCTCGTGTGGGTGCGTGCGTCTCTCACAGTTAGACCACTTCCCGTGCACCAATCAAACATTCGACGCGTCTCGGTCTCCTGATGGGGAACTGATAATTTGTTTTCAGTTTCCAAAAATTTCTAAGAAATTTCCAAAAACGTGTTTTTTTCCTGTTTTGGCGTTGCGATCTTGGTGAGGACGTCGGGAACTAAATCAACGCCACCTAATTAAATGTAGGTGGCGTTGATTAAACTCCAGTACCAATACCGACGAAAAGAAAGAGAGAGAAAAAAGAGAGAGAAAGAGAGAGAGACCACGATGAAGAAGACGATGACGAAGAAGACGATGACGGAGAAGAAGATATAGAAGCCGAAGAGGAAGACGAAGACGACGAAGAAGAAGACGACGAAGGAGAAGAAGACGAAGGAAACGAAGACGAAGGAAACGAAGACGAAGAAAACGAAGACCAAGAAAAAGAAGAAAACGAAGACGAAGAAGAAAAAGAAGAAACATCGAACAAGAAGACAAAGAAAAGACGAAGAAGACAAAGGAGAAGAAAAGAAGAAGACGAGGACCGAGAAGAAGAAAGGAAGGTGAAGAAGAAGACGAAGACGAGAAGAAATCGAGGACGAAGAATAACACAGGACGAAAAATACGACGAGAGGACGATAAAGAAGACAAAGAAGACGACGACGAAGAAGACGACGAGGAGGACGAAGAAGACGAGGGCGAAGAAGTAGAAAAGGACGAAGAAGACGAGGACGAAGAAGAAGTCAATGAAGACGAAGAAGGCGAAGAAGAAGACGAAGAAGGCAAAAAAGACGAAGAAGACTAAAAAGGCGAAGAAGGTGAAGGCGAAAAAGAAGACGATGAAGGCGAAAGAGAAGACGAAGAAGAAAACGAAAAAGGCGACGACGGAGAAGACCAAGACAAATAAAACGAGGATGACGAAGAAGGCGAAGATGAAGACGAAGGCGAAGAAGGCAAAGACGAAGGCTAAGACGATGAAGACGACGAAGACGAGGACGAAGAAGAAAATGAGGATGAAGAAGAACACGAAGACGAAAAAGAAGACGACAATGAAGAAGACGACCTAGAAGGAGAATACGACGAAGAAGGCGAAGAAGACGACGAAGAATGTGAAAAGAAGGCGAAGAAGACGAAAAAGGTGAAGAAGACGAAGGTGAAGGAGAAGCAGAAGAAGAAAGAAATAACGAAGATGACGAGAACGAAGAAGACGAGGACGAAGAAGAAGACGAGAGCGAAGATGACGAGGACGAAGAAGACATGGGCGAAGAAGAAGACGAAGACGAAGTAGAAGACGACCTAGAAGAAGAATACGACGAAGAAGGCGAAAAGAAGACAAAAAGGCGAAGAAGACGAAAACGACAAAAAGGCGAAGAAGAAAGCGAAGAAGAAGACAAGAAGAAGACAAAGAAGACGAAGTCGAAAACGAAGAAGAAGGCGACAAAGAAGGCGAAGAGGATGACGAAGGCGAACGCGAAGAGGAAGTAGTAGAAGTCTTAGAAGACAAAGAATACGAAAACGAAAATGCCTTTTCGCGGAATTTCATGGCGAAATAAATGGTGAAATCCGTTTTTCAAACAGATTGTTAGTTTTCCAGAAATTCGCGATAAACTAGACTGCAGGTTGGCCGGCCAGATTTGGCCCAATTTTCGTGAAATTGCCTTTAAGGGCTCATTTCTCGTTCAAAACAGAAATACTGTCATTTTTTAACTCTATATTAAAGTTTGAGATGGGATTTAGCTTCCTTAATGGAAATATTTTGCGTAGTTTTGCAGAAAAGGGAATTTTTGTGAAACGAAAAAAGCGAAAATTAAACGATTATGGTTTTGGCGATTTCCAAAGGGAACTCGATTCTTCTGAAACTCAGCGTTCTAGCACGGAATGTGATGGCGAATTCACTAGAGAAAAACGTTTTCCCAACAGATTGTTCCAGAAATTCGCGATAAACTTGGCCGCAGGTTGGACGGCCTGATTTCGCGATTTCCGAAGAGAACTCGATTCTTTTGAAAGTCAGCGTTCTAGCATGGAATTTCATGGCGAATTCACTGGTGAAATCCGTTTTTCAAACATATTCTCAGTTTTTCAGTAAACCGGAGGCCGGCCGAGCAGATTTGTTCCAATTTGTGTGAAAATGCCTTTCAGGGCTCATTTCTCGTTCAAACGCGGTATATATGGTGTCACATGGTGTCATATGGTGTCATAGTGATATATGTATATATATCATATATATATATATATATATATATATATATATATATATATATATATATATTTATTCTGCATAATTTACAATCTGTTCTTGTTAGAACAATCAGTAAATGGTGTCTAATAAATACATTTCTGACGTGAATTTGTGATATTGAAAATTTCATTTTAGAAATCGGTATGGCAAATCTAAAAATTTTCTCTCGTTTCAGTCTATATACATGTTCACTGTTGTCTAGCAGGTTTGTTGAGAGGTAATTTGGATGCTCGTACAATCTCGTCTAGTAAGCTTGGCTCTTCGTGGTGATAATTTCTTCTAGCGGGATGATGTCGAGGTCTCTGTATATCGTCTTGTTTGTCACGTACCATGGTGCGTTGCATAGTTTTCTTAATGTTTTAGCTTCGAATCTTTTTAGAATTTCTAGATTCGATTTACTGGAAGTGCCCCACAATTCAATATCATAGTTCCATGTTGGTTTGATTATAGTTTTGTAAATCTGCACTTTGTTATGCAAGGACAGCTTTGATTGTTTATTAGCCATGACAATTTGAGGACTTTAAGCTGCGCTCTTTTTCTCTTAGTTTTGATGTGGGTTTTCCAAGTGAGGCGACTATCCAAATGGAGTCCAAGGTATTTGATCCTATCAGTTTCGTGAAGTTCTGTATTGTTTAGTTTTATTTTTGAGCAGTTTTCTTTTCTTAGTGAAAATGTTATGTGTTTTGATTTTGTTTCATTAACTGTGACTCGCCAACGATGACTCAAATCTTCGATTTTGTTTAGATGTTCTTGAAGATGTTGTGATGCACAGGAAGGATCTTTATTTGCAGAGAGAATAGCTGTGTCGTCTGCAAAGGTGGCTGTTGTAGTTCTTTCTGTAATTGGTAAGTCTGAAGTTGATATAAGATATAATAATTGTCCAAGAATACTTCCTTGTGGCACCCCTGCAGATATAGGTTGGAATCCTGATAGAGCGGCCTGGTATTTCACTTGAAATAGGCGATCGCAAAGATATGATTTGAGAAGTAAATAGTAGGAGTGTGGGAGAAGGTGTTTTATTTTAAATATAATTCCTTCATACCATACCTTGTTGAATGCTTGTATGTCTAGGAATGCTGCAGAACAATATCACTTTTTTTCCAGGCTTTGAGAAATTGTGTTTACAATACGATGAGTCTCTTCTATTGTTGAGTGCCCTTCTCGAAAGCCGTATTGAAAGTCAGGAATCACATCTTTAATTATAGGCTTGAGGCGCTGTAAGAGAAGTTTTTCAAATATTTTTGATAGGACAGGTAGCAGACTAATCGGTCGGTACGATGTCACTTCCGTGACAGTCTTTCCTGGTTTCAAGATCGCAATTATTTGCGCGTATTTCCATTGACAAGGATAATGACTACTTCGAAGTATCGCGTTGAATATACTTGTTACGAATGCATATCCATTTCTTGGCATTTCCTGTAAAATCTTACCAGTAATAAGGTCAAACCCTGGACTTTTCGTAGGATGCGTGGTTTTTTTTAATTGTTTGTTCGACTTCTCGTGAGTTGAAATGCTTCATGGGCAGTGATAACTGTAAAGGTATATCCAAAACTCTAGCACTTTATTTTCAATAGTACTTGCATTTCCTGCTGGTTTGAAAACTGATGCAAAGTGTTTTGCTAAGCATTCGACCTTTTCTTCTGCGCTTCTGGCCCACGTGCCATCTTCTTTTCGAATTGGTGCGATGTGCGACCTCAACAGGTCGTTTCAGTTTTCTTGTTGCTTTCCAAAGCGAATGATTAATTTGAATAATAATTAATTAGAGAATGATTTGTTTTCGTATGCCTTAATTTGACGTGTTAATTGTCTGACTGCTGTGTTATATTTTCTTTTGTCATCAGGTTGACGTGTCATCATGAATATTTGTCGGAGTCGACGTTTTTCTACCACTTTTTGTCTTATTTCTGCGGGATACGTTGACGATTTATTTATTGTTTCTCTTGGTGTTGCGGCCCAGACAGCGTCTTGTAATGTGTCAGTTAGATGCGTCTTTGATGTTTGCGTATTGCGTCTTTGATGTTTTCTCCTATTGTTAGCAGTGCATTTGCAGATAGTTTATTGTTCACGTAATCGCGGTACTTGTCCCAGTTTGTCTTGTAATTTGCTCGTTTTAGAGGATAATTTCTTTCAGATATATTTGAACTGATGGTCATTTCTACTGGGGTGTGGTCTGAGGAAAGGTCGTAACAAGATTTTACTTCTACTGTACCAAGATGCACACCTTTTTCAAAGTAGAAATCCAGGAGGTCAGGAAGCTTGTTGGCGTCGGAGAGCTAGTACATTTCACCAGTACAGTTCACCAGTCGATATAGTAGAAACTTTTCGTTTGTTTGATACTTTAAGAAAGTTTTTTCCTCGTAATGTGTTGAGTCGTGAGCCCCAATGCTGGTTCTTCGCACTGAAATCGCCTCCAGCTATGAATCTTGGTCCTAATGTTTTTATAAAGTCTTGAAATTTTTGTTCTGTTATTCTATGTTTGGGCGGACAATATACAGATGTTAGCGTCAGAAACGCATGACCTTCTGTCACCATTACAGATGTTGCTTGCATTTCTTCAGTTTTATATTCGTTTAGTTCGTAATGTTTGATAGTGTTTCGAATTATTATAGCAGTTCCTCCATGCGCTGTACCGTCCGGGTCATATCCGGGTATCTTTAAGTAGGATTTTTCAGTGAAGTGAGTTTCAGAGATTAGCATAATATCTATGTATTTTTCTTTGAAAATAGTTACGAGCTCTTTTCGATGTTGGATTAAACCGTTGCGTTCCAGAGAATAATTTTAATTTTTGGTGCCATTTAATGCATCTTGGATGTTAATGACGTCATTAGGCTGAGCAAATAGCCCCTATTTGTTCAGATTGTTGTTTAAGAATGCTTTCGAACTTTTGTAATGAGTTTTCTATTATTTTATAGAGGTCTGGTTGGTTTTGGTTGTGAGGTACAGCGTATGTTGAGTTTTGAGGAGATGCTGTACGAAAGAAGGGATTGGGTTGAAAGTGGCGAACTGAGAGGGGAGGGAAATCTGAGGCGTTTGGCACTTTTTGTTTCTTCTTGGCGATGGTGTCTGTTTCTTTTTTGTGCTTGCTATGTTTATTAACGTAATCTTGATACATTTGGCAGCCTTTACATTTGGCTGGATGATTTAGCGAACAAAGCGCGCATTTTGCCGGCTGCGTTGCATCGTTTTTGCATTCGTCTGTGAAGTGTTCTTCACTGCCAAACGCGGTAGAAGTTGGTATTTTTTAACTCTATATTAAATTTTGAAATTGGATTTAGCTTTCTCAATAGAAAATGTTTGCGTATTTTCGCAGATAAGCGCATTTTCTGCCCAGTCTTTTGTGCAATTAGAAAAAGTGAAAGTTCCACTATCTATGGATCGTTGAAAATTGGCGATTTCCGAAAAAAACTCGAATCTTCTGAAAATCTTCGACCTAGCACAGAATTTCATGGCGAATTCACTGGTGAAATCCGTTTTTCAAACAGATTGTTAATTTTCCAGAAATTCGCGAAACACTTGACGGGATGCTGGCCGGGCAGATTTGGCTAATTTTGTGAAAATGCCTTTCAGTGCACATTTCTCGTTCAAATGCGGTAAATACAGCATTTACTAACTCTATATTAAAGTTTGAGATGGGATTTTACTTTCTGAATAGGAATAGTTTGCGTATTTTCGCAGAATGGATGAATCAATGAAGAAGGCGACGACGAAGAAGACGTCGATGACCTAAGAGAAGAATACAACGAAGAAGACCAAGAAAGCGAAAAGAAGACGAAGACGATTAAAAAGGCGAAGAAGACGAAGGCGAAGAAGTAGACGAAGAAGGCGAAAGAGAAGACGAAGTTGACGAAGGCAATTAATTTTCTGTGACAACAGAGAATTTTGACAAATCATATTCCCCCCCACCAAGACTCGAACCAGCGAAGCTACCCTCGGATGACGTGCGCCAAAGCTCGTCATTTAACGTTCACGGCTACCTTCTGCTACGCATGGTGTTTACACTTATATAATAGTAATAGTGTATGGTGGTTTCATTTCTAGCATTAGGAAGCCGAAACATCCCGAGAATGTGAAATAAAATGTCCTTTGGGCGCCCAAAGAAGGTATCTGGGAAGATCATCATTCATTACAGAAAAACTGGTTCAAACTATAGAGATTAGAAAACTACGTTCTGCAAGAATGTGCCATTCTATAGCACCACTAATTTATTTACTTATTTGTCGTCTCTTATTACACATGTGGAGAAAATTTAAAGAAAAAAATTTGGAGCTGTTTTTGAGAAAAAACAATTTCGTAAATTTCAAGCGCCAATTGCACAAAAACTACTCGTTTTTTCAGAAAATTGTACATAGTATTTTTTAAAGAACTAATTTTGTACAACAGACTTTGTCTGAGGCCAAAATCTCTATCTACAATTTTGTAGTTTTAAAAATTTTTTTGAACTCTTTCAAAAACTAAGCATTACCCGGAAATAGGATTAACGCCATATTTTTTATCGACTCTATTACGTAAGTGAAGAAAATTTAAAGAAAAAATTTGGAGCGGTTTCTGAAAAACAAAATTTTGGTAAATTTCAAACGCAATTTACGCAAAAACTACTAATTTCTTCAAAAAAAGTACATGACCTTATTTAAAGGGCTAAGTTTGTACAACCGACTTTGTTTGAGGCAAAGTCTCTATCTTCGTCTAGTCGTGAAGTCGTATCTCTATCTTCAATTATGCAGTTTTGAAATTGATTTTTGCGATTTTCGAAATTTCGAGATATCAACGAAAATAATACGTGCATAATTCTCTTAAAAGTCCTATGCACTATTCAACAACAAAATTTATTAAAAAAAATTGGAGCCATTTTTTTGAAAACTTTTAAAATGTCCAACGGCTTCAAGTAAAGTATCCCCCAAAGCTAAAATATCGGTTTCAAACTCCAGGAGCCTCGACATTCGCCAAATCCATTGGGGAATTTCAATTTTGAAGAAAATCGGCTGATCGGTTTAGGCGCTAGCGTCGACCTCAGACGGACGGACACACCGACGGACGTTTTGCCGTCAATCGATTTTCACTATCGAGAAGCAACAAACATGGATTTTGGCTACACCACGAGTTAGAAGATTTTTTTCCCCTAAATTTAGCAATAGAATTTATCTACTTTTTCGTTACCAGACCCTAGCTATAAGTGTTTTTCTGGCGAAAATTCGCCGTTTTCCGCTGAACGATTACATCATTTTCTCTTCTTACGAAATATTCGTAAGGCGAGAAAGTTAAAAAAAAAAAAAAATCAAATCTTCTTCCGTAAGCACCGGAAAATCAGGGGCATCGGTTAGAGTAGCCTTTTTGAAATTCCCTTTTCGAGTGGCCTATTTTTGTTCTTCAACTTCGGTTGCCAGTGTATCAATAGTTGAGGTTGTAACATTCATTGAACAATATCTTTTGTTCTGATCACATTGGAAATCATTGAATTATTGAAATTGAAATTATTGAATTTAAGGGAACAGTCAGTTGAATCGTCAAGGTCAGCTAAGGTCATTTGTCTATAATTTGGAGAAGTCATTTGTCCATAATTTCAAAGTTGGGGAATTTTATTTCACTGGAAAGGTTGTTTGGGGAAATTCAGTATTAGTGGTGGGGAAAGAGCTCGCAACATACCTGGCAACCCTGGATGGGACCTAAAATTAATATTATTCCTTAGCATGCGTTCAATTTTGTTTAAATTCATAAAGTGTTTTGGCAGTTTTCTGTAATATTACAATGATTAATTAAAGTAACTTTTATAATTGTAAAACATCAACAGAGCCCTCTTTGTAGAGGAGAGTTTAATTTTAATACACAGTATACTGACAAATTCTCAAATATTCATATTTGTTTTCAAATTCTCCAAAAAAAAAAAAAAAAAAAAGTTATTTTCATTTTATGCAATGAAATATTTTTCAGTTGTGGAAATAGGGTGTAGAGTTTCAACAAATGAGAGATGGCAATGAAATTGAAAAACACTCAAACTTTTTACCTGGGATCAAAAGGCTTCCTATGTTTATGTCCAAAAATAATAATAATAATAATAATAATAATAATAATAAATATAAAAGTCAATGATGTTATTAAAAAACATTTCAGTGATTGTGGTGAATGGAAAGTCTGATTTCATATGCCTTGCAAAATTGTAGTAGACCAAGAGAATGGTGTCAAGTATTTTTTTTTCTTTTGAAAATGGATTAATATATATGCAAAAATTAGGGGCGGATCCAGAAACAAATTCTGGGAGGAAAAATTCAAAATATTTTGGTTGAAAGTGTCATATTAGTGATTTGTAAAATGTTACAAGCTACACTATGCTGATTACACTATGCTCATGCTGCAATATGATTTTATTTGTTTTAATGATTATCTGGAAATAGTTTTGCTTGAAAGTTTTGTGACAAGTTAAAATTAATAGTTACTGAAAAATTTTAGGGTGGAAAATTTCCATTTCCCTCCCTGTGGGCCTGTGCCTGCAACAATATGGAATAGGAAGAAAATAATATCTAGCGATCATACACATTAAAATAATAAAAACTATATGTGCTATTAAGCCAAAATTTTAAAGAATTAAACAACAGTAATAATAATAATAATAATAATAATAATAATAATAATAATAATATATTACTATTATTATTAAATTAACACTTATCATATTCAATTGTGAATAACAGCAACAGTCATAAGCAGTGATAAATTGCTGTAAGAAAATAAAATTGGAGGATGTCCAATACTGCTCACTGTATCTTACAATTCATTTTCATGCAAGGGACATTGTAATTGCACGCGATATGCTTATTTGTCTCCGAAACCAATACAATAAATTTCTTTTTTTTTATCAAACCTATTGTATGTTTGTGTTTATTATTTGAGTGAGTAATCTTTAAACATTTTATTTCTCATATCAAAACAACAATTTTTGCCTGCTGTTATTCCTTTTATACTGTTTTAATTAAACAGGAAAACAGGAAAAAATACTATTGATTTTACACCTGAAATTACCTCCTTGCATAATAATTTTTACTGACAGTGAATGTTATGTATTTTGCATGCCTGCAAATTAATGAGTATAAAGAAGAAATGTGTTCAAGAAAATAAAATTAGTGTTTTGTTTCTTTCAATGCTCATTTCATTAATTTTCTTTTTCAAACTATGTCAAATTCTAACAAAGAAAAATTGAAATTAAGGTAATGAAGGAGAGTGAGAATGTAGAAACAACTTTAAATTTAAATTTTATTCCATTTTTTTTACATAGTGTTATACTTCCATTTTCAGCAGTCATGGCAGTGCCTATATATACATATTTATATATGTGTACATATATGTGTAATAGTATGCATACACATATATAATTTAATTATGCTAATTTCACACAAATGCTTCTCTGGAATTGTATACCACCTAATAATATGATATTAGATCAGTGTTTCTTAGAGAAACTATTAAATCTATTAAATGCATAAAACTATTGTGTAATGTAAATGGACAACAAAATGAGTGTGTCTACCAATCAACCAATCTCATAAAATGTAAATTTAATTCAATTAAATAATTTACAATTATGAAACACATATGAATTATTTATGCTGTACAATTTTTACATTTCATATTTTGAAAATCTATCGTCTGCTCAGAACATGTAGCAAAATTATTCCACAAATAGCCAAAAACAAAACAAACAAACCTAGCTCCAGTCAACATAAAATAAAAATGTTAAAAGTGATTTTGCAATTGTCTCATTACACATTGATTCTAATTTCATATAAAATTTAATTGCAGACATCATGTGTCAAATTTAAAGAAATGTGATTTTGTTTCACAAACAAACATCAATACTATATTTGAAATTTTTATCACTATAATTCATACAGATAATTTTCTAGTCATTCATAATTTTGACATAAAAATCATAAGAGATTGATCATATGTCCACTGAGTTTGGATTTTAAAACACACACATCGAAATGTAGATTAAGTTTTACATTTACAAAAATATCACAGTTTGTTTACTTTACATGTCATCATTCATTAAAATGAGAAAAATTAAATTACTTAGAAGGAAGGTCATATAAAAACAAAGCATGTTTCTAATGTTCAGTGCTTGTTCATTTGAGATTCGTGCAGATCATCAGTAGTTTTCATTATTCTTTTTTTTTTTAGGTAGATGCATAGCTTTTCAAGTAAATATTTACCTGACAGTCCTTTGTAGTTCTTTGAGACGACAAACCTTTTTACATCTTCTGTTAATTTTCTACAAAAATGTCAGTACATTAATTTCTGATCTGTGATTAAAAAAAGAAATTAGGCATATATCAATTACATATAATTTCTAATATATCTGTCTCGTAAGTTATAAGTACTACACCAACTAATACACATACACACAATACTATAATTGTTACAGATTTTCATTTCTTTTTTAAAGATGAACTTTTACCCTCCACTTAATCATGTAATATTGTCATATTCCTGGCCCATTCTTTTGAAACTGTGAAAATGATCACAAAATTAATCTGCAAGAAACTAAAATAAAAAGTGCAGATTAATGAATCTGATTCTGAATTTCTTTTGCTATCCAAACAAAACAAAACTACATATGATTTTATAAGATCAACAATATTTTTTATGTTGCATATACAATAAATAGAGATACTCGAAGTTATAACTACTAAATTACTTTTGAAATTGCTGCCATTAACTCAATTGTAAAGTGTCAAAAAATTAAATTGATTTCAAATGCATAGAAACAATGAGAGAGAATCTTCAAGGAAAAATATTACACTAAAATAAAGTTCTCTCATATGTTTCCTACCTTATATCCATATTCTATAATACCACTTGAAAAACTTATAGAATATAATTTTACAGCAGTCGTATTTGAGTTACATGTGTGTATGTGTATTTCAATTTAAGAACTGCTTCAATTATGAGTAACATAAACTAAATTTAGAATTTAAAAATATATTCAATAGGTAGTGAATAAAAGTCAGTTTTCTTTCTTTGGATTTGAAAATGCTTAACTTCTAAAATATCTTAACATTATCTTCAGAAACATTGTATAGATCTTACTGTTGTACAGAATAAAGACAAATTTATTAAGGAAGTCCTTGTGAGTTGAGGTCATGATACTCAGAATCATCACTGAAATGTATGTATTATGAATTTAAAATATTTTGTATAGATGCTCAGAAAATGCATTTAATTTCAAGTTATTGCTATATTAATGTTAATACTGAGATGATCAAAACTAAATTTTTTTTGTCTTGAACATACAAGAGCAAACAAACTGGTTTCATACACTAAATCATCATATGACAAACACTGTAGTTGTAAATTTTACAAAATTTGTTCAAATATGTATTGCAATGGATTAATAGATATTGGAAGATGTATTGCTCATAAAACTAAACATCACATTTATCTAATAACTGTTATACTGCACAGGAATTTTTTGAAATATGGTTATTTAGAGAAAAATCCATATTTTTGAAAAAGATGAGACCAAAGAATCATGCTTTAAATACACTTCCCTTTGTACATTTTTTTCAATTTTTAACTACACAAATAAATTATCCTAGTAAACTGGAGGGAAGCCAGTGAGTGTAGACAGAAGAGGCAAAGACTTCATTTGGATGCCAACAGTTATTGCGATTGATTACAGTATATCAGTGGATAAGTATGATATGAACAGTTCATGTTTTTCCATTAAGTCATCAATTATCTTGTTTCATTCTTTTAATGATAATAAAATAAAAACGTTTAGGATGAAACATCTGTCAGAGAATTCCACTATACAGGTCAGAGAAAATAGCATCTAGAAACAAACAAAATGCATTTTGAATACTTTTAAAAATTCTATGTATTTTTACCTCTTCATCTTTGTAACATACATAGAGGCCTCAACTGGTCCTACTCATATGCTTCACCATTTATAAGACACATTTAACCATTTAAATATTACCAAAAGTGAGCAAAAATGTAACATCATATACATGTGCTTACTTGAACAAAACAATATTTTATTATAGGTAGCCTAAATTTAAATATACACATACATATGTAAATATGTGTACACATAATGCCATGTGCACACTGAAATAAACATATGTATGTATACATATGCATGCATATGTACATACATATATACACACATACAAACCTGTGGCATTTGACCTTTTTCTGTTGGTCCATTGAAGAATGTCATATTAAGTCATCTGCTAATAAACATTTGAAAACAATTGACACATAGCTCCATGTACTGAGAACACTAATAGGTAAAGAGTAAGTAGGCTATATGAAGAAGAGCAAAACTTGTATGTTGAAAACATTTACACTTTTAGTTCATTAGCGAAATAAAAATTGCTAATTGTCACTGACACATTTCAACAGTTGAAGTTTTTAAGAAGTCTAACTTTCACATATAGAAAAAATTATGGAGGCAACATAAGTTTATGTGTCCTGTACTCTAAACAGGGCGGTGACAGCAAATACAAGGTTTCACTTGAGCTTTAATATGCAGAAAACATGCACAGAAATAATAGCTTGAAATAAACCTTTGATTTGAGCATTTCTATACTAATTGAATTATGCAGTTTCATTATGGACGGCTTGTTTTACATATACTTTGTAATTGATGACTTCGTAAATTGTATTTGTTTATTTAACTTTGTGCATTAAAAGCTTATTCTACAGGAATAACTGGGTCAGTATTAAATGAAATACTTCATTTGTTTATTGGTCAGAAACTTCAAATATATATTCTGTGCCTGGGGCATATTTCCTATTAAACCTTCCCTCTTTTATCAATGGCAGCTCATACACCCCATAACCAATCAAATTAAAATTCATTTTACAGTTTGAGAGTATAAAATTTATTCCAAATGCAAATCATTAACTAACAATAACTCTTTGGATTTTTAAAACTGCTTGAATATATCAAGCAATCTCTAGAAATAACTGATATAACATGAACATTTTTGAGGTATTCATTTTCAAGCCTAACATATACCTCACAGTTCTATTCATATCTCAATTGAACAAAATGAAGTTCATTAAATAAAAGAAAACATGAAAATCTACTCAAAAGGACAATAAATTACTGTGTACATTGGCTGTTAAAGAATGGGCATCACCTATTTGCTGAATCCTGCAAGATCTTAGTGTTACAGTGTTATTAAGTTGAATCAAGGATGAACTCATGAGAAAGAAGGGATAAGTGAATTGCCAACAAATTACTAAGAAAAAAAATGTGTTCAAAGAAGGGTAAACACAAATGACATTAACTAAACAATATAAAATAGAAATGTAAATTAAACATTATCTAAACCTCATAAGTTATGATCTAAATATGAAGAACAACTCTAATATGTCATTCATAAATAAGAATGTTTAAGAAATAAATTTAGTGGAGTGCAGGAAAGGTAGAGCTTGCAGGAACAATTTGTTTGTAATACAAGAAAATTAAAGGCAATATAGAAATGATGTGATTAGATCAATAATAATATTCATTCAAGCAGTGTTTAAAATCCAAGAAATTGCATTTATTAAATTCAATAATTGTTAACTGGTTTTGACAACTCTATAAATTTAGGATAAAATGCTTATGTGTGTACTTTTTAATACAATTCGAAAACCAGATGAAATATACAGTAGGAATGTTCACAATATCTGGCATTTGCAATACCATCAATGATGTAATGTGTATGTTCTATCATCACCTTTAATGTCAAATATTTGACTGAATACACACATTTAACTCTTTTTTTTTTATAAGTGAGCAAGTAATTCACATGGTTGTAATATCCAATACACAAAGGGTATATACTATTAAAGAACTTTACAAACAAAGAAGGTATACAAAACACATAGCAGTAACTATACAAGTATCTGTGAGAACACAAAAAACGAAAACAAATTTTTTTATTCAAAGTACATTGTGCATGTCTCCTCTAATGATTTGGTGTTGCTGTCTGCCACTGTGGTACTTCACTTAATCTGAATTTCTTTTAGAGACAATAAAACTAATTGAAACAAAATAAACACAGAACAGTAACAAAAGAGACATCAACTACATATTCTCTTCAAACAGTGAGAATAGCATTTTGGGCATTCTTTATGCATCATCTATATTACAGATTGGATTTAAGTCCACTAACAATTAAATTTATATGTAGTAAAATAAACATTTTCTTAAAGATCAATTCACATTCACAAAGCCTCCTATCCAGTCCTCAAGCAGCAAACAAGTACTAATATTCTGGGTTATGAAAGACACGCACCTCCCCATAATGTTCAACTAAACAGCTCACTTTTATAAAATCAAGAATTATTGATGGTAACCCACGGTTTTTGAGATCAATGATGCAAATGTGTGGTACAACTCACTCAATTGATTTAGTCTGCATACACTGTAGGTATGTTCAAGAAACTCTTCACACAACAGAAAAAAATCAATAGCACTCATCCAGAGCACTATACAGATTCTTCCAAAACATGTCATTTCATTTGCATTTGTCAGCTTTATTTAACACTTTTCATATTTTCAATTCTTTGATACAAGTTTTTATCTCGAACATATGTATAACTGGTATCCGATTCAAATCAGAGGCAGAAGGCAGAATGGGAGCATAGTGAATGAGAGCTGACATTAAATCACCTATACTACATGACATAACATCATGGTAGTCACGTTTCATGAACAGCATTAACAACATTATGAAGAAATGGTACATAAATAGGTTTAATGTGGCAGGAAAGGAATAACATGAAAGAGAAAGTTGGGAGAGTCGCAGAATTGTATATCCCTCGGTACTGCCAAATCTATCCTTGCTCATTCAGATCTTGTCATACATGAAACCATTCATGCATATCATTGCATTTGTTAAATTTTTGCTGCCTGTGGGAAAGTGCCCACTCAAGTTACCCTGTTTATGAAAATCCCATAACAGCAGATACAATGCAGGGCTCTCCATGAAGTTTGTACAAAAAGAGAATGTCATAATCAGGTGGTCAAATACTATGTACAAAATCATGCATTGCAATTTTTGGTTTTGAACATGAGAAACATTTAGAATGTCACATATAAAGTGTAGTAAAATTTATTAACCACACACTTTGACATCAAACTGGGAATTGTTAGGAGCTGATCAGTTAACATATTTATGTATACAAATGAGAAATGATTTCTGAGTACACATGAGAAGATTGTTTGCAGCATTGCTCTTGGAATAATGACATGCAACACAACAGTCAATGAACATTTACATTCTACAAAGAATAGTGCAAAAGCAGCTATCATTTCTGACTTGTCTACTCATAAAAACTAATAAACAACATGCAGACAATAACCACAGACCAAAACATATAACATTGGATGGTTTTGTGAACAAGAAAATATAAGCAGAAGAATACAGCTATGAGTACGTCCAACTTGACTACATATATGCAAGAATTCACAATTCAGAATTTGATGGTAGTATATATGTTTACATTCCAGGTATTCTCAATTCCAAAACCATTCTCTATGTAAAAAGTAAACAGTATAACTTTAGTAAAGTCTGAACATTGATTGCTGCTAAGAACTAGCTTTCTTAATCAGTATCACAGATTTTCATCAACTGCTTGAAAGTTTATGCAGTATGAAATAATGAATGAAGAAATGAGCATACTGTATATACTATTAAATGATGTGCACTCTCTGAATCAATGAATACCGATAGAAAACTTTTATTTGTTCAATGCTACAATCATTATACATCTAATAAATGTTTTAACTTCTGAAATGCGATGTATTGCTTCGAAGTTCAGTTCTATCATTGCAGACAACATTTTTAATAAAATGAAAACAACTTCTTAAAAGGTTCACCCAGAATGGTGAATTTGTTAATGAGCAATACAGATTTCTCATTAAACACATGCCATGTATTAAAACAAATCAAATATTTACACTAACAATGGCTTAGAGTTAAGATAAATTGCAACATTCCAGGTCAAGAGTAAAATATACCTCACCACCTCCCCATAACTGTAATAATTTCAATACACCTGAATGTCCAAGGACATGTCTACACTTTTCACTATGAATTTTATTAAAAGTTTTCTAAAATTGACGTTCAGACAGCCTAAGCATTGTGTCCAACCACATAGGAGTAATTTTGTCCTATCAATATTTTTGTTCCAGATAACTAACCAACTTCCACAAAAAAGGAACAAAATGATGCTTATAAGAGATGAGATTCTAAAACTGTATACTGTATACAGATACTAATTCCAAAAACATTCAAAGTATATAATAGATTTTCTTTTGTGTACACTATTGACAAAATTATTGAATTTTATGACTCAACAATGCACTTTATAAGTCCAACAATGTTAATACAAGAACTTTTTCAGGGGCATTCACATACTATTTCTCATAGTAGTATGATAAGAATAACCATAACATGAAGTAAAAATACTTCTAATAGTCATTTGTGTATTTATGTTCAAAAGGACACTGAACAGTATTATATCATATTCAACAGAAGACCAGATAATGACATCCTCCTTGAATTAATTCAAAAATTCGTGTTCACACACAATTCTGATACAGCGCAACATACATGTAAATTTTGCTACAGGTAAGAGCATCTATTCAATCAATAATATTATTAATCTGATGGTTGGTATACAAAATTTTCAAAAAATACCTCAGTACCCACAACAATAATAGTTATTGAAGAGCAAGCAAGCAACAGTATGTTTAAGCTACACTATCAACTGAGAGGAAGGAACATTTTATGTTTATAGAAAAATTCTAAATGTTTACCATTTGGCTTTTCACCATATGCACAATGTATTACAAGAAAAATTATTTACCAGTCATTTGGAAATTGCACTTACTGCCACTCTAAAACTTTAAATGCCATATGACTGCCTATTTGAAAGTAACCCTCAGAGGGTGCTGTCTAGATATGAAGAGAGTAAAGACTAAGAACAAATTTATTTAAAAAATGACATATGGTATGAACATTTATAAAGATGGATAAATATGCTTTTTGGTCAGATTTTTGTCTCTGAAGAGGACTTGGAAATGTCATTATGAAGATCTTTTACTCAGTAAAAGTACAAATATTAAAATATTTACTCGTCTTTGGAAGCAAGTAAACTCATCTGAAACAAATTACACTCTCAACCATACATCTACTGTTCTGTGTACAAAAGAGAACACCACTTCACAACTGAAATACATTCGTCCTAACAATCCACTCTAGAATATTTTGTGAGCATTTTTCCCTTTAAGAATGACAAAACAACTGACATTATACCATAATATTAAAACACAGTGAAAAGGGTAGGCAGGGCCAAGACAAGTACCAGTTCCACTGATACATGAAAGTCATGCCATGATAAAGAACATCAAAATAACTATTGCTAACTGTTTTATTTCTAAGTCTGTAAATGAAGGAACCTTACACAGTGCAGAATAACACAAGGAATGTACAACTGAGTGGAGCTCAGCAATATACTATCTGATAATCATTTTATAATGTAAGAAGAAATTACTCAGATTGTTTTGCCCCATAATTTACTACAACAATAACACAAACCACAATATGTAGAAAGTGGCAAAGGGGAGATGGGCAATGCAGAGGCCTGGAAGTATGACATGCATGTCTGACATTCCTGAACATGCTCCTGTTTCTATATAATACTGGTTCATTATTTTCAGGAGTAATCTTGGAACATCATCAAGATATGAGATGTCATGGCAATCTCAAAAGCATAGCTTCTTGATACAGTGCTCTCAGCACTGTTGGTTCCTTAGAGGCGTGTGCCTTGCATTGGCTTTACTCACTCTTTGGTTTGGACCAAACAAATACTTCATCCAAAAACCTCACATATAGGCTGCAGTAAAACGAATACAAATTTCATTTCCACGCATTCAACACTTGAACCAGATAATCTCATATACATGAGCATTTGCATTCCACATTATTCCACCACAGACACCATAAACTGCAAAACCCAGTTTTGAAGACTGTGTTCTGTTTTTTATTTTAGTTCATTTCTGTTCAGTTCAGTAAAATAGTAATTCATTGTGACCAACAGTAATTGTAGTTATCGTGATAACAAACGTTATCTGCTCCTTCCACAAGGGGGGGTCGTAACATTATTGTCCCTTTTCTTTCAGACCTAAAAGATGCTCACTTGCCATAAGCGAAGAGGGAGTGGGCTGATGGGCGTAATTCCTAATCTGATGAAGGGGAGATTAACTGGTTTGGAAAACTGTTGGACGAGCTGGTCTTCGGCATTTCCATAGTTCCTCCTCCGAGAGCGGAAATTTGGCCCGACGACGACGTCACCACTTTGGAAGCGGGAAACGAGATCGCGTCGTAGGGGATGTATGAGGGACGAGTGGATGCCGTGGACATGCCCAGCTGGTGGTGATTCAGATGGTTGAGGTGGTGATGAGCCTGCGCCAGGCCGCCCATCGACTGGATAGGGGTGAAGGCGGACGTCGAGGACTGCGTGGTGGACGTCTTCATCGTCGACGAGTTGATGAGGTTGGCGGCAGCCGCGATGCTGGAGTCGGCGTACACCGACGAGGGCGCCGACGACACGATCACCTGCTGCGACGTGGGCGTGGGGGGCGGCGCGGGCGGCGCGGACGGCAGCTGCGGATGCAACGCAGCCGCCGCCGCTGCCGCCGCCGCGGCCGCCGCCGCCTGCTGCTGGCCGCGGATCACCACCAGGTCCTCGCCGCTGCCGTCGCCGCCGCCGTTCATCTGGCGGTTGTGGTGCTCCAGCAAGGAGCGGTGGTGCGACGCCGCCAAGTGGTGCTCGCCCAGGGCTTGCCCGCCTTGCTGCAGACACACCTCGTGCTGGTTCATGGCCTCCACGAGCGACGTGGCGGTGTCCGGGGACACCTTGGGCCAGTACGCGTGCGGGTCGGTGGCCGGGTTGCCACCCGGGTTGTTGGGGCCGGCGCCCGCCGCCCCCAGCGCCACGTTGCGGTTGTTGAGGCCGATGCCCGTGATGGGCGGCCGCTTGTCTGTTCGTTCCGCGTGCTTCTGCATGTGCTTCGTGAGGTACGTCTCCTGGGTGTACGACTTGCCGCAGTATTGACAGATGTGCGTCTTCAGATGTTTGGACTCCTTGTGCTTGGGAATGTGTTCCAAAAGGGAAGGCTCGTCGGAGAAACACTTGTAGCAAGAATTGCATTTGTAAGGTTTGTCGGTCTGGTGGCAGCGGGAGTGCGACTGCAGGTTGCTGAGCTGCGAGAACGCTTTGTTGCAGCCTGGATGCCGGCATTTGTAAGGTTTGTCGCCGGTGTGCGTGCGAATGTGCTGTTGCAAGTGCGAGAGTTGAGTGAACTTGCGTTGACAGATCTCGCAGCGGGTACGGCTTGATGCCCAGATGGATGCGAGTGTGCTGCGACAAATAGGAGCTGTTGGCGAAAGCCTTGCTGCACTGCGAGCACTTATACGGCTTGGCCTCGCGCATGTGGATCTGGGTGTGCAGCTGCAGATCTGCCTTCGAGCCGAACAGCTGCAACAGAAAGGCAAACAACGTTAAGGCAGAGTTGTGATGCGGCGGTTTCGCAATGCGTGCAGCTGACCCAGGTCGTCGATTGGCGGCCGGCAGTCTGTGGTGATTGTTCAATGATGGCTATCAGCTCACAACCCACGGATTACCAGCCGCCGGCATCCAGCCGACAGCCGTCGATCACAGATTACTGATCGTCGAACGTCAGCTGCCGGCTAACGGCTGCCTGTCACCGGTCCACAATCATTATTCGTGATCGTGAACAGTCCTCTACGGGTGGATGGGAAGGGTATCGTGGATGAGGATTATCTTCCTCTATTTTAAAAACAATGTGATGCTCAACTTCGTGTTCAGATGCTTACAGAAGATTATAATTCAGTGGTAAAATGCTTTCATTAAGATGCAACATTCTCCAAAGTCATTTCGCCCCCACACAATCAGATGATTTTTACGAGTCTCGAATTTGTTTTCTTTTTTCTTTACTATTTACTTAAAACATTAATGGGTTACCGAGTTGTAATTATATCGTACTTGAAACGATGGTATTTTGAGCACCACAAAGTGAAACAGACAATGCACAAAATGATAAAAATATTAGAACAACACCACGCGTTCTATATAAATCTTTTGGAACAAAAATATAGCAGATAATGATTAATGCGTTACCTTACTATAATACATCACATGTGCAAATTTAACTTAAAACCTACAAACTCAAAAGTAGTACATGCAGAAAAAAATTACGAGGAGAGAACAACATTTATAAACATTCGTTGTGAACATGCTTAAGCAACATGCTAATGCATACAAAACTGCGATGTCTACCCTGGAAGACACGTCATTGTGCTCATTGAAAACCATACTACTACAAAGAATTTTAAACTTCTTCTCTCTTTAATATAAGTTTTGAAAATAATTTTCGAGTATTTAAAAAGCGTGCACGTGAATGTACGATCATAGGATATGGACAGGGTACGAAAAATTTCTTAGACGACTCAGATCTTTCTTTCCACTTTATGAGGAAGTCCTCAGAAACAACTAAAATGTTTCATTGGGACACTGCTGGCAACGTAAGAGAGCACAGTGGGAAATTAGCACCTCTGGAGACACAAGTCTCAAGATTTCCTTTGTTTAAAATGGACTCGAATGTTTTCCCAGACTTTGGCAGGGTGGACGAACTATGCAAACGCACCAGTCTACGTAGTAATAAAAGAGTCCCTCAAACCTTGTCACCAGTATCGGGTACGAATGTGTTTGTGTGCATCATTTTCAGCCACCCTCCCATCTCCGAAGAACACAAACAGCCCGCCGATAACGCTGCTCACACACGCTCCAGGCTCGCGCAATTTTAGAATGCGGCATATCAAGAACAAAACTAAACGACGCCGCTTCATGCCAGGTCTTGGAATTACAAAAATGCATGTTCTAACATCATCGCACTAAGGCAGGGAGAGTGATGAAAACACAAAAAGGGCCAACCAATCTAGGGGAACTAAGGAGCAACATAAAGACCACAGACAGCCGTGTGCGTGCCTACCTCTGGGTTGCCGTGTCTATGCCTGTCCAGCTGAGCGCCCCGTCCCGGGCCTTGCCGCCACCCCGCTTCCTACCACGGACCTGCCAAAGACACCAGCACAGCTTTAGCACACCTTCAGCGCAGCGACAGTACACTGGGCGGGGCGGGGCGGCGGCGACGGCGGCAGGGGCGGGGTCGGCTCGCACCAGCGACCCGGGCCACGGCCGAGAGGCACAGGCGGGGAGGGGCAGGCGGGCACTGTGAAGACGGGCTCGGGGCGGGGAGGGCAACCCAACTTCCAGTCCTCCCACACTAACAGCAAGGGACAGGAAAAAGCCTTCCGGAACTGGCCGAATTTTCATTTCATTGACATATGTTCGAAACGATTGCAAACATCTAAACGAAAAATCTTTGAAATTGTTGGCAAACTTGGAAGTCCACAAAAATATCCCAAAACATAAAATAACCTTAAAACATTTCCAAACATTATGTTAAAACCTTGTCAAGCATTGCACAATCATGGCTTCATAAAAAATGAAAATAATACATAGATGAATCACATAAACAACAATTACAAATAATTTATAATTAAACGTCACAGAGGCTGATCTGAAAATATCTCCAATAATTACTCTATAGGCAGCACCTAACCTACAAATGCAAACTTCTGTAGCTACATAAAATGTCAACTGTGTACAGTTTGGAGCCATCGCAAGAAAACCGTGCTACTCAATGTCAACTCAAATCAGAGTATCTCCAAAAACAAACGTATGTCCTTTTATTTCTATAAAAGCCACGACCCATCCAGTTAGCAATCTGCTAACTAGCATGAAGAGACCAGAAAAACAAACAGCGGCGTGATCTGACGAGAAGGTGGACCCGAAGACACTAGCTGCAGAAGGACGGTGTGGGTCGGGAGAAGGGGCAAAAACGGAGGTTGTGGTGAAGGAAGGGTCGGAGGGGGCCGGGCGAAAGGGATGGAAGAGTGGGAAGCGGGGAGTTAGGAAATGGGAGAGGCTGATGTAGCTAAAGCTGGGGATGGGGGCGGGAATATCTCTGAGAAAGCAGAGCCTATGTCTCTCGCCAATATCTCCGACGACGCACAGCCTACGTCTCCCGATCACCCGCGTCCCCGCGCCGCCCCCGCGCCGCCCCCGCGCCGCCCCCGCGCCGCCCCCGCCTCCGCCTCTCGCTTCCAACTCATCTCCGCCTCTGAAAAGCGGCCCTGCGTCCAACCCACCACGCGAGGCGTCGCGGCGCTGCAACAAGCTAACGAAACGGCGCTTTTTGCCAACAAAGTGTTTTTATTTTTACTTTCATCGTGACTCATTCGACAGTCTTTTTTCGGGCGCCACAAAAAAGCTGAAGAAGTGCCAAGACTGTTTTTAACATCGGTTCCCTTCGGGAGCGTCGCGCGACGTCGCTGCAGCGGCAGCGGCGCGCCGCCGCCCACACCGCCGACGCCCGCCGTGTTTATGGGCGCCGCCGGCTCAGCCGCCGCACAGTGTGTAATTTTGGCCATCTACGGGGCAGAAAGTCAAATTTTCAACTTGACCAGAACGTGTAATTTGTTATTTATTTCAGTAGAAGGATGTTCAGACCACATGGCAACGGTATAGATTTCACTAGAAATTCTCCGAGGTACAGGAAATGCTTATCTGAACATGTATCAACTCGTCCGTGGCGGCACCGCTTGGATTCAATCATTTCAGTGCAGCGTTTTCGCTTGTCCTGTGAGTGTATCTGATGATATTCAAAGTCCCAGCTATTTCAAAAATTCAATCTGTATAGTTTTTTCTTTCCATTGGTACCTTTGGTTTTTGAAATCCATTTTCCAACAACTTGTAAGGACCTCTTGAAAAGTACGTACTCTTAATCTTACAGGAAACACAATTCCAAAAATTAATCGAGGGTTTTAGTTTAGAGAACCCTGGAGAACCACTTTGGGACCAAATTGGTATTCAAGCAGGTACTTTTGGGAAGCCAAACATTGAAAAAAATGTTGCGAATTGTTGCGAATGTATTATTTTTTCCATTATTTACAGAATGTTGCATTCGTTTTTCCGGAGGGCACTCTTCGAAATATGGGTTACAAAACATAAAAATGCAAAGACAGATGCTTTATTCGCACATACTTTGCAAGAAATGAAAAATGCAACAAATTCGGAGAGTGCTTTACAGTGTGTAAAAACACAAAGTAAAGAAATTTTGCCAAACACTTAGTATTACGTAGGAGAAAATAGGGAGGCATAAAGGACGTTTTATTCGTTTCAATTCTTCTTGTCTCGATGAGGAAATAATATTTGAAAATATTTCCGACAATGCCCACATTTCCAGAATTAGCATTTCCAGAATTAGCAATTTCCCGTACTGTAATTGGCCGGCCATTTTGATGATTGTGCTCCGAGAACTAAGAGGCAGAAAGTTAAACACCACCTACATTCAAGCAGCGAAGTGCTAAGAATGGCCGTAGGCATGTAGTTCAGGAAAGAAAGGAAAAGGGATTCGGCAGCAATAGTAACAATTATCCACTGCATCACCAAATCGAGAAACTGTTATTAAGAAGGCTCGATGGTCCTTGTTTCAGAAATCAGAGCTATAACCGAACAGGCGCTGACGTGAATGGTGCATGTCTATATGTCTAGTCGCCAGTATCAACTTCTACGTCAGCAAGCAAAAATATTAAATTGTAAATTTTGCCCACATTATAAAGTGAAAGAATCCAAAACGCTATACACAAGCTGCTGTGATTACACAAATCTCAGCAGAAATACCTGTGCAGTCACTTATTGACCAAACAATTCATCGATTACGTCAAACCCGAGAGGTGTTTGAGAAATTGCGATTGACAAAAAATGTAATATTAGCATTATCATGAAATGGGGCTGTGATGGTATGGGACAGAATCGATACAAAAAGAGGTTTCCTCAGCAACATTTCAGTGACGAAAGTTTTTTTTTTTTTTTTTTTTTTTTTTTGTATTTCTGTTCCTTTGGATATGCACTGCGATTCGGACAATTCAAAATACGTTATTTGGAAAAATCCTTTCCCTCTTCCACTAAATTCTGCAGATTAATAAAATTTGTGTTTTCAAAAGACCTCCAGAATCGACACTATTACACAATATGCTGAACAGATTTCTTATTACGTCTGATCCATGTACAGTTAGTTAACGGGTTCCTCCAAAACACTGAAAGAATAATATTAATGAATAGGTTTTGATTTTCTACAAATTGATCAATCACCAGGAGACACAGATAATCAAGGAGATTCTTCTGATACCATCAGTGATTCTGAATAAGTTCATTATTTTCATGTGTGCGGTTCGTGTTTCAGCACATGTGTCTTGTATGCTTCTCTCGTATTTTCGTATATATTGTCTAATGTATGATTTTATGATTTCATTTTTTATGGTAAAAATTGCAATACTGTGTCAAAATTATGTGTATATATAGTGTATATATATATAGTGTATATATATACATACACACACATCATTATTTCTCTATTGTTTGTTCTGTAAAATCAACGTACAATTTTGTTCTATTTTAACGCATTTCAAATACTTAAAATGTTGTTCTAGCGAGTTGTATTGTATAAAATTTGTAATATTTTAGCTTTTCGAATAATTTAGTACATTATAAACTGATTTAATCGTGTTCAATTCTTTAATTTTTGCTATTAGACTTTCTGCCCCGTAGATGGCCAAAATTACACACTGTGCGCCGCACGGAAAATCAAGATGGAGGCGCGCCTTGGGGAGCCCCTTTTGCCTCAGGTTGAGGGACGACGACTATTTCTATAAACTCCACATTTCTCTTGAGCAGTCTATTCAATTATTTTGCTTAAGAACCGAAGCTAAATTTTTGTCTGTAGAGCCTGTAATAGGAAGTTTCAAAAGGATCATAGCGAGTACGTGCATATTTTTAACAAATTTTAAAGTTCCCCTGTTTAATAGCTTTTTTTCCAAAAAAATATTTATAAAATAAAAGAAAAGATTCAGAAAATGCGCGTAACAGAAGTTCACCCACCTATTTTGGCTATCATCGTGACCGTCTTGGTATAATCACTTTAAGTTATTAAATGAGAAATGATTCAAGACTTTAAGCAAACTTCGAAAACTTCACTTGTCAAAACAAGGACTCAAGTGAGACGCACGTACTGTTTCTTAAGAAAATCTACATCTTATCTGTTTACATACTACATTGCTGATGTATAGCATTCAATTCATTAGAGGGATACATTGGTCGTTAGATAAAGTCTTCGGGTGGGATTTACCACATCTAAATAATTACATTGATTGTCTGTGATGAGTCATACACTTTGCTGAATGAAAATTTCACTTTGAATTGCGAGTGAACGTATACTATATAGTAAGCTATTGCTTTTACGCATTGCGTATAAATCACTGTTTCCTCGCACGTGCCTTCGTCTCGTGCCCGTCACTGGGTATGAGTGCATCCGAATGGCGGCCTTTGCGTAATAACGGATAGGACATCGTACGCCTCGTGTAGATCTTTGGCAGTAGGGCGACGCTGTGCTTGCGACTCAGGATAACAAACAGAGAATAAACACAGGACACAGACCAGTATAATCACACGAATTACTCTAATTTTAATAGCATATTGGGTTCTACGTTTAGAGAAACGCAAATGATAGTGAAACGAATGGTGTCCATATTCACAAAAATCATCAGCTTCAAGTATGCATGAAAGACTTTCTTCACTAAAAACTTGGATAAGAATAAAATAGTTGAATAAAAAATTGATAAATCACGGCAAAAATGAAAGGGAAACAAACGAGATTTCGTAAATGAATACAGAACAATAAATGATTTATTTAAAATTGTATATAAGTTTTAACCACATGTATTAAAGTGAAACAATGGAATTATAATAGTTGAAGGTAACTGCCCTAAATTCTGCAGGCAAAATGGCACATATTATTTGTCGCTTAGAAGTTAAAAATTAACTTTTTTCTTTCATATTTTCAATATATAAATATTTCCTAGAGAAGTAACTCTTGGTTCAATGGGGCTTTTTTGGGCAAGCAAACACAGGGAATAACATTCGAAACGTTTTCAGTGTCTTTTTCATTCATTCAAATGAAGCTCATCTAATGTTTTGGAAGCAAACAAGTGACCACGACTATTATTGACATTCGCTGACTTTATCATCCTGAACACATCATATGGTAGCTTCTTGACAACGTACCAGTGGCCAAATTTACACAGCTAGGAATTAAATCACATTATCGACATTAAAATAATGGTAAGAATGATGGACATTCGTACAACAGCTACTGAGAAGTTCCCGCGAGTTCTGAGTCGTTGGAACAGCCAGAAGCCACGCCCACCGCTGAGGTCTCGAGAGTTCCGGGTGCAGCAGCGGCGCGGAACGCAACACCCACTTCCCCGTCCGCAGCCCCGACGAAAGGGCTCTCACTGCGGTGTTATCTTGCGCGGCGCCGCCTCGGCCATCGGAGCGTTGGAGCGGGTGCGTCTCAGCGACTCGGCCGCTCCCGCCCCCGCTCCCGCCCCCGCCCCCGCCCCCGCCCCCGCTCGCGCCCGCGCCCACCGCCCTCCGGCCACCGGCCCACCGGCCCACAGACCCAGCGGCGCGCGTTTGAAACACAACATCGCGGCCTTTCAGAAATAACACGCGCGCGGCCGGGCCTATTTTCAGAGGGCCCGGACTCGCGCTGCGCCCGTCCGCTCGTCCGTCTGACCGCCCGCCTGGGCGCCGTCGCCCCCGCCTTCGCTCCCGCCTTCGCCCCCGCCTCGCGGCAGTCCGCCGCGCGTCCCGACGCGTCGCGGGTGCCAACGGCGTCACAAGGGCGAAGGGAGTCGCGCCGCCCCTCAACGCGTGGCGCGGCTTCGCGACGGCTGGCGCGGCGAGTGGCTCTGCTGGCACTGGAAGATGTGCGGGGCGCGCGCGAACCGCTTGGCCCAGCGGCGGAGTTGTGAATGGCACAAAACCACATGGGCGGGGTTGGCGGCGGCGCGCGCCTCGCCCGCCGCAGCGAGGCGAGAGAGCAGTCGCTCACCATTATTCGTAGGGACCGCCCTCATTATGCCAGGCGTGACCTCAGATTTTTCTAACCTATTTCTCATTGTTAATGTACGTGCTTCCAGTTCATTTTCCTCAATTCCCATGTTTTAAGTGTAATTTTCCCATCTAGTAAACAATTCTTTTTTATAAAGAAATATATTATTATTATTATTATTATTATTATTATTATTATTATTATTACTACTATCATTAACTTATGATCCCATTTTCGCGGGATTGTAGCACGAATAGACTTAACTTGCGTAAATACAATGAAGCAAGTCTCAAGTATTCTTATTTTTAGTATCGAAAGTATGAGAAACATCGTTAAGATTGGACTTAATCTTATTTTCATGACATTTAGATTTGCATGTGACAGCTTTAAACAATAGGAGCATGTGAGAGCTTTAAACAACAACGTCATCTATTCTCAGCGAATCGCGACACTAGATCTGAATTCGCAGCATATAGTAATGTAAAAAATGAGGAACCTATTTTGAAAAGTATTGCAAATAAAACAAGTATTGCCAATACTATCACTTCCTTACTAATGAGTACAAATGAAATATCGTTATTGACAGGCGAAGTAATTATTGATTAATACAGAAAACGTCAACTGTTTCATTCGTCTAACTCTAAGAGCTCCTGAGAACCGAGTTCCGCACTTACTTTAAGCTGACTTCCATGAAATGATCTTTGAGCTTTTTAGATACGTTAGTCATGATAGTTATGTCGAAATTCGATAATGAATACAAATCCCACACACAAGGTTATCGAAAAGGAGGTTATCTGAAAAATAAATTGGAAAATGACAAAGAAAAAGGTGATCGTATACGTTGGCAAGAAAACAAAAAATATATTATGAAACGCAAATAAATCGATCTCTCGGCCAGACCAAGAAAACTACCCGCACACTTCCTGACTCCCAATTGCGATTCTGCACAGCAATGTAAACAAGACACACAGATCAAAGAGGGGTGTTGAAAATGCAAATTACTCGCAGGCTTTCAATAGCTATCATCAATTTATCAGCCGCCAATTTGGCTGAGAGTGCAAAAACGAACTGAAACGCATCTTTTTCACTTCTTTCCTTTTTTACCTACGGTTAACAGAAGGTTCGATATACTGCTAGTGTGTGAAAAGCAAACATCAACAAAAGGTGGGTCGTTCCTTTGTCGCCACGTGCTTGCTCGCGGCCCTCAGAATTCTGTTGCCTCTCCTCCGGGCGGTGCGGCGCGGTTCGGTGCGGCGGCCGGCCTAGTCGCGGGAGGCCCTCGTGGCTGTGGCTGTGGCTGCGCCGCCAGCATTCCCCCCGGCGGAGGGCGCCTGCATTCCGGGGCAGACGCGGCGGCGGCGGCGGCGGCGCAACGCGGCCGGCCAGGCGCGAACTCCTTTTTTCTGACTTGGCCCGTCTCGGCAGGCGATAACCGAGCCGTCCGGACTTTGTCCTCTGTCGATAAGCCCTCTACACTCGCGGCGGCGGCGGCGGCGGCGCGCCAGACGAGCAAACGCGGGTCCGTCGCCCCCTTTGCGCGTGGCACCGCGACGCGACTCGTCGCGACGCCCCCGGCCTCGCCCCCCCCGCCCCTGCCCCTGCCCCTGCTTCTCCAAACGGCCCGATCTGCCGCCGAAGCCACCGAGAAAGCCACGCGGATGGGCCGTATCGAAAGAGGATGAAGAATGAATACGAAGGAGGCGAAGGGAGAAGTGCATGGGAAAGGCGCGTCATCGGTCCAATACGTTGCAACGCAGCCTCTTCAACATTGTTTTGAGCATTAAGTCTATGTAAAGGAATTACATCACGCTAGCCAATATTTCATTTCTCACAACATAGGGCTTCTCGGAATGAACAACCAATTAATTAATTTCAATAAAATATTCTGGTACCCTTCATCTTAACGAAAATATTCAAATAATTAAATGGTTCTGAAGATATTGTATACAGCAGTAAGCTACTGATATTGTACTAATATACTGATATTGTATACAGCTGTTTATAGTCTTGCAAAATGTAGTGGTTTAGAACATCCATAGTACCTTTGGGATATTTCCGAAAATTCAATGATTTAGTGCACCCCTAGTACATTTTCGAGAATTCCAAAAATTAAAATTTAAGAATATGACGTGAGGGGTAAAATGAGTAAATGTATCTGATCAATGGTATCGTACAATGTATACATGTGAATAAATTAAGACGTTAACAATTATCTACAAGGAAAATAATAGAAGGAAGAACTGTGGACCAAACCTACGCATCAGCAAATAAAAAAATGCTTTATATAGCTACATCTGCAATTTGGACTCAAAATGGGTGAAATGTTAAAAACTAAATTATAAACCCAGAGGTGAACCCAAGAGGGAGCTCATAGGGTTTCATCTCTCTCCCAGAAGTCAATGGCACGTATTGAAAAATATAGGTTTTACTAATTTCCTGTAGTAACGGAAGTCCTGAGCTATCTCAATTGAATACACGTTAAATAACTGCAAATCGACAAATAAAAATAAATTCTATGTTCAGCATAAATAATAAAAATTATTATTATTATTATTATTATTATTATTATTATTATTATTATTATTAATGAAAGGAAATGAACATTAAAAACTGCATGTGAAGTAAAAGCAAGAGTAAACTTGCCTAAAAAATAAAGAAATATCTCCGCATTCGTCCTAGGGATCAATGTGTAACACGATCAACGATATAGATCAGGAGTCCTTTACCCGAGAACATTAAATTTCAAACTTACTCCTTCAAGAACAAGCAACAGTGGATTGTTTTCCGGTTCACGAATCAATGTGATATTTTTAATTGCTTCATTAATTATATGATAACATTAAGAATTCATTTTTATCATCTGTAATGGAATACATTTAAATCAGGAAATGGTTTTTCATATTTTTACTTTCGTTCATGCAAATTATCACATTTTGTCACAATTTTCTACGATATGACGAAGATATTTCATCGTAATGAGGCAAAATAAGATTCCACTTAGTATTTAAAAATCAGCCGATAATTCTAATTTAGAATTAAAATTGCAGTAAAAGCCTGTTTAAAGAAAAAGATACGGTGGAATGAAAAATGTTCAAGTGTAATTTTTATGTGAGCCACACGTGAACGGAAGCTATTTCTTTGTACTTAGCACGACTAAATGAACATAAAACAATCGATATTAAGGAATTATTATTATTATTATTATTATTATTATTATTATTAAATATGTTATAAAAAGCTTAATTTTGACCTTGTAAATCATAGGAATTACAATACATAAATGCAAATATAAACAAAATATACTCCTAGGTTTCTGGTTGGTGAATTGTAGCATTTCGCGGACAAAACTACTATTCTTGAGAGAACCCTCTCCCCTCCAGCAGATAATACAGCGCAATAAATCATCCGGCCTCGGCAGCATTCGCACCTTCGCCTCTCCTCGCCCTACCGTGTCACCCGTTTGTTGCGCATTCGAGCGCACCCATCCGCACCCTGGTCCTCCGCTCCGCCCCGCCCGCCCCCACCCCGCTCCACCCGCGCCGTGCCCGCCCACTCGCGTCTGCCCGCCCATCCGCCCGGCCGCGCGCTGCGCCACGCCGCACCGCGCAGCGCCGGGGCAATCAAACACTTAGGCGCAACTGGCCGCGAGTCGGCGCGCCTGGCGCACGCGGGTCCCATAACGCGCTTCCATCGACGGTCTCCTCCCCCCCCACCGCCGATACTCGCCTTCACGGCTCAAAGACATCCATTATACTCCGGATCAAATACGGATACGAATGACTTTCGCACAATACAACCGACTGCAGTGCACAGTCAACAGGGCCTTAGAAATGCCTCAGCAGATTACAATTGTGGAAATTTCGATGAACGTTTCAATCAGCCAACAGCACTGTCATTTCGTTGCCAATGTTCAAAACTATTGGTGCTACAACACCACAATACTTTATGGTATTATCGGTAACGGTACGTAATTTAATATTTTGCAACTTCTAACGTGGTAGCATTTTAGCAAACGCTTGAAAAATTCCTATCCATACAAGAGATTCGGGAAAAGTATATTTTTTTTGCAGACTGAAGCCTTTAAATGAAAATGAGTTTCTGACAGTGAATTCAGGGAATTGTTTTATAATAAACACGATACAAACTTTTATTCTTACAAGGAGTTTAAAGAAATTAATTTTCACTAGAATTTGACATGTCAAAATACTCCATTTATAATACCATATTATTCTAGATTCACTTCAACTTCAAGAATTGATTAAACACAAATTACGCGGAAACTAATACTTTAACAACATGTATATAAATTATTTATTAATAACGACGAATAGATTGAATTAAGAAATAAATATCTAGCTTCAAAATTGAAGGGGTTCAAAAAAAAATGAACTATTGCAATTTTCATAATTTTAGGTGTTTTAATGGAAAACGGACCTCTGCCATACAATGAAACGAACTTTACTTTATACGATAAGAATAAACCAAAAAACTGGAAACGTTTTAGACAAAATTTTGTTCACAAATGTTAAAAATTTGTCACAAAATCGCGCAAAATTGTGCTAAAATTACTTTCATTTTCAAAAAAATGTATGACATTATCTAAAGATCTAATTTTGAAGAACAAATTTAACAATTTTGAACAATGTAGTTTTAAAAGTTGTAAGTAAGAGAGTAAGAATTGTAAGCTGTAAGAGAAAAATGTTAACTATTATAATTTTCGAAAATTCAAAAAAAATTACTAGAAATCCGATCTGCGCCATTTTTATAATGCGTAACTTGCTCAATTCGAACAAAAATATAAAGCAATTTTTAAGAAAATTTTGAAAATGATGTAGAAGATATAAAGTACCCACAAATATCAAAAGATCCATTTGAAGTTCGAGGCGCCGCGAAAGTATCAAGATATAACAGGAAATACCCTACGTAAAAAATGGTGTAAACCATAAGTACGGTTTAGGCGCTAGTGTTGTTCAGATAGACGGATAGATAGAAGTAAATACAAATTTGAGAAAAAAACGCTTTTTCGGTGTCAACGGTAGCCACGTGCATTCTGGCTGAACTACGTATAATCAAAAATAATTTTCTACGTATTTAAGAAAAAATCGCTATCAGTGGCTCACAAAACGTGATTTTCGATCACAAAATCAGCACCATTTCATGTAGAATTACAGAGCTATCTCTTAATACGTAATAAAAACGAAAAAGTAAAAATCGTATTTTACTTGAATACAGTATCCTTCAATTTCTGTTATTGAATGACTTTGAACTCTAGTGATATTTCAACCATTCTCATGACTGAAAATCATTATTTTATTTCATCATAGTATTGAGCAAGACCTGTAATATTATCCCTCAAAGAGTTGAATTTGATTGAAGTTACCTACGAACATTTGAATGAGTTTGGGTTTGAGCTAACAAATGGTAGAAATGTTATAGTGAATAATAGTGTTGCGTACAATCTCTATTGTAATTTTATCCATAGTTATGAAGCATTTCACCGCTGTTGTAAGTAAATATTCGTAATAAAAATGTATTTTGGTATATTTTGGTAAATTTCGGCAATTCCAATTCATAATTCAGTCAATACATTTTTTTGTTATGTTCAATTCATCCGCATCATTTAACATGGGGAAGTTGGAATTCAAAATAAGAAGGTATTATAAGGTTTTTGGCTTAAAAAATAGACTGTAACTTCATATTGTAAATATTTCGCCATGTTATGAAATATCTCTAAGCAGCTGAATTAATTTCTTAAGAAAAAAACAGCAATCAAAATCGCTCTTTACAAAGAAGCTTCAAATGATCTTAATAGGACGGAGTAGGCTGGATAGAGCCGTGGCCAACGAGAGAGACTCTCTCGTTGGCCACGATAGAGCACATCTACGAGAAAAAGCAAATATGATCCTAGAAACAATCTGTCAAAAATCTAGAATATATTTAATTTTCAAATATATCTTAATTCATACTATATGTGGATGCAACGGAAGGAAAAGAAATCATACAAATACCTAGTCACTGAAACCAATATTACACTTTGTAGTGTTTGCAAAGTTCCCGTAATTTTTTCTTTCCTAAACATTTAGAATAATTGCTTCATTGTATGTAGGCTCCATTTTACCGAAAATATATAGATCATAAACATTTCTCCAGATTATTATGTTTTCTAGATAAGGTATTTCACATAACATGCAACTTGTGTTCTTAATCCAGACTATCAGAGTAGGGGGTCAAAAAATTGCCAAACTAAAATTATTTTTAAACAGAAGTATTTATTCTTGACATTATTCTCAAAGTAGCACCACTTGTCCATCAGAATTCCTCTACTACCCTGTATTTAATGTCATTATAAATTTTACTCGCGAGAAAAAATGAGAAAAATTACGTACATTTGTCAAATTTGTTCAAAATATCTCCTACTATACATGACAATACAAATACTGTCAAATAAGAAAGACCTAAGACAGTTTTAAAAATCAGTGAACAGTTGCATTTCATTTTTTGACATTTTACAAAGACGAAAATAAGCAAAAATAATGTTTAAAAAATGTCTTACATTTTTAAACTTCCTGAAAAAAGATCTCGTCGTCTAATTTTTGCACCTTTATTTTCTTTACATTTGACTATGATATTAGCTTTTATTGGTTTTTGTTTGCTAGATGTTTGCAGACTACATGCTTTTCCTTCGATTTAGTTTATTGGCTCCATAAGAGTATTTTTCAAGGAAGATATGTGAATGCGGCCGATTCACTCTTTTAAACTGGGTAGTTTATGAGGAAGTCTCGGTTCTGGCAAGACGGCTTGAGATGATACCAGAGGTATTAAGTCATAATTAAACCGTAGAAAGAACACCTTCCACGATAATGCATTCCGATGTTTGGTTGACCCTCTATAATCACCGACTGCAGCTGAGTTTTGTCTTTAAATCTATTACTGCTTCTTTCATCTGCCCTTTGTCCTATTGTGTACGCCGTAACATCCGTGAAAATAAAAGTAACCATCTCAAAACAATGTTCCAACATCGCACAGTAGGCAATATTACGAACTCCTCAGAGGGCGATATTCCGAACATCCCAACTTTACAATATGACGAAAGCTACGATCGGAACAGGCGAAACAAACTCGAAAACTTTCCATTCAAAAGATCCCTCACTTCTTAAAAATGTCATCGCGATCGGAATTCTTTACACGACTTGCTTCTTCGGCGAGGCCTACACTTCTTATCTGCTAATGAAACAGAGTTGTTTGTTAAACCATCCGTCCAGAGAAGTTTAGAAAATTCACAAAGCAATGAGACAATGTAACATCATGTATCCTTCACAGTGAACGATCATGACAAATACTGCGTTATCCAGTCCCGCTATGGCAGCGATTTTCATAGCTAGGCTGTGATAGACAATTTTAGGAACATGATGAGTGATATATGACACCCCCCTACCGTACACCTAATTAATGAAGTGACACTCTAATGTGTTCATCTCCTCCCTAGTATATTTTACAAAAAAACAAAAAGATGGAGGCGATATTCTAGACAGAATATTTATAGCGTCACAAATGCACACAAATAACGTGTCTCAGCATTTGGTCCATGTTTCACCCAAATATGTGAAAATATCAGAATAGAATAACTTCCGCGCGCGATGCATGTATACAGCATGTATGTGAACAGTCATATTTTAGATTCACTGGTTGCACTCTTAATTCCTTGAACATAATATTGTAAATCTTAAAATGTTGAGAAAAAGATGATAAAATAAAAAAATATCTAACTATTTAAACAATATTTTGGCGTGAGTTTTGACGAAATGAATGGTAAAGCATGTATCATTGTCATTATTAATGCATACAGAAGGAACCCTTGTCTAATCCGGTACGTGTACACAGCGAAGCTGTCTACTGCGTGACGTAAAACATTATTTGACGTTATACAACAAAACATAACAATAACGCAATACAGTAACAGTTCATGGATTCGACAGAAGTTTTGCGTTCTATAGGTTGAATTGTCTTCTGATATTGCATACTCTTCGATTACTTTAGGGAATGTAGAATGACAATTTTACTCATGTGCTGGGGGTCCAATGGCAAGAAAGAATTCATTCACGCTTCAACCAATCCAACCTTTCTAGCACAAATTCTCAAATTTTGCAGTCAGCATAATTCACACTATCTGCCTTTATTTTTATTTTATTAGTAAAATATATTTACTCTGTATATGTCTATGTTTCATTCTTCTGTGAAAACAAACGAGTACTATAAATTTTAAATAAGTATTGAAAAGTATTGATGAAACCTTTGGAATATATGAACGAGAAATATATTACGAAATAAGAAATTCAATACCCCAAAATAGTGAAGAACAAACACAAGAACAAAACAGAAAGAATTCCGAAAGAGTATCAGTATCAGTGCAGTCAAAGTATAATTATTAACTTTCATCACAAACATCAATCGAAGAGATGGCAAACATTTTGAATGGCAGGGGATATTGTAAGAGTGTTTTTAGGCAAACATTTTGAATGGCAGGGGAAATTGTAAGAGTGTTTTTAATAATTGTTCATTTAATTACGTCATGTTCGTTAGTATGTGTTTAGGAATGTTGTCTGTTATTTTTATGCTTCTTGTTGCTGAATAGGTATTATAGAATATAAATAAAACATTCTGAATTGATTTTTCTTGGTATAACTTTCACGCCTTACATGAAATCATTCCACGTGGCAGTGATTTTGAGACGTTTTGTAATTAACTGTGAAGTTAAAATAATAAAATCTATCTTTTATAATATTTTTCAACTTGTTCCTCATCGCTTCGCGATTCTTTGACTTTATCAATAATTTACGATGCATTCGTGGTATTAATTATGGTAATTAGTTGCATCCGCAGTTGCATCACAAGTAATGTTTATTTATAGGATGCATGTTAGTTGCACATTGAACAAAGAAATGAAAACCGTAATCGCAAATCTACATGAAAAGAAAGGTGGAGGAAATTTCCCACGAGTTTTGCTACGGAATTTCGTGAGCAAAAGTCTAGACAGGTTTATGGTTGCGTAGGCACTGAGGAAGGCCACAATATGTTGGCCGAAACGTCAGCCACCAAATCAACGACGCGGCTCATCCCGGATAGCCTGGACACCCTAGCCAGAGTTACATTTTCCGATAAACCAATAGACAGTATTAAAGAACAAAAGAGAAATCGTAATAAATATATACTTTGAAACTCTTCCTCAGCACAACCATGACAAGATCATTTTGTATCTCTGATACAACAAGAGAGAAATAATTATATGTAAATTTCTCTCTAGAATTTTGCACAAATACACGGTTAAATACACAGTCTGCTTTCCAGAAAAAACTGTTTCTCAAAGATGCCTGTGGATGCATAGGTCCTTCTACTATTATGGTCTTTCAGTTTTAAATAATTTTTAACTTATACTTTTCAAAATTTTATTTAACTTTCTATGCACTTTTGACCCTACGATTTTTAGAAATTTTCGAATAGCCGATAGTTTTTTTTGTTCTTTAAATTGATTTATTTTATGTCGCAACAACTACAAAAGATAGTTGTTGTTGTTTTTCAATTTCATATAATTACACTTCAATTCAAAAGTTTTGTTGTGAATGGATAATTTATGTACAGTATGGATACATTCTTAAATATTTTTAATTATAATTAGAATTTCGTATTTTATGCTGAACATCATACAATTTAGTTTTGGCGCTAGAGATAAGAGGGGGAGGGGGTATAACATATATAAAGAAGTTCAGTATTTTTAAACGATTTTCAATGAATGTCATTTTACTACGAGAAAGAATATTTTCGGTTGGAGTACTTTTCGCTTCTTACGAGAATTGATTAGGAGTAAGCAGTGTTGCGTAATTGTTGAGTGTAATGTGCTTTAATACTATGCTCATTCCACATCATAACGAGTAGATATCGAAACGTTGCATGTTTTTAGTTCATTAAAGGCTCTTTTCCAAAAATAATAGTTTTTGCTTAAAACAATACTTTTCCCACATAGGTCAAATATTGTTTCGTTCAAAGAAACGGAGTTACTCATTTCTAATATTTTATGAATAACAGAAATAATAAGATACAAAATTATTTTATTGATGAAAAATGTTGAAGGATCTACGATGTTTTTGCAGAAAAATCACAAATAAATCATAAAACAATACTAGTTAAACGAAATCGTATTAATTATTTACATACGATCTTTATTCTATTAAAGAATAAGGTTGATGCAATAAATATTAAAAAGAGACTTTCAGAATTGTGATTTTTCATATTTGGTCTAAGGAAAACAAAAAAAAACTGAGAAGACTGAAGTAAAAAACGGAGGCAAAATGTTTGATATTTACAAAAGTATTATTGTTAAATGCAGATTCACCGCAATTCTTTTGCGGGGGTATACACATCAGAAGAAAGACTTACGGACCATTTCCGCACATTGTTTATTTAAATACAACAAAGTTATAAGGTAACCTTTGTTAAGATGAAAATCTGCGAAGCTTGATAAAGAAATCTATTCGTTAGTAGCTCCTAGTAATAATTTAGTAAACTACAGTATAGATAAGTTTAATACTGCATAATATACGATATCGATACGCTTAAATGAAGAGAAGTTAGACGAAATTGCTAATAGACAACGCTGAATGCGAAGAAATTGGAGTAGCAGTTACACGAAAAAATATAAGCCGACGAAAGAAATATTTCGTTATGATTTTAACCATATTGAAGACCTTTCAAACCCTTCACCTCACACGTTTATTGATATAAATAAATTTGTTCACAAAATTCGTTACATGATTGCTACTAGGGAACGGATTTAATGATTTTTTTCTTTTCACTTTAGAACAATGCCGTTTAGTATAGAAATTAATTTTATCTCACGACAAAAGGCAATAACCCTTTTTACATGGCATTTTTGCATTTTTCGTCAATTTTGATAAGTCATTTTTTACCTTATCATTTTTAATCTTTTCGCTCATTCCATCGATTTGAATATAATTTTAATAGTACTTGCTTCAAATGCTTCATTACAAAATGCAACAAATATTCTCCACAGAAATCCTGAGTAGCCTATTCGATTTCTTGGCTCAGAAATTGTTATGTCAGTCGTTGTACGTAATCTAAGATTGTGACGCCTGTCAGCGTCATAGTCGGTTAGGCCGATTTCGAGAGAACTAAAGACAGTGATTTCCTGGTAAAAAAAAATCAGTCCAAAATTTTGCAAGCTGAGTGCACTTGTGAACAGAAGCGTCGATTACTTTAGAAAGAAATTCGACAGCTTCAGTTGTTCATCAGAACTGCTTTTGATAAAAAAATTTACGTCATTTTTCTTAACTTTTAAGTCATTTTAAAAACATTTAGGATAATTATATTTTTTTGGCAATGCTTTAGATCATCAAAATCCGCCCCCTAATTATTACATACTGTATGTTTATAGAATAGCGGTCTATATATCCAAGTACTAGCAATATTTAGAGAATAAGTAAACGCTGACAATAATTTTATTGTTACTACTGTGTACAACAAATCCACACGAACGATACTATTAACTCATAAGAAAAATACAGGTAACTTCTGATGAAAGCTCCATTTCGATTTTGAAATCAAATTATACGAATAACAGAGACATTTTAAACAGTGAATGCACATAAAATGACAGAAACAACTTGTACTTCTTAGGAAGAACGTTAATATACCTAAATATCATTATGCAATTTGTTTCGGAATAATCAGAAATATCAAAGTGGAGTAGAAGCGCATTTCTCAATTATGCAATATTGCACAAAACATTAACTTAAATAGAAACGTCAGTAGACTTTATTGACAGTAAGTGGAATAGTTACCTTTACACACATTTTCACACATTTTATTTAATTCTGCTTGATGAATCTACAAGTCTAACTTACTGTTCGGACGGGAAATTCAATTATCATTTCAAAGCAAAGTCACGACATCAACTAAGTAAAATATGAGATCATATATTGTAGGTTTGGGACGCACTATGAATAACTAAGAATAAGTGATGAACACTTTGACATCAATACAAACATAATGTTGACTTGCACACTTATGTACAAAATAACCGTGATGTGATATATAAGAACGACAAATACTAATTAGGTTCGAGGAAATGTTAAGCATTACGATGCAAAACGTTAATATTAATCGAGTAACTACCACTAGAAATTTCCGTTAAGAGCAGTATTTAAAGAAATAAGTCTTCATTAATTCTAAGCGCGATATACTTTTTCTGGAAGTACTTTTAAACTCTTACACATCATACGTATTTTGTATCTTATGAAACTTCGAAGCATCTTTGATACATAATTTTGGGTGTTTCAGTACTTAATACTTGTGTTTTAAATACATTTATAAGGACTACACATCGAATAAATAACTTCTGCAGGGTAATAAAATAATGTAAAAACGGGATGAACTACAATGGCAAGTACGAAGCTTAAATGTTTATTTCCTTTCTTAGTTACAGGGATGAACTAACTCGATAGGATCTCTCCACTTTTACAGTATTCGTCTTTCGGAATCCTTCACTAGCGAATGTGCACCTCAATATTCTTATCATATTCATTACGGGAGCATAAAGAAGTTTATTTGATACCATGAACAGTAAGTCCAAAATGAACTCTGTCATTATAACGTTGAATGCAACACATACCATACTGTGGCATTCACTCTCCTCTGCCATACACCGGACGTCGCAAAAAAATCATAATTCAGTCAAACATGTTTCCGGTGTCCTCTTCCCGTAAGGGGAATGGTCGGCGCAACGAGTGGCGCAGTTGACATCCGCGAAGCAATTAAATGGTCGTTGTTGCACAGATGTCAAATACAATGATGACCGACAAAAGAATATACAAATCCATAACCATCTACACAGCATGCACTAATATTAAACAAATATTTTACACGAGAAAGGCACACAGTCTACAGAATCCGCAGTCAGTCCTGACAAATCCACAATTACAAACTAATGAAGAGCTGTATTTCTACGAATTCTAATGCACTTGTCATCAAACAAGTTGCGGATATTAATAGCGTTCAAAGAAAAGTAAGATTTCTAAGAGCATTGGCGATTTGTTTCTTTATATGACTAGGTGTTTTTGAAAAAAACCAAGGTGGAGGAGTGGATGGAGTGAAACCACTCGGGGAGAGTGCTTGATCACTAGGGCAGGGCAAGTGACAGGCCAGCGGCAGGTGGCAAGCGGGCGATTGGGCTATCGTCTTGTACAACGACGTCTTCCGTAGACGAGCCACAGTGTTACATTTCATCCCCAACGCGACGGGATGACAGTAACCGAAAAACGAAGTAAGTCGAGAACGCAAACAAAGAATTTTTCCCCTTCTCCATCAAAGCCCAGATTTAAATCAACACCGACAGTGTCCAAAACGTTAACGAACCCATTGAAAAAATGTCTAATGAATACGAAACGTACATAATACAATGCATGAACAGACTGGTAAGAAGTATAGGCTACATTTTTTGAAAAAAAATTCGGAAGGAAAGTGGCTTGAAGGAATTTACACACAGCGAACAATGCCATTTCGATCAATTTTGAATTTGCATGAGTTCGGGCATTCAACTCCGACAGCAGCGATTCTTATCTGCGGAGGGCGTTCTGGCTGTCAGCCTGCATCCCGGCGGCTGCGTGCGCGCACCTGGCCAGCGCGCCGCCGTGCAGGCGGGAGCCGTACCACGCGGCAGGCGCTCGATTTAAGACCGCCACATACGCCCACATGGCCACGCGCTGCACCTTCCTCCTTACTTCCGCGGACAAGGGCGGAAACGCTGATGCATTTTGTTCTCCGCACAATAACTCTCAAAACAATATTGTATGTTTGAAAACAGATATGCAGAATTTTTATAGAAAGTATAATCACCGGATATTATTTAATATACTTCATTACCGAGTGCATAGTTTGATGCCTATATTAGTTTGAATGCCAGAAACCAAAGTTAAAACATTCAAAAAACAAATTATTTGAAAAAACCGACGAAAAATAATTTTAACAATAGTAAACAATTAGATATTTAATAAAGGGGATGTCTAAGATTCAATATACAAACATTTTATTGAAATCTGAATAGACATTTAATTTCATTGACTTCCCAAGCACCCCCTTCGTAACTTCTCCTACCAAAACAACTCCTTCCTTCCACTTAGTAACAAATGCGCTTCTTCGCCGATTCAAAGCGTAAAAAACATGTTTGAAAACTGGACGGAAACAGCCCACGCAGCTCGGATCTGGCGGGCGACCGGTTAGGCCTGACTTCACGTCTCTTGCGCAGATCCCTTCAAGCCGCTGTCCCTCCTGTAGGCTTGCCGAATTTTTCTACAGGATCATAACCCCCGCCGTGTGGAATGGCCAACTGTCTTTTTCATTCCACTGACCGGCTGCGCCCACCCTCCCTCCGCCTTCTCCCTGGCATCGAAACGGAGGGCGTCCGAATTAATAATTTCAAACGAAAACCGGAACCCTCGACCGCGCTGTGCCGCGCCGCGCCGCGCCTAAGCGGTGGTGTGCTGGAGCCAGCCGGCCTGTCCACCCTCCCCGGCGTCCCGGCGCCCTCCCCCGCCCCACCCCCGCATCCGTTCCTCCCCAAACCTCGCGCCCGAGGAGGCGCCCGCCTCCGCGCTGCACTGCATTCTTCATCCGAACAGACATGTTACATGCCTAGACCCCGGCGTGGTTCCACGCCTCCCCAGCCCTTCGACTCAGCGAGCAACCCTGCGAGCAGCAACCCCCACCACATCCTAGTATGAGTACACTTTCCCATTATTTTGTTGTACGTACAGCACGTCGAATGGAAAACCAACACTTACGGTCGAACGTATCGCGGCCATCAGTAGGGAGAAGAAAGAAAGGTATAAATGTTCACTAGACGTCAGTAGATGCCCCCTAGAGATGCGAGGAAGAGCGAGCAAGAAGACAATCTAGGATTATCAGTTGATGGTTAGTACCTGGCCTGTGATGGGTGCTCCTCCCCCGGGTGTGAGGGGGGTGTAGACGGCGCGCTGAAACAAACTTTGATATCTTCGGGATCATGGTGATTTTCTTGATGAGGATGATTGTTATAGTCATTCGCCCCGGAATGGAACCACCTAGCGGAGAATGCTGGAACTCCGCCCGGCGGTACTCGACCGTAGTGCCCTCCAGCGTGAAGCGTTTCAACTCACACGACAACAAATAACAACACGTACGAGCAAGACATTATTTCATTTCTTTCCTTTCTTTCTGCTCATGTGTCTACTGTTTTCAAAGCAAGCGTCAACTGCGCATAAAAAGTGTTCGGTTGGGGCCGGAGCCGGGGCCGGAGCCGGGGCCGGGGCCTGCGTCGGCGCGGACGCAGGCACGCCGGGCTGCGCGGGCGGCGCGGTTGGAGCGGGCGCCGAGGGCGGCGCGACGTGCGCGCCCTTCGACACGTGCGCGCGGCGGCGGCGGCGGGCCGGGGGCGAACGCGGCCGGCGGGGGCGAGTGGCGCCGGCTGCTCCCGCGGCGGTCGGGGCTGCTGCCGCTCCTGCTGCTGCTCGCGCTGGTGTCGGGCTGGCAGGGGCGTCGCGCGAGCGACAGCGGCGACGCCGGCGCCGACGCATGCACCGCGACAGCCGCACGTGACGTCCGCTCGCGACGCGACGTCCAGCAAGAACACCGCACTCGCGCACACGCACCCGCGCACACGGCACGATCCCCGAGAGCACTGACGCACGCGTGCGCGGCCGCCGCCTCTTGGTCCCGTGGCGCGTGTCGCCGAGCGCGGAGAGCGACTGGCGCGGCTGGCGCTGCGCGACTCCGCTGGGAAGCGCGCGGCCGACAGACGGCGACTGGCGCGTGGCGCCGCCGGACGCGGCCGCGGACGCGAACGCTCCCGCTCCGCTCGCTTGCACGCGCGGCCCACTCCGCGCTGGCGCTCGCGCCGTGCGCTGCCGCCGCCGCGCTGCGCTGCCTGCGCGCCGTCCGTCTGCGCTCGACGCCGCCGCCGCCGCCTCGCCGTCCGACACGCACTCGCTCGCTCCCGCGCGCACACACGCTTCGCTCCGCCAAGGCTCCGAGCGCGGGAACACCCGGGGTCTCTGCAAGCTCGCGTCTTCCAACAGACTGCCGGCTGAGTAGGGAAAAGGGAATGAAAAAAGTCTGAGGATGAGGGACGTCGAAGGGCGGGGGGGGCCCGAGAGGTGGAGTGGGGAGGGGGGGCGAAGTGGGGGTACGCGAGGAGGGGAGCGAGACGAGAATAACGCTTCTTTCTCAGTTGGTGTTGCCGATGCTTACCCTCATGATTTAGGCTTCGTCTAGTATGCAGTCCCCTAACTAAAAACGAAAGAAAAAAGCGCGTGGCTGGCAGGGGCGGGCCGCGCCGCGGAGGGGGAAACGAAAATCACCGCTGTGCCACCTCCCACCTCCGGCCACTGCTTCCCCTCCTTCCAGCTACCACCGAGCATCTTGTGTCACACCAATCTGTCCACTGCTCGTTTCGCCTCCTGGCCCAGAGTTTTTCTTGCCGATCGCCTCGCGAACGCGTACATCTCGTCGTCATCCCGGCGACCGCCGACGCTGCTCGGAAAACGCGCGTTTCCTGACAACGCGAGTTCGCTCTCGAAGCCAGCGGCGTGAACC
>JAHLJT010008446.1:92208001-92252835 GCA_031308135.1 Acheta domesticus | reverse complement strand
ACGCCGCGCGCGCCGGCCTCCGCACCCGAGGAAAACTTTCATCTCGGCGCCGAAGGTTAATGCCCATAACTTTTCCTTTTCTTCGGCTGGTGCTGGAACAGGTTGGCCGGCGCGCCGGAGAACCGGCCGCCGAGGCTCCCGGCCGGTCGGCCGGCCGGCCGGCGCTGCGGATGTGCTCGGGGCCCGTAATTGAAGTAGTTTTGTTAATAGGCCTGCGAGATTAGTCACTGAGGAAGCTGGAGCGGGGGAGAGCCAACGCTACCTTCTCTCGGGCGCACCTGTCCCGCTCCCGGCTGCTGACGGTTCGCCGCGCCCGCCCCCGCGCTGCCCCCGCGCCACCGCCGCCGCCGCCATCGCCACGCACGCCCCCGCTCCCGCTCCTGCTCCCGCTCCTGCTCCCGCTCCCGCTCCCGCTCCCGCTCCCGCTCACCCACCCGCCGGAGTCCTTGGCTCCTCGGCGTCCATTCGTTAGCGTGTTTATTTGTTTGTCATCTCCGGGCTGCGGTCATGCGCTCGCTGACGGTTCGCCGCCGCCCCGTTCGCAGAGCCCGGTCGCATCTCACGCCCTCGGCCCCCGATGCACCGCTCGCAAACAGGGTTCTTTCATTCGATGGTAGAATGTAACAACTTCACCAATGCATATGATAACATTACACGAAATGAAATAATATTTATTATTTTCTTCCATTATTGTCCCCTACCTATGGTTACCTGACCCCCTGTCTCTTAATTCTATTCGTTTGGTTTACTTACTATTCACAAACTTAAAACATATCCAATACAAGGTAAGCTTCCATTATTTAATATTGTCTTCTGCTTACACGATGCTTATAAAGATTCATTTCATCTAATTATATTTATGTAATAAATTGGATTTTAGCCAAAAATGTACCTGATGATAGAGACAAATGATCTCTGAAACGTTGTAAAACTCCAAGTTTGTTTTATGTACAAACTTCAATGTATGAAATATATTGTATATGTAGTATGTTTCCTTGTATGAAATATAGTTTATTATCACCTGATTGTCTATAATGAATGGAACATTTCTTTATGCAATGAAGAAGGACAATCAATAAAAGCGTATTAACCTAAAACTCACTTTACTTTATTGTATTTTTTTCTAGTACGTATCAAAGGAAACGCAAACACTGCTGTAAGTTAAAATCCTGATTTATTTGATTTCTGGATTCCAAACTGAATATTGTCAACAGAATGCTTTGTTTGTTCCTTCAAATTTTGATTTTCGGAGATCGGGACCAAGTAACAATGTTACAGTTTAGAGTTTGAATCATGTTATGGTTGCGTATAGTACATAGAACAGCAGTTCTCGGAGATAATGTTTTCTTTAGATTTCAATTTTAAAAAGAATTCAGACATTTCACATGTAATTTACGATCATTGTAACCCATTATATCACCGGGTGAATTTTAACACACAACAAAAAACCTAACGCCAAAATGATACGAAATGAAAATCAGAAGCTGAAAAATATTATGTTCTGGTAGAAAGAAGAAAAAAACGTTGCAACAAAGGGAAGGAAATCTGTATCCATTCTTGCACACAATAAAAGAACAGAATGTGTGCAAAGCCATGCAGATAGAATTTTCTGAAAGGGAGAAAACTGGAATATTTTTTCACTTTTTATTTACTAACGGGATGCGTTCTAACTGAACAGGTATTTTTTGGAGTGCATTAATAGCATAGGATTCTATTAATTCTATGTGCTATTTGCATATAGCAGTATTAATAAAGAATTGAATGATTTGCCTTGAATTCTGAAGTGGAAATTGAATTTTAGATTGTATCTTTCTAAACGAGTTTCATCTGAATTTTCCTAACCAGAACATTCTCAAACAGGACGCCATAAAAATGTCGGAAAGTTGCTAATGCACTTGGCAACTTTTAGTTTGGAGAATGTCTTGTACTTAAACGTAGGCTAATAAACCTTGTCACTCATTCCACAATTCTAAAAAGTTTAATAAAATAACAATAATTCTGAACTTTTCGCCACTTTTCGGAGGCCATCTAGTAATCATTCACTTTTCCAATAAGTTCTTCCTGCACCCATTTCGTCAAAATGTAGTGTTTGCGGCAGATAATACACAAGGACATTCCGACTCCCGCTCATCGTTAGGAACGCCGGCTTTCTCACTTACAATTGCGCACAACCATTTATTGCCCGTTTAGTTCCATGTCTTGAGAGCTCTCGAGGCGGCACCAAGGGTCTCTACCTAGGAAACGCAACCGTACCCTCTCGTTCGTCCCTGGCTCCATGCGATCCATGCCTCTCCCCCTCCTCCGCCTTCTCCTACGCCCCCTTCCCATTCTCCTTCCCCACCCCCGCTCCCGCCCCTGCCCTCAGGAAGAGCCAGGGCCGTGGCCGGGGCTGGGGCTGGGGCCGGGGCCGGGAGCGGAGGGATGATCGCGTGTGACGCAAGGCGGTCGGAGCGGCGGCGGGGGCGCAGGTGTCGGGCGCAGGTAAGCGCGGCCGCAGCCGCGGCGGTGGCGGAGGCGAAGGAGACGGAGGGCGAGAGGCTGCGCATCGGGAGCAGCGGGGCGCGAAGGAGGGAGAGCGCGGCGCGGGGGTGCGTGGCGCGGAGGGGCCCGGGCGGTGCGCTCGGCGCCCGCTGAGCTGTGGGCTGCGGAGGAGCCATCAGATGTGCGCCGAGGGGCCCGCGCTGGTCAAGGGCGCTGATTCACTTCCACTGGGCTTGATTGATTGCGTTCGTACAGCGCACTGCCTGGACGCGCTCACACGAAATCCCACGCGGTTGGAAAAGGCCCATGGAATGTTCCGCGTAAGAGAGCAGTGAAACTCAGTACTTTTGGTGTAGCGTCAGTAAGCATTCATGTTTCCTTAACTAATATAAAGCAGAGGATTAAAAATTCACCGAAGAAAGCATTTCATTCATTCTAAATAGCATCAATAAAATAATAAAATAAGAATAATTTGAATAATATAATATAAATCATTAATAATGTCAATCACAATTTAAATCAGTAATACAAATATGTAACTACATACATAATACAATATGTTCATTATTGTTTTTAAATCAATAAAAACTTCCTATGATAGATCGGCTTCTCAGGAGATGAAGCCCCATGAGCCCCACTTCGGTACTTCACTTGTGATCGACGAGAATTTCGTTCAAAATTCATCACAGAGATGTACACATTTCATTTGGAAGTAATCACCGATTACTAGGTATTGGTTAATTGTTTATTGTAATATTGGTGCGCATAAAAAAATAGGTAGCGGCGATGTCAAGTGGGGAATTTTCCCGCCTCCTCCGTAACAATAGGGGCGCTTTCAATAGATTGGGCGTTCTTCCCCACACGCGTCGTCCCCGTCGGCAGCAGGGCGAAGGGTTCGCTCGCGAATCGGCGCACGCGGGCGCCACGCGTGCAACCCTTCGTCACAAAGGCGCCCACTTCACAGCCGCAGACGCCGCCACCGCCGCGCACAGTAAAGGAAAAATAGTTCACTTGTTGCCGCGGCGTGGCTGAGGGCGGTGGCAGGTCGGTCCCCGAACCTTCCTCCTTGGTGGAGAGACAATAAAGGCTATTGGTTACAGCCCCGGATCCAAGGGTTGCACTAGCCACAAAGGGGAAGCCTCCGTCGCGTCCGCCCGCAGCACGAGCAGCCAAAGCCTCCGCCGCATCCCCTCGCTGCGAGGCCCGAGCAGGCCTCCGACGTCACACCCACCGCCCACGCCTCCCCTCCAGAGACTGACACGCCACCGCAATAGCAACAGCTTCAGAACAGACTCCTCCGCTGTTAGCTTCGAGTTAATATCATATGATAAAATTACTACAAGCTCAGTGCAGGATATACGGTATAGTTTTTACTTCGATACGGAAAGCTCTTCTGTCTCTGAAATTCCAAATTCAAACAGCACGTATCCTTATGCATTTGTAGAGATACACGGTTCATTATTTTTCTAATTTTAATTGCTAAAACTATGCCAATCATTAAATGCCTTTGTCAAAAAATACTTCAAACCAATAACATTAGTACTATAGACATTTTTCCTCTTCTGTGCCATCCTAAACTCCATCGTCGTGTCATCTACAGTGATTGGTTCTAATCACTAACCTAATTGCTCGTGTACCCATCAACGCCACCATATTTCCCAGTGGTACGATCTGTTCCTCTCAATTCCCTCGCACTGCAACAACCATCACCTCACATCCGTCACTACACAGCTAGCTGCCACAATCACCACCCGAACGGCCTGAAAGCAGCGTCTCCGCTGCTAGCTCTTGGGAGCGATTGCGGAAGATCTCAACACAGACACAGACAAAGGCTGGGCGCTGCACGCGGATGGGCGCGTTCGGGAGAGGGAGGCGAGTGCCGCACGAGGGCCGGGGGTGGCGGCGGCTGTGGGGCGCTCGGCAAATTAGGGGGCGATGCGGGCGCGGGCGAGGCGAGGCGTTGGCCGCGACTGGGAGGGCAGGCGCCGGGCGCGACGCGCGCGCGTTGGGGCATTGCGGCCGCCGCGTTTGCCGCCGCTCGCACCGCTGCGGCTGTGGCGCGGTTCGGGCTGCGGCGCCGCGCAGGCGGCTGGCGCGCGCGCGTTTGGCGAATTCCAATCCGCGGAGCCCCGGGGAGTGCGGCAAAACAGCGGCGATGGCGCGCCTCCAGCCCCTCGCCCCGCTCCGGGCCCCGCCCCCCTCCGGGCCCCGCCCCCGCCCGCGCTGATCGCCCGATTGCCCGCGCGCCGTCATCAGCCGGTCTCAAACGAACGCAGTGCGCGCGCGTTGCAACAAAACTTAATCAGATTTTGTGTAATTAATCATTAATTAGACTAAAATTTCGATTGGCGTCAAACCTACTCGATGAATTATTAACTTGTGCGCGCTGAGAGGGATTGGCAATAATATTCCCTACTCACAAGGCTCATTTTCTATATTGCTTTGCGCGGGAAACTGTGCGGAATGATGGGACGGGGGCGCCGACGATGAGGGTAGGGCGCGCACGGGCAGAGGCGGAAACGGCGAGGCCGGGGGCTAGAAACTCAGCGGGCAGGAGGGAGCGAGGAGCCAAGGGCTTGCGCGGGTGCTAGGGGAGGCGCGATGTGCAAGATAAAATAGACTCTCACGCACACACACAATCACACAAAATACTGGACAATAAGAAGAAAAGGTGCTAGCGTGAGGCTGGTAATAATAGAGAACTGAGAAATGAGTTTTGTGCGACGGTTGAGATTACGTGGTATAAACTACAAAAAATGATAAGTACCTCTGTATCAAACTGAGGCGTGAGTGTTTGTGTAAGGGAGAGGAATAGTTGATTGGAGGAAATAAAATGAGAAGCAGTTTAAGGAATGAAAATGGAGTTAATACATGTGAATTAAGAATATGGATTAAAATTGAAGGGGTCGGAACAATATAATCAAAACCCTCATTCCACAATCCAAAATAAAGATCTTATAATATAACCCAAAAAACATTGTGAATCAAACGCTTCAGGAACGTGTGTACAGAAGAGAGCAAGAAATCCACAAAGTAACACACGCCTTTATTTACAAAAACTTCGTTTTCCTCAGACTCACAAAAATTATAGAATAAGGGTTATTACTACTGCCTCGGCCTCTTCAACTGTACTGGAAGTAGACAACGTACGCGGGGGGAGGGGAGGAACACAGTATATAGTACACTTACAGACAAGTATTCTAGGAGACGGACAGAGTGATGGTGGGCAGGAGAGAAGGAGGGGTCTGTGAGCGGGATGGAAGGGGAGCCAGCGCGCTGCCGGCGTTCGCGTGTGTCCGCCGAGCATGGTCTGGTCGCTGCCTCCGCCGCCGCCGCGGGGCATCCGCCGCACCCCGCGTGCTTCCCGCGCAACAGAAGATGGGGCTCTTCTTTTTCTTCTGCTTCTCCTTCAAAACGAGAAGTCGAAGGAATGGTTCGGCGGCCCGCCCCTTCACTAAAAAAAAACCGGAAACACCCCTGCGCTCAGCGGCGCGCCGAGCCGAGCCGCGCCGAGCCGCCACCGCCGCCTCCACCGCCGCCGACGGCGGGGCGTCTGCGAAGATATTTTTACGAGGCGGCGCGTCGGCGGTGGCGGCGGCGGCGCAAAGCCGGAGACGAAGACGACGGGGACGGCGGCGATGGAGGCGGCGACAAGCGGGGCATCGACGCGGAGGGGCTCTCTCGCCGTCTGGGAAGCGACCCAGACGTTTCTCATTTTCTTCCCTAATTTGCTTTTGCGACGTTACCATCATGACGTTAAACGACGGCATAAGTGCAGTTCGTGGATCGAGCGTGGGATGTTTCTCTTACAACGTAAAGGAGGTTCGAAAAAGGGGGCTCGGAATGAGGAATACCGCCAGCACAAAGTGTTTAAACCAATTTTAAAACGATCGGTATCATCAGTGACTTCTTCAATCTACACTTTCTTTCAAGAGAATCTCTTTCTTTTAGGCTTGCGGCTTGGGCTTCACAAGTCTCGCAACCTCATTTAGCTTGTCCCAGAGAAGTCTAGAGAACAATTCAATAATAGACGAAAGAATGAAAATGAAAAAAAACGAAATATTTGGGACGGTACATATTCAATTTGAAGTCAAAAGCACAATTTCTGTTCCATCCCCATTCAGAAAATCCTGCACTATCGCGTGACGAACTTGGAGAGGTATATACCCTAATTCTCTTTCAGGATTTCGTGACCTCACCCCAATTCTGAGCCACAAATTGCTTTAGATTTTTTCTAACATGATGGATTCCTAGTGAAGGTTGTAACATCATATTAAATCGACTACTTGTGACCTACATTTTTAGAATATTGTGAATACCGTGCAACAGCCTAATATAGAAAAGCATTAACAAGTTAGCTGAATACATTATTACAATAGAAATTATTATTTCGATAAATTAATATATCATTACTGTGAAAGATCAGTAAATGATATTAGAATTAAGGCCTTGGTGATCCTTAAATCGATCGAATTCATGAATGCCGTCCTTCATGTCCGGAAATAACTACATAGTTGTTCCAATACACTGGATATTCACTCAACTTTGAGACAACAAAGAAAACGATATGGACAACGGATAACGGATCCTTACGATGTCTCTTAATCGTATTGGCTCCTCCTATTAGTCTTTGAATACATCTGGCTGAAGAATACCATAGGAATCGTAAAACAATTGCGTTTTCTTCTGCTTCAGGCAGCTTTTCTCAAGTCCTTTAGTTTCTTCACCTTAACTCACAAGGCGTTTCCTCGCTTCAAAAAGGCCTGTTGGATCTCTCCCTCACATTCTTCCAAGAATCGTTAAAAGATACATCTCAAAGAGGCGGCGGGCTTTCCAACAACACTTCGGTTGCTTGTAAATAGATCTACGTGAAATGATAAGGGCGAGTGATACTGGTGAATGATAACGGCGTTGCGCATTCGCCTGGAGAATCTCAGGCAGGGAAGAACGTCCGTGCCCACGGCAAAAATTCTCAGAATTTGGGCCTAGAAAGTTGTATATTTCCTTGACAAGTTCGTGCGATTCACTTCCACGATTGTGCTGTCATCGATGTCAATGATCTTGGAAACAATTTTTATTATTCAAAATATTTTATTTTGCGTAGGATATAAGTATAATTCACGATTTTATTGTCATAAACCGTCGGAATTGTCACCATATTATTTAATCATCGCAAATCATTCCTTCTTCATCATTGAGTATAAGTTCTTAACAAAACGACGCAATTAAAAATCGTTTCCGTTGTGCGACGCAAAATTAAATTTAAATAGCTTTTCAATTTTTTAAGGAAAGTTCATATTCTAATTTTACGTATTTATTTTAGTTAAAACGAATAACGACTTCCAAAAATACGAGAAGCGTCCCGAAGCCTTGGCTTCGGGAGTTGGCCTACTGCTGACGTGTCGTCCCGCCCAATCGCCGGCGTGGCGGCGGGCCGTGGGCAGGCGCAGGCAATCTGCGTGTCACGAAGGCGCGGCGGCGGTGGCCGCGCGTGAGGAGGGTCGTAACGGTGCCCCCGTGCGTGTCCGCGCCGACGGCTGCGCCCAGCCTCTGCCTCCCCGCCCCGCCCCATCCCGCCCCACCCCGCCCCGCCCTTCCCGGCCCCGCCGGCCGCTATCGGGACCCGGGGATCGGACCTGACCGCGCCCACTGTCCCCGGCTGCGAGGGCGGCGGCGGCGCGAGGGGACGGGCGGGCGAGGACGGAGGCGGCCGGACTCGCGGGCCGTCTGGCCCAATACGTCAAGCGGCGAGAGCAGGTAGCCGGCAGCCGCCTTATCTCCGGCGAACGTCGCTTCCCGGGACCTCCAGCGGTGGACGTCTCCCTGGCGGCGGCACAAGCGACCGGCATTCCACCTGCAAGGGCAACGAACGCGTGCCCGGCCCTCGCCCCGTCAACAAGCTACGACCCCTTTCACTTCTTTCCTGGTCGAGCAGAAAAAATCGCCCAAAACGCGGCGGCGGGGGCGGTTCCGTCACCGCGCCCGGGAACAATGGAAACGAGTCCGCGGTCGCCCCGACCGCCGCCGCCTTCCTGGGGCAAGGAACGCGCCAAAGGCGCCGCCGCCGCGGCCTTCGCTACCCCCGCCACCGCCGCCGCCGCCGCCGCCGCCCCGGCGCCTTCTCAGCTCCGTTTTATAAGGGTAGTAAACCCGACGTTGTCTCAATAAGTGGAGCCTTTTCTCTCCTTTCTGTCAAGAAGTAAACTCGAGCCTGAGAAAACCTATCGATTCGGGATTTTTGTACATAGAATATAGGATGGTGACGGTATTTCGTTCGTCATATTATTATATAAATGTTTCAGTAAACATAAAGGAAAACATGCACGAAATATTTCGAGCTTTTTGCTTTAGTAATATTGATATTGACAGACAGATGCACATATTTATACTGTTGCAATTGTAAGAGCTTTGAAAACGCAATTTATTGTTAAACACTGAGAGGTATTCCTCCTGAGAGAAAATATTGCATCGGCTTTGACTACCTCAGGATAGTAAACGAGGAGTCGCTTCCAAAATCTGGGCCCGGGGGCGGGAGGGGTAGGTGACTGTATACCTGGGACAATTGTGTGAGGGGGAGCGGGTGTTGAGAAGTGCGGTCGTAGTGTTGTAGTTGTTGGTGAAGAGGTAAAGAAGGGGTCGCCGTGGGAGGGAAGGGTGCAAAGCTCCCGCCGCTGCGGTCACGGCAGTCTTCACCCGTCCCCCATTCCCGCCTCCGCCCACAGAAGGGTAAGGACACGAATTGATGGTACTGGCTACGCATGGAGATATAGGGTCCGCTGACTGATAGCGAAAAAAATATTTTTTCCACATATAAATGAATGGCGGCATCTTTCCTCTTCCATCTCACGAGTAAATAATACTCAACTTTTTGGTGAAATAATTCTATAAATACGTGCATTTGGATTTCATTAATGGTGAAGATAAAATTTATCATTTGAAAAATGAATGTTATGAATTACGAGATTTTATTCACTGACAGATCTTTCTTTTTTTAAAACCTAAACACCTAAGAGCTAATATAATTCATGGGGGTTATGCTATCCATTCTGGAAGGTGAAGCACAAGTTAGCTACATATGTCTGAATGTATTTAGATTTGACAACGCTTCTCTTCAAGAATTCCGTTGTCCAGGGTTATCATCTTTCGGGAGCCTCAGAGCCTCGAGGCGCTGGAGGCGTGTCAAGGCTGGCGCGCGGCGCGGCGCGACGCGGCGGTCAGTGAAAGGCAACGGAGCGCTCGCTGCGCCCCGCCGAGTCGAGCCGAGCTGAGTCGAGCCGGCGCGGCGGCGCGCGGTAGCAGCCCACGTTGACATTTAGATCGCGCCTGCCCTCCCGCGCTCGCCACTCCCCGCCGCGCCGCGCCGCGCCGCGCCGCGCCGCTCTGCCACCTAGCCCGCTTCCTGCCCCGCCGGGGACGGGCGCCACCGCTGCATTAAGGCTCGGCTCCTGCCCCCGCCCCCGCCGCGCCTATTCACGCCCCCGCTCCCGCACTGCTCTCGGCGCCCCTCTCGCCCGCCCCACCGCCGGTACTCCTTCGGAGGTCAGCAAGCAACTTCCGCGCAAACGTTTCTATTGTTTTCTTGAAGTGTTTCTGCTGTCCGCAAATTATTCTGAATGGAGTGTTCTACAGAATGAGGCGATTCTTTTCGCTGTACGTGCATTCATTCTTACGCTTTTCGTACATTCTTATCGGTTTTTATGCAGCCAAGTATCTGCATCAAAAGAAAAGCAATACTGTTTTGTTGTTTATCTCGAAAACATTTATATACTGTACCGAATGCTTTGCTTGATCTTCTTTCAGGTACAAGAAAACAGATTAAATATAATCAGTCGATAATGGCCACCGCCCCTATGAAAAGTATTGAAAGGATAAATGTATTTTTCCTCAAAAAGTTTTTTAAAAAATATTTTTAGACACACTTTCACATGAAGTGTGTAGACCTTCCTACGAAAATATCCTAGTGAGCTGAATTTCAATTACCGAAATAGGAAAGAACGAACATTCTTTTCAGGGATTCATTTAACTTCAGACAAAATTTAGATTATTGCTATAATGTTGCCTGTTGGCAACAAGTTTCATTCTTCCAAGAAAACCAGCGCTTCTTGATTTGCACATGTCTTCCCACACTTATCTTTAATTTGTGATCTAGGATTCATAATTAATCTTATATAAACAATATAATTACTTAAGATTCGAATTCAATTTCTTTTAGTTAAATAACATTATTTGTATCATAAAACAAATTTACAAAATAACGTAAACGTCCACTTAAATCTAAAATAATTCTGTCCCTAGTACATTTGACATCAATTAACTAACTGATTTTCACGAATGATGCTCGCATTAGGGATGTTGCGGGATATGACTACGTCGGCGACCTCCTTTTGTTGGCGCCGTGAAGTGAAATATGTCGCCGCGAATGCGCGCACCGCATCGAAAGGCGCCCGGTCACGCGACTGTTGCTAAGAGAGTGACAGCAACGTCTACTCTCTCAACCTTTGGCCTAGTTCATTCTCCGACTAGAAGAAATACACCCTGTCGTGGATGTCCCATGTGCATGCAATGAAGTAAACAGATCGCATTGATAATTTAAAAAATATGACGTAGTTTCATCATATTTATTTATTAAAGATCGAAGCATTTTCGGCTGCATTGCAAGAGTCTTCAGTGCAAACGAATGACAGAAAGAAAATTACTTCACTAATAATACGTATGATGAGACTATGATAATTATTTTAATGATCAAAACATAATTTATTTCATACACTAATTCCCACACTCGGGTGGATAATTTAATACGATTTATTAATACACAGAGTGGACCGCCGAAATTCGCCACAGCAAATATCTTGAAAACAGGTTTCAGGTATCGAGATGCTATTTGCGCCATGTTGTTGCTGAAGATGGGGCAAATAACATATTTCGTTTTCTTGTTAGTACCGTATGTAATTTTTAAGATATTGACAAAATTTTGTTTTTTTAAATGGAAGTATATATTTTTTCTCCAGCATTATAAAGTTCTTTAAAAATTCAATGCAATGATATAAATATTGTTAGTATTCGAAAAGAAATTTTTGCAAAAACACTGCAATTAGTCATGCACTGCAAACGCCATGCTGTAGCGCACAAGAACAGCTGACCTTGCTGACATCGTATACGTGAATCGACGCATCTTGTCGGAAAACGAGAAATTTCGCGGATTACGCTTTTATTGATGTCATCTTATTCTCATAAGCTTCCTCTTTGTACAAACAAGACGTTTCAGAAACATAAGGGATGGTGCATTACCAGCAGGAAATTACAGCACTTTATACTGAATAAAAAATATTTTATGGAAGTAGTACATTCATTCTTACAAATTCTGCAGATGTTACGAGCACTGAAATTTCTGTGTTCTTTCCAGGTAGCAAAAATACCGGTTATAAAACAGCAAACCCGCAGAATAATGTAAACTGCCGCTGGCGAACGTCAGGCAGAGTATTAATCGGCCCTTCATCTGCGGGTATGGTAACACGTGGCAAAGAATAGAACGAGTGGGGACAACAAGTGGACGGTTCGTTTCCGCGAGAAGGATCCCTCCGCTCGACGCCCGGGTGCTCTGGCCTCGCCCTGCAGAGAGAGGGAAGGCCGCACCGGCGCGCGCCGGCGGTGACAGGTGCACGCTGATGCATACAGCGCGATGCGCGGCGGGACAAGTGCAGGGCCCCGCCCCTTTCTTCTCTAAAATTTATGTTTTATGAACGCGTTTTCGCGACAGTTTTTGTAACCTTTTTCATGAGTTTCATGCTTACGACCTATTTTAAGGTTCTAAACAATTTCTATACAAATATTTCTCTTCCGGGAGAGAAGATCCACTGAGCACCTCAGAAAGAATTATCTAGATTAGGAAATGTATATAAAAAGCATGTGTGGGAAACCTATATTTAATTCTCGTGTTATTTCTAGCTGTTTTATTTACTTTGTCGAGGGAGGGTTGTGGAATTGATGAAAGGTGATTACAAAAATTGTGGGCCAACTTGGTGATGGGGTCAATAATGGGTTTTAATTGTTTCTTTATGAAATTACTTTTTGTGAAGATCCAGGGACCACTGATTATATTTCGGAATGGGGGTTCTAGATTACCTGTGTTCTATGGATAGTACAGTTAACTGAATTGTAAGGATATTGGAGCTTGCTGATTCAGCGCGGACAGCCATAGAGGGTTAGGAGGCTCATAATTGTCGTGTAGGTGCCACGGTGCTTCCGCGCGGCGGGCAGCGCCTATTGACGAGCGTGATAGCGGGGGGCGACGCGTCTTCGCCGTAGCAATCGCCAGAGACATTTCTCAGCATCCTCCTTCAACGCACTACGTAACCGCAGAACGGGAAGTGCGGCCTGCGACCTCCAATCGCGAACCGGTCCGCAGGCATTCGTATGGCGAGCGGAGAAACCCGCATTCGGACTCGAAATGCCCGCGCCCCTGCGCGGCCCGGCCCGGCCTGCCGCTCGCCGTGCTCTCTTTGGAGGCGCGGCCGCCTTTGGCCCGCGCTTCGCATGAGCCGACCGAGGGCTTGTTTTACAAACAGTATTCACCTGCGCCTGAATTTGTAATAGGTAATGTATTGCCTCTTTACTTTCGTATACAACTGTTGATGTGTCGCGGGATCTCAGGAATCGTTTCTTTTTTCGCATTTATCGAAGCCACTGTTGGATGAAGAAAATTGCAAGAAAGACAGGACCGGTAGCAGAACTTTGGAAGAGAAGTCCAAGGCTTCGGAATGACTGCGGATGACAGAGTTTCCATTAATAAATTGTAGCTAGAAATATTGAAATTTCAATCAGGAGTACTTGTTTGAATTTGTATGTGTTTAATTCGGCATAATTTTACTACATGAAAAATGAATCATTGAAATTATTTTTTCCGTTCACAATTGCTTCATGCAGAATTTATACTTATAACAATGTTTCAACGAATGTATGATACACAAAATTCGTGATATCTTCATTATAAATTCTTGACAACACGCATACCCAAAAGTACACGTACTCGTCACTCATACTCCATGCCACAAGAATACATAATTTATGATGAATCAAGTTTGTCAAAAAAAAGAAATTTTATTTATTTGAATAAATATTTTGATATTCGATTCACACTGTAGAGTTCCAGGTAAGGATCAAATTGAATGAAATTCTATATACTGTATCGCTCATAGAAACATGAATACTATGTGTGACGTTTTAAGTTTCGTCGAAAGTTTTGTACGTTATTTTTCTGACAATATAATTATTTTCTAATATGAAACTAAAATTGGTAATGAAATGTTTTAATGCAATATATGAAAATTTTCAGCTTGAGGGGAGAAATACCGAGCCATTTCCTACAGAAAGAACAAGCCATTTCAAAACATTTCGTCGCAAATTGGGCGAAATTGACTCACCATTCTTCCTTGACCACTTCATACCTGTATAGCGAGGAACGCGATAACCATCTCATTGGCGCGCAGGCGAGACCATCGCAAGCGATGCAGAACCTCGCGAAACCCGAGTCGCAATCAAGCGAGCTCGTCATCGCAGATCTGCGTCATCGCGCCGGCCATCGACGAAGGCGCGGGGAGCGATAACCTGCTGGTCGGAACCGCTGGTCGTAGGCACGCGTCCAGCTGCGTAGTGCGAGAGAAAGTCGCGGACGGTGGCGGTGCGGAGGTGCGGGGGCGAGAGCGTAAGCGTGGGCGGGAGCGCGGGTGGGAGTGTGAGCGTAAGCGGAAGCGGGAGCGTGGGCGGGAGCGTGGGCGGGAGCGTGGGCGGGAGCGTGGGCGGGAGCGTGGGCGGGAGCGTGGGCGGGAGCGTGGGCGGGAGCGTGGGCGGGAGCGTGGGCGGGAGCGTGGGCGGGGGGCGGGGGCGGAGCGGGGACGAGGACGGGAGCGGGGCCAGGAGCGGGGTCGGGAGCGGCGGCGGTAACGTACAGGGGCGCGGGAAAAAGGAGGGGACGAGGACGTGCGGGCGCGCCGGCCCATTCCGCGTTTGATTTCGGGTGGTGCGGCTCGGCGAAGCGTCGGGAGCGGAGGCCGCGACCGGAATGTGCGCCCTCGCTTCACTCCTGCCACCAGCGGAATCTCCCGGTGACGCAAGAGCTTCGGCCTGCTGCCGCCTCAGCTCAAGTCGCCGCGCCACCCCGCCCCGTTCTTTTTCGTCCCGTTCCGCCCGGCCCGGCCACGCGCGCCGTCCCCGCCGACGCACGGACTCTTCTGTTGTGGGCCTCGCCCGCGGAGCTGAACCGGATAGGAAACCGGTACCTATCCGAGTCAAAGGCCGCGAGAAAGAGAGCGCCAGCGCCGACGATGCACGTGGTAGCCGGGGCGATGGGAAGTAGGCGCAGACATTGGCAGAAGAGGATGTGCCGATGGTAAGAGAAACGATCAAATCAAATATACGGTGATATTCATACTGACAGTAGGGATTAGTCAGATAAATGGTAATGGCGAGACAGGCATGGACGAATATTTTGTATTTAGTTGGAATAAAAAAGACGGACATCAAGCAGACTTTGGTAATGCAGGATGCAAGAAGAGATAAAATTATGCCCCGAAACGAGAGAACATCTGTAGAACGGAGAAGCTTATTTCAGGGAAGAGGTCAAAGAAATACGAGTATAAATTAAAACCAATGCGCGAAACATTCTTCTTTCCATACTCGTAACATCTGTCACGTGTGCGTTTGAATTGGATTTTCATCGAGCAAGCTCTGACAATGCGTACATTTGTACCACGTGATACGTCGTGGACGTGAGCGCCGTCGGCGGGAATCAGACGCATCGGCAAGGCGCGCGGCAGCGGCGCGGGCAGCCGCGAAGGCGAAGAGCAGGCGGCCGGTCGGACCTGGCAGAACGAGCCGTCGCCGTGGCCCGGTGTTTAATAAGACAACGAACAATGGGAGCCAGGGCGGCGGAGGCAGCTGCGGGCTGCCCGCGAGCCGCCCGCCTTTCGATTCGCTCCCGCCACCACAGCCGCCGCCACCGCGCCGCCGCGAAGGCCCTCCGAAGCGAGATTCGACGCCTCTGCCGCCGCCGCCAGCGTCGACACGCCGCCGCCGCCGCCGCGACGGCGCGGCCCCCAAAGAAAGAGCGGCTGCTGGGCGCGCGGGGCGGGGCGCCGGGAGTCGGGACGTGCTTCGCGAGGGCCCGCGCTGACAGCCCGCGCGGGCCACCCGATTAACGAGCAGGGTTGGCGGACGCGCCTCCGGAATACCGGCGGGCGACGCGACGCCACGTTGGGAGAGGCACCCAACAAATGACTGCTTTACGCCTTCGAAGCTCACGGCTTCCTTAACAACATGATTTTCTTGTAGCGTAACAAGTCCGATGATTTGAGCGTGAACTAAGAGCGGCAGTTAATTCAGGTTTATAATGAGTAAAATATGCAATACGTAGCGTTTAGTCACATCTCTGGGAAATGTAATTTTGTTTTTAAAACACGTAATGTTCACGGAATTCGCGATGGAGTGTGCAGCAGCAACGCAAATATACATTTATCGAAAACTGTTGAAGACCGCAAGATAATAATGAAAAATAAACAAGGAAAACATTTACAAAATTAAAGCCGTTTTAGAGAAGATGGTTTGCATCCGAATGCCGGAATGCCATTCTAACTGGAGTATTCACACTGTACTTCTGTTCATAAGGCTGCCGATTGCATCGGACAAAATATCTCTGTTAGAACGAAATGAGGTATACTTGCCAGTTCTCTCGTCTCCCCACCGTATTCACGAAGATACTCTGGTGTAATAATAATAACACACTATTTTGTTTTCTTCTTGTGTGGCCGGTGTATTTTAGTTCATTACGTCAATGATATTGAATGTATTGATAGGATCTAAATTAGGGCCTCCTATTGTGCTTGCATCCTGGGCATAATACCAACACACGCCATATATACAAGTGACATAAATAGGAAAATTCAGTGCCTCTCCACGAGTTTATCGTAACGAGTAGTATGAGGCGTGTGTGATAAGGGAGGCGGTGATAACGCGTATCACTATTAGTGTCAGACGGAAAAGTGTGACAAAAAGTCAAAAGGAGAAGGACGAAAAGGAGGAATCGTAGAGTATGTGAGCTTAATAGGGTGCGAGGAAGAAACAAGACAAGGAAATGCCATCACTTTCGCCAAAAACGTTCTTTTCGTAATACTATTTTTTTCGGAAATACAATTTCAGCGGCCGTTATTTTGAACTTCGATCACTTATTCACAATAACAATTAATTTATTAATTTTAATATGTTTCGATACTACATTGTTTATTTACTCTGAAGGCTAGCAAATACATTTTCTTTTACATTTCAACATTCTCCAGGATGCAGTTTTCTAGGACATACGTCATAGCGCTGCATTAGTAGCGAACGATTGTTTCAGGGTATGGTATTCCCGCAATGGTCTTTATCAGGCGGTTGTGAGAGAATGCGACAGATATAGACTCGATGTCAATAAGCAACATTCAAGAGTTTTAGGTGAACATTGAGATAAACAAATCCGTTATTGACTCTGCGATTATTTTTTATATCTCGGTTTTTCTATGAATGAATGCGTTTAGACCACAATGGCCGTTTGCCCATCCAGTGATACACATTTTTCTGATTTCTTAAAAAGGCTATCAAGGTTTTTGATGGACGGCATTAACAGTTACATTCAGCGTAAACCACTTACAAGTATATTTTTGTGGCTCTATAGAAATGCTAGCAGATCGAGACATTGACTAACACTGCTCGCATTTTTTAATGCTAAGAAATTAATCATTATTCATTATTAACCATTTTGTTATATATTATATTATTCTCAAACTAATTATACATTTTAAATGCAACAACAATTCCGTTGTTACTGTAAACAGGTAGAGCATATTCTCTTCCTGGTTACCCCTTTGAATGACTCCCACCCGCATAGCTGCACGTAAACTTGTAGCGACACCATTGTTTGTAAAACCAACAGTCAACCACCTTCCTTGCAGCATAATAAATACACCCACGCGTAGAACCCATCACCACACCAAACACCGGTAAAGGTTATCACACACATGTTTGTAGCCGTAAATATACTTGTATTTCCAAATTCACCATTGTGTGCTCTGCACTTCATCGCACCCTTGCTCTTGTCTTCCGCTCGCCTGTTCACCCGTTCATTCGCTGGCTGCCTCCCGCTGCTTGCACGCTCACCCGCTCCCCGGCTCACCCACAGGCCCGGCTGGCGGCTCGCTCACCCGCCCGCTCGCCCTCCCGCCCGCCCGTCCGCCCGCCGCCCCCGGGCACTCCCCACGGCGTGCGCCGCGCCGCCGCCGAACTGATTTCCTCTGTGATTACACGCTTCGATTTTAATTCTTCCACCAAATAGCAGAGTATAGGCGAGCGGGAAGACCTCGTTAAATATAATTATACAATCGCAATGGACTCTTCTTTTTATTTTGGGCTCGACCTGGCTATCAAGGAGTATTTCTCCACATACATAATGAAGCTCTAATCCGTCGCTCCGAAATGAGGCTGCACGAGAGGGGTGTCCACGCATGTGAGAACGTTTGGGTGAGAGGAAGGGCGAACGAGACAAGTGCGACGAACTGCGATCAGCGCGTGGGCATCGAAGCGGCGTTGAGCGCAGCGGACTTGGACACGTGATACGGAGCTCTGCGACCAGAGAGAACCCAAGGCGGCATGAAGCAGTAGTGATGATGGGTCAGAAGTTGCAGGTATCGAGTTGGAGGTGAGTGGTAGTCTGTACCTACATAGTATACCAGTATCTGCAGCTATCATTATCGGAGATAGCGTTGTCAGATGTGAGAGTGGCTGAGTGTTAGAGGTGGAGGAGGCATTAGCGAAATTATCCGCAATGGAATGGTGACACGTGTGGCATATATTCCATTTAGGATAGTGACGATAAATTCCGTTTCGTGAGAAAGGTGATGATGGAAACAGAGATGCCGAGATAGGCGTAGCGGAGAATTATTATAATGGCGATGGGTGTAGCAAACGAGTGGTAGCGTTGTCATCCCAGAAAGACGAGGGCGGTGACCTATGAACGTTGTCGACGTCAAGGAACATGAGTGACGTTAGACTGACACTGCCTCGATGCTTTCAGCCACTCACGCGATGGGATTCTAATGAGTCGCTGTGGTGGCAGCGCCTCGACGACGGAAATTTCCCCACAAACCTGTAGATCCAGCACGTGCTAGTCGGTTTGCGTAAATCAACAATGAACAATAAAGACGAACGGCCCAAGCAAGGACAAGCGCCCAGCACGAGGAGATAGTACCGCACCGCACCTTTCCGCTACCCTTCTCCTTTTCGATCTTTCTGCCCTGTTTACTTTTGCATCTCTACCGAGAACGTCCAAATGACGATCCGTGTCTACCAATGCAACATTACAAGCGACGAGTTCCAAAATGAAGAAGTTTGCGGAAAAAGGCGGCTCCGAGTAACACACGTTCTTGTATAAAACCTCACGTGTAGATTGTAAAAAACGAAGCGCAAAAAAAAAACAAGAGAGAAGGTCCGGGGTATCTCCCTCCTCGTTCGCCGCAAATTGAACTCCCCGCACACACGCGACCCTGATGAGCAGAAAATGTTGGCGGGACGAGACTCGATTCACGAAAGCGCCATGGGCGAGTGCGAACGCGCGCGAGCTGATGGGTCGGATGGTGGCGGTGGTGGTGGCGGCTGTGACGGTGGCGGTCGCGGAGGTGGTGACGGGGCCGACGGCGATGGCGACGTTGAAGCCTGTGGAAGTGGCGGCAGTAACGTCGGTGGCGGTGGCGGTGACGGCCGCGACGGTAGTGACGGCGGAGACAGTGGAGACGGTGGTGACGGCGGTGACGGCAGTGGTGACGGTGGTGACAGCGGTGACGGCAGTGGTGACGGCAGTGGCGACGGTGGCGGCGGTGGCGGCAGTGGCAGCGGTAGCGGTGGTGACGGCAGTGGCGACAGTGGAGGCGGTGACGGAGGTTACGGAAGTGACGGGGGTGTCTGCGGTGGCGACTGTAATGGCAGTGACGGCGGTGACGGAGGTGACGGCGGTGACGGAGGTGACGGTGGTGGCGGTGGCGGTAGTGGCGGCGGTGACGGAGGAGACGGCGGTGGTAATGGCAGTCAGTGCTCGAGGATCCGCGGTACCGCGGTTGCTTGACGCCCCGCTTTCGCCGGCCGTCGCGCCGTCACTGCCATCAGTTCAATCACCATCACCGCCGCAATCACAACGGCGTCCATTGCCGCCGCCGCCCCGCCCCGCCCCGCCCCGCCCCATCCCCGCCCCGTCCCCGCCACGTCCCCGCCCCGTCCCTGCCCCGTCCCCGCCCCGTCCCCGCCCCGTCCCCGCCCCGTCCCCACCTTCCGCCCGCGCAGCGCTGAGTGCTCGCCCGCCGCCCGCCAACGGGGCCGCGCGTGACACGCAAAGACAGGCAGCCGGCCCCGGGGCGCGCCGCCCCGCCGGCGCCCCAACTAACGATTTCGTACAAAAATAACAAGTAAAATAAACAATCAAGAGGCCAAACGCAAAAGTACAGCGCAATAGAAATTTACTGAAAATCCACGATGACGAGCAAAAAAATTAAAAAATATGTGGCGTGAGATAAATGACGCAATAAAATAAAAATAATAACTAGAAATAAATACCCGAAACAGAAGTACAAAATAGGACAAAACAAGAATTATATAAATTAAAAAAACCATCTAAAAAGAAAAGTAAACATATGTAAATAAATGAAAATACTCCTGATAATAAAAGTAAAAAATGCACAAAATCGATTACAGAGCGGTCGCCCACGGGCGCGCCGTTGCGAACAGCCGCTCCTGCCGGGCCACCGGCCCCGCCCCCGCGCACGCCCCCGCCCCGACGCTGCTCTGAGGGCTGCTCCTGCTCCCGCCCCTCCGGCGCCGCGCCACGCCGCACCGCGCGCGACGTGAGGCCCAGTTGCCACCGCCGCCGGCGCCCTGGGCGCTCGCGCGCCGCCGCCCGCGCGCCGTCCCCGCACGCGCCGCCTCCGCCGCGCGTGCCGCCCCCGCCGTGCACGCCGTTCCGTTGCCGCCGGTCATCGGGCGATGTGCAGGCTACGCGCTGAGCTGCACGGCTCGCACCACGCCCCCGTGCTCCCCACGTTACTGCCCGCCGTATCTCAAAGAGTAGAGGGGCTCGTATACTCGGAGGTATTTTTCACGTCATCGATGCGATAAGGATGAGTGGGTAAGACAGCTCACTCATCGCCCATTTTCAAACTTCATTGTTTTGTGCTAATTAGAGTGTCCGTCGCTGCAACTGTCGCTGCCTTCTCCTCCCCCTCTTCCTGTATTTGATTGTAATTGAACTTTCCATGAAACGGCGTGGTCGCAAGTCGTCAAGTCCGTCGCGTCGCCACCACCGCCGTCACCGCCACCGCCATCGCCGCCGCCACCGCCGCCGCCGAACGACTCAAGGCTGCGGCAGAGCGCCGTCGCGTTGTGTAAGCAACAATGGCAGCGCGCGGCTTAACGAGGAGTTACCACCGTCGCCTTCCCCGCGGCCTCCGTTCCCGCCGCGAAACGTTTACGCGCGGTGTGGCCGCCCGCCACGCTCACCGCCGCTGCCGTCGCCGCACGTTGCGCAAGGGCCCGCCTCACGGCCCCGACCCTCGAACCCGGGCCCCACGCCGCCTCCCCCGCCGTCTCACTCCGCTCAGCGCTACGCTGGTGCCGGCGCGGCGCCGCGCTGCGGCGTCGAGGCGGGCGCGACAGCGCGTAGCCGCGCCGGCCTCCGCCGGCGCCGCCACCGCCGTGCTCGCCACGCGCAGCGACACTGTGTGGTCCCACATGCCATCATCGGGAAATGAGCCTTCTAGATTTAATTACATCATATGATGGCATTGCGCTCATCAATGCTGACAGTGCAGTTATCCACGTATGCACAGATTTTAGCGTTTCTGGCACATTAAAAAATATAACCAATTTAAAAGTAATTACCGCTAGGTAAGTTAAAGGTAACTACATATTAATTTCGTTGACGAAAATTAATCACTTGTCATCATAGTAGCAACTACTAGTGATTTATGTATGGGTAGCTGTTCAAATATCACTTCCAATTAAGAAAATTTCAAATTTTAGATGTTCCGAAAACATTGTCGTACCTCTAGGGAAAATCAATTGCATATATTTTGCAGTAAAGTGCAGGCAACGTTTTTTCTTTTATACTGTATATTTCATTTTCATGACTTTCTGGAGAAAATGAATTGAATGGGATGTTACAATATTTTCACTACACATCTTTCAATCGAATAGAATCAGATGTTATACAGGGTGTCCGGGGAGGAAACGTCGAAACTTGAAAAATAAGCTCCTAACACAATTGTAAGCATATTTTGTCTAATAAACTACGGGGATATTCCGAATGGTTGAGCCGCAATAAGCACTCAAAAGTCGTTTTGAAAAAACTGATTTCTAGGAAAAAATTTGCACTATAGAAGCATAGAAACACTCCAGAAAGATGTAAATTGTTTATTATTTACAAAAGAAATGAACATATTTGTTCTGAAAGAAACACTAAGCGAGAAATAAACAAGCACCCAATTTATACAGTTCGACTGCTTTTTTATTTCTCGCTTAATTTTTCTGTCTGAGCAAATATATTCATTTCTTTTGAAAATAATAAACAATTTACATGTTTCTGGAGTGTTTCTATGCTTCCATAATGCATATTTTTGCCTAAAAATCATTTTTTCGAACCAACTTTTGAGTGCTAATAGCGGCTCAACCATTCGGAATATCCACGTAGTTTATTAGGCAAAATACGCTTAGAATTGTCAGCTCATTTTTGAAGTTTCGACGTTTCCTCCCCGGACTCTCTGTATATGAGTGAAAAACAAAACAAAACAAAGAAACTAGTATATACTGGAAAATACCAACAGTTAAAAGTGACACTTAAAACACCTCTTTTTATTTTCGAGTTAACTAATTAGGTGAGGTGTAATTAAAATATTTTTATAAAACCACAGTGCCCAACCAATAGAAAACGGTAGGTATGGTTAAAGTACTTTTCGGAAAGAACGCATGGGAGGTGTGATGCAACTTGTAGTGGGGACTGTCTCAAAACGTAAGTGAGCATGACGTCCAGAATTTCCCACCCGCAGAAGTCATCACGATAAGTCTCGGGTCGCTACGCTACGCCGGTGCGTGTTAAGATATTTAGGAGAGCTTCCTTGGGCTTGTTCCTCACTCATTTGCCTATCGTTCCCACGTGTGCGAAGAGATATCAATCCCTTGTACGAGACTCGTCCTTGTGTTCAACATCGCCACATTCCTACTTTGCGTTTAGGAAATAGAAAAACTCCTAAATTCCTGATATTTCTCGTAAATCATAAATTCGCGATTATGACGTTGGATACAACAGTAATTACTTGAAGAGTTTCAAGTTTCCGCTGCCCGAAAGGAAATTATTTCCCTGCTGAGTAATACACTCCGGCAATTTTGGATTCATATATCATTTGCGTATATTTTTCCCTAAAATTCTGCGTGGATTACTCACATGGAGAATAACACGCAGAGCTGCATTACAAATCTTCAGCATTCGCAAAGGGAGCCAAATTGAAGATTCGTGCTTAGTAATGCATTCGTTAAAATATTAATATTCTATCTTTCTAAGAAATGTGGTTTATCTTGTACAGAAAGAAAAATCAGTGATTTACACTTCCTATATGTGTTTTGAATCACCTGTTACGGCATATCTACTTTCCCCAAAGCAATGTTACTCTTACACAGGTCCAACTTCCAATCTTCATTAACACAGAACATCTCAGATCTCGAAAAAATTAAATCCTCTCTCGCGTGGGAGACAGATATGAGCCAAGAAATTAAAACTAATATAAGAATAAAAGGCTTTGTCTTGGCCGATATTATTGTTTATTATGATAGCAGCTTTCGTTCGCTTAGCCATCATCATTAAATCCACCCTCATGTCAGAAAGTTTTCCGTCACTGCTTTATCAAATCAAGTTATTTCTCTCTTAAATATTGTCCTTACATACAATCCTCCTGCATCCCTTAATCGCACTCACCTAAACCAGTTATATAAAAAAAGACAAACATCAATTTTCACAATATGTTCGTCCAGACCAAATACAATACAGCACACACCATCGCAAACTACACAAAATCCACCACAACATACAAAAACTCAGTAAATTCTGATATTTATCACTCCCAACAACTTGCATGAAAAGTCACAGAAAATATTTAGTTATATCGAAAGCAGACAAAAGCAACACAATATTAGTAATCCTTGGGCTTACTAATACGGATTCAATACGTAATTTACTGGATAAATCGTCATGGCTCATGATCAGTGGCGCACCCAAAGAAGGGTCATGGGGCTTGAGCCTCGCCTCCCGAAGCCAAAAATATATCTTTTATTAAAAAATATACCATGTACTAATTTTGTTAACCAACGAAAGTCATTCAACATATCAATTGTATTCGTTATAAATATTAGCAGTAAGTCAACTAATAAACAATTATTTTATATTTAGCTTAAATGAAAAATTATGTATAAGAAAACATCAAATCGGCTGGATACTTTACTTATTGCCGCCGCCCCATCTCCCCCCACCGAGAACAACTCTGGGTGCGACTTTATCCATGACGATCTTCAAAATCCGTGATGAATTCCAAAATCTCTTCAACCTATGCATAAATCAAAATTACTTCACGTATGACAACAAATTTTAGACAGACTTCACGAATTCCAATGGGCTATTTGTAGACTTGTTTTGGATTTGCTTTCAGAAAGGCCATCTTCCTTTCAATCATCCACTTCTCAAAAATCTTACGTTTGGTGTAGGTACGTAGACGAAATCGTTGTTTTCTGGACCGGCATAACGAGAGAAATTGCCTGTTTACAGACTTCTTCAACAATATACATCCTACTATATAATTTACATCAGAACTACGGAACGAGGACAAATCTATCAACTTCCTAGACTCCAATAGCCGCGTATCCAAAACAAACATGCTTTCAACATTTTAAGAAAAACAAAATCGATATACGCAGTCATGTCACTCACAACTTTTCACATCCTATACAACACAATCACGCTGCTTTCCACTGCATGATAAATAGAATACTAAACCTGTCTCTCACAGAATCACATTTTCTGGAAGACCTGAATGCTACACAATACATTGCAATGTCTAACGGTTACGACACAAACCTCGTTAATAACATATTACGCCGCAAAATACGCAGACAGAAACTGAAAAGGGAAACTACACTCTCTGCAGTAACACAAAAATCTCGTAAGTACATCTGCTTAGCTTATTTTTGAAACCTTTCGAGAAAAGTCGCCCACAGTATCCAGAAAGCCGAAATCAAGGTTTCATTCAAATCACATAAGTCCGTCAGAAAAATGCTATGTTCCAAAAAACACACAGATCTCTTACAAAACAGTGGTGTCTGTTCACTGGATTGATACAACTTCGAAGCAACATTGATTAAACAGGTAAACGTTTAACACGAGAATTAAAGAACGCATACACACATGGAATTCAACACCTGCCAATTATACTTCGCCAATCATTTACTTCAAACAGGACAAATTTTCAATTCACACACAGACGCACATAAGCGAAATAGAAAATCAATATTAAACCAGACTAACTTTGAAAAACCTTCACATTCATTTTAAAGATAATTTACTTGATGAAACATAGACCAAAACCCCTCTCTCTTTCAATGCAATAATAATTATACATCACCTCCACACCGCACACTTACAGGGCGGAGCAATAACCATCTATCTTAACAGCCACACAGCTATCTATTAGTTCGTTACTGATTTTATGTTTTGTACCAAATAACTGATGATGATGATAATGATGATGATGATAATGATGAAAGCTGCTATTGTAATAAACAATATTGTTGGCCACGGCAACGTCTTTTATTCTTAAATTTGGAATACCAACATCACATCGCTAATAAAACAATTAGCAAAACGAACATACCAAAATGGAAACGAATCCTTGTTTATGGTGACTATTCCACTCATGAAATTTCAGCCAATAGCGTGCAAGAACTGGGACCCTACCAGCCAATTAGAGACGACTTTACCACGCATATTTATCAGTTATTGATTATTACCTCCTACGAGGTGATACATTTTGCGCCTTGTTTTGTCTACAGATGGAGGTTATGTAATTTTGCTATTATTTTTATTCCATGGTCGGGTGTGTATTTTTTGTTTGAAATTGTTTGAGCTCAAAATGTTGCAGAAAAGGTTTGGTTCGACGTCGAATGACGAAATAGAGGAAATTATTTGTAAATCCAAATTAAATTGGAGCATGTATATGAGAAAAGTGAATGGTGAAGTTTGCCTATGTGGACGAGTACGTAGCTAAACGTACGCAGCTAAAGTTGGATTTGACACAAAAAAACAGAAAATAACTAATCATTCTTGTCGTTCAACTGCAGTTTCGAAAATGCTCCAAGTTGACATTCAAGAGCAAGAAATAATAAAAATTACAGGACACTCCAACACATCGTCACTCAAGATATATCTCCAAATGAATGAGGAACACGATTCTTCAATTATTAATAAATTAAGACATAGTAGCGCTTCAAATTCAACATCTTCCTTAAAAATAAGCGAAGAAAGCACGTTTCCTTCGAATTTAAACTTTAAAGAATGTGTATTCAATATCTGTGTTTTCAAGTAATTTCCCTCTTAGTTTGCCTATGTTTATTTTGTTGTTTATAATTGCCCTTAAGTATATATTTCTGTTCGATGTAAAAATATTTGAATAAAACAATGTTAATTATTAATAGTACATTATATTTAAGAAATTTCATTCGTGAAATGGTCTTAGTAAATTTCACTCGTGGTTAGGAAATTGTCGATAAATCCCCTCCTCGCTTCGCGAGTCGGGGATTTATCGACAATTTCCAAACCACTCGTGGAATTACCTATGATAATTACACTTTTTTTAAATTTTACACTTTGCTCCGGGTGTTAGACTATAGAAAACCAATATTTGCAAACATGAAGCACTGGTAACACTTGGTTTATTCCATACGTCTGTGATATTTTGCTTAAACATGAATTTTGAAAAATTGTTAAACTAGATGCAGATTAAATATGAGATGTCATATGATGGTATTTTTCAATGAAAGAACAAGTTTTAAAAGGAAAAAACAGGTTTACTTCTTGATATCATAAATTAAATAAAACACTTTCAATTCTATTTTTTTGAAGCAGGCCGATTTTTCACTGCTTCCCCGGCAGTGCTGTATTGCTCATAAAGCACTGCGTCCTACGTATGATCACAACAGAACATGTCACTTCGCTGTCCTGGACAATCATTTTTGGAGAAACGAGAGATGCAATATATTGAAACGAGTGAAGTGCGAACTTCTGAAAGACACAAACAATTGTACTACTAAAGATGCTTTCCTTTTCTCAAAATAAAATAAAATAAAATAAAAAGGAATCATACATTCTTAAAACACCCTTCTGTAAAAATAAAGAGTTAATGGATACTTTATGCTCAAGGTATTTTAAATCATTTCTACTTTCGTCCCGATTACGAACGCTTAGCAATGAACTGCGATTCCCTTCTTGCCACAATATTTAATACTTTGTCATTACCAGATACTAAAAAATTTAATATTTTTATTAATAAAATGAATATTCTTCCGTAATGTTTAGTCCTCTACAGGGAAACGCGATACAATACAATATACAATAGCTTTACTCCGTAAAAAAAATAGCAACGAAACTAACCATCCTATAAGCTCTTCTCCTCAATGTTTCGGCCGGCAACTTGTTGCGCGATCATTCCTCCAACGGAGAGGCGTCCCACTGGCCGGTTGATTTGAAGGCGGGGAGGGGGAAGGGAGGGGGAGGGGAGGGGGCGGACGCGCGACCGACGAGCCCGCGGCAGGCTGCGCGGCGGAGGAAGCTGCATGTCAAGCACCTGTGGAGCCGCAGGGCATGTCCCACGCAGCCTCACCTTTCGCCCCTCCCCCTCCCCATCCCTCGCCCGCCGCGCCTGGCTGCAGATGAGAACCCCTTTCGAGGCGCAGGCATCTACTACGCCCAAGGTGGATAAGCTTGTATGACTGTTATGGAACAGCGTCGCTAAAATGAATCTTTTTTTAAACAACCGATTTGATAGAAATAACGAGAGTAGACGAAGATTATAAAACCATTTCCATTCCGAAAATGAATGGGTTTTAGGGTCATGGGAGAATACAGGCTACTCATAAAAAATATAATTTCAAGCCCTGGTGGAAAGGAAGACAATGAAACAAGTCTTTGAAGAAGGAAGCACTTTCAAATTTTGTAATGAATCCTTAGACATTTTCCGAGCTGCTGTAGGGCACGTTTAAGAAATATTTCAACTGCCACGATTAATACGACACAAAAAATTTTCATATTCACTCCTTCGAACGTTATAAACGAAAAATATATTTATTCACACAATTACAGAAACCGCAAGTGATGCGCATACAGCACAGAAGCGTACGCAGAAAGGAATGCCCTTTGTCACGGAAAGCAACAAGATTTTCTTTCCATATCTATCGAGAAGCAGATGAACGCTTCCTACAACAGTGTGTCCATCGCCCCAGCCACCCAGGCCATTCAAATAAGACGTGTCACGGGGGCTGAGAGCGAAGGGCGCGTCGCGGGCAGCGTGGGCGCCGCGGACGGCGTGGACGGCATGGACGGCGTGGACGACGCGGACAGAGTGGACGGCGTGGACGGCGCGTCCCCGTGGCCGGCTCCGGGGACGGCGGGTGGAGGCGGGCAGGCGCCGCTCGTGGCTGGAGCCGGTCGCGGGGCGAGCGCCTGGGGCGCGGAAGAAGGCCGTAAAGGCGCTGGGGCGGGCGGGCGAGCGGGACGCGAGCGGGAGGCGCGCGGCAGCGGCGGCCGGCCGGCAAGTGACCGCCACGCGCCTCGCCGCCCGCACCCCGCAACCCGCGCCACAGGCGGCAGCCAACTCCACCAGCGTCTCCCGGCCCCGCTCCGCGCACATCGCACCGGCGCGGAGCGGACCACGAAACGCGCTGCGGCGCTGCGGCCGACGGACGCGACAACCACATTGCACTGACAGCGCCTGCAGACCGATCACGTCACGGTGGGGCTCGTCAACCGATTTCGCCCATGGACTGTTTGCGCGTGTTTCTGTTCAGAAACAGTATCACGTGTGTATTATGACACGATCATCAAGTAACACAGAATTTTTGTTTTCACCTTCACAATTTCTAATCCAAACAGAAAATGTTAATATAGAAAATCCTTTCTTATCAATGCTCATATCAGAAAAAAATGACCTAACAAAGCCAACCAATAAAATGTTTAAATGCTCCAAAAATTTTCTAAAATGTCTTATAAATTCAAGTTTCGCGAACTTTTCAAAAGATTTACTATCAATATGCCAAATGTGACAAAATACAATTCCAATATGGCGTAGACAGAGGATCAGCTGTTTCTCAAAAGAGAGAAAATTTAAATTTCAAGATTCAACAAAACGTAATTTTGTATATTAAGTAATCACTCCTTTCCTAATATTGTAATAATCTTCACTGAAATATGTTATTCGGAAAGTAAAATTGTCGTATGATTCCCAATCATGTAACTGGCTGAAGAAATGTCCTTTCTCTACGCCGAAGAATATACCCAAAGGTGGAAACGAAGAATTCGAAAATGATAGCAGAAGAAACGTTCAGGGATACGTTCTCGTTACAGAAACATGGATAGTTAGTAATTCGAGGATTTGCTCATGTACTGGAACCCGCTTCAGTTCGCCCTGCTCTGGGAGAAAAACCTGGATCGCGCCTCACAGCAAACATCGCCCTGCTCGCTCGCCCACTCACCTGCGGGCACATCTTGCACTGGTACTTGCGGCCGGCGCCCCCGTTGGATGCCACCACGCTGCCCGCCTGGCCGGCCATCTTGGAGGCGTTGATGGGCTGCGGCACGACAAGCATCGCGGCGGCCGCGGCCGCGGCGGCGGCGGAGGCGGCGGCGGGCGTCGGGGCGGCGGCCGGCGGCGACGCTGAGCTGCTGCTGCTGTTGGAGCGCGGCGCGCCGCCCGCCCCGGCGCCGCCGCCGCCGCCCCCGCCGCCGCCGCCCGCGCCACCGTACAGCGACGGCGGCATTGCGGCCGCCGCTCCTTGGTGGCCCGACTCCATTCGCGCCTCCTCCAAACTAGCTCCTGTAACAGGCGGCAGGCGCCAGGGCGTGAGCGAAAGCGCCAGCATGCGCGGCGTGCGCGTGGACGGCCTGCGACGGCGTGCGACAGCGTGCGGGCGCGGCGCGCGGGGGCGGGAGGGTGGGCGCGGGCGCGCCGCGTCCGCCGCCACCGCCGCCGCCGCCGCCACCACGCCGCCGCCAACGCCGCGGCAAAAAGCGCGCGCGCTAAAATATAAATCTGAATCTGAAATTTTAATGTTTTTTAAACGTGAATCGTAAATAAACCACATGTTCGACATTCCAAATATTTTTGTTATAAAACAAAATAAAAATGTCACCGCAAGAAGTAAAATATCCGCTAACCACGCTGCCATCGCCCGCAGCCAACTATCCCCGCGCAAATGTCCCGAAGCTACTACGCGTAGTTTTTGTTGCGGGCACCCTCGTAGACGAAGAGCAACTATTTACGCATTTCACATGGCGACATTTTTTCACGTGGCAGACGCCGCGCTGCGACCACCGGAGCGCGTCCCGTTGCACCGAGAATTGTAGCGGCGAGACGCGACTCCGTCGAGGCCGGGCCGCGGCCGCAGGAACGCCGGGAAGCCCCCTGGCCTGGCGCTCCGCAGCGCTCCGCCGACACACCTTCCATTCCGCAGCGACCTCTTGTCGCCCTCGGGCCATCACATCCGCGCGTGCCAATCACGAACACGGCGCCGATCAAAAAAGTTGAATATGTAAGGTATCTTATTTTAAAAATTGTGATACGTTCTTATGCGTATATCGTCAGATCAGGATTATTAAATGTGCTCATTTTTTTCAAAATCAATGAAGACCGATCGGTATATTTCCTGCATAATTTAACTGCATTCAGAACCTTACATTAAATCTTCATGAGCTTTACAATTTTTCTAAATTTATTAAGATGAAGTCTACAAAGGGAGACACTTCATAGATTACCTCCAAAAATTTCTCCAATACATACCTCCACAATTCTATCCGTGAGGAGAGCTATTTCCTTTTCATGTCTTACGATGAAGTCGCACATCCATGTTCAAGAACGAATTAATCCCGTCTCTCTAATTTCACCCACCGCACGCTTTGTTACTTTACGACTCCGCTTTTCAGTTGTCTTTCTCCGAGCTTCTCCTGGGTCTGGCAGGCGCCGTCGCGGCGCCGATGAAGACCTTGTCGGTGTCAAATCATCTGTTTGTCCGTTTCGCCCGGACCCTCCCCGTATACTTCGTAATGAACTTTCGCCAGCGCTCATACATTCCGGCTGTCACGGAGGAAATTCTGCCTCTTGAAGCCATCATTAATTTCGAGGCGGAGTGACGCCCGGAGGGTGGGGAGCGCGGGGAGGGCAGGGTGGCGGGCGAGTCGCGAAGCGAGGACCCGCCGAGGCGACCTTCAGCGACCCGCGGCTGCCGCGCGCCGCGCCCCCGGGGAGCCCAAGTCGCTGCCGCCGTGGAAGCCTCACCGGCGGCGGGAGGTCCCGGCAGATTTGTTCCCGCGGGACCCTCTCTCTTTGCACTCGCCGGAGAACTAGGCGATCTTGGAGGTTTTACGCGAACGATCAAAATCGGGATAACGTCGAACAAATGACGTAAACTACTGAGTCTTGCTGCAGACGACTTATGTCAATTTACTAATTAGATTGTCGCAAATCTCCCTGTGTTCGAACCAAGGATGTCAAGGACGATTTATGCTGTACCGATACAAATAAGATACAATCGATTATGCGGTAAGGACACAATATGTCCATGATAAGAAACGAGAATGTATAGATAACGCGGATTTTCCCCAGAAAATTTCGCCAATTCAATACTCAGGAATGTAGGTTGCACGTTTCTTTATTAACAGCCTGAATGCAAATATGCATGTGTGTAACTACGAGATTTCCCACAAGGGGAGAATCATGCATGTCATTCATTCCCCGAATCTCCATCTTCACATAGCATTTTCGCAGAGAATTTTCGTATTGAGAGCCCATCCGTTCTGGAAAATGACAGTAAAGTGATAAATAAAAATTGCGGCTCCGATAGGTTTTCGCAGAATTGTTAGAGTTCGTGTAAAAATTAGCCAATTAATGAATTGTGTGTCAGACGAAATACGTTCCAGGCAGAGACATTTGATAGCTGCCGGTAAAACAGCGGCACTTAACAAAAGGTGTTAACTAGAGGCGCTTCGGACCAGGAGGCTTTTAACAGTCAGACCCTGGGACGATGCGGCGGCGGTGAATGAGGTCATCCACTTAGCATGTGAATGGCTCTGTCTTTGGTTTACGGTGGAGGGCGTCTTTTCAATCAGGGAGGCTTTTAATTTGACCATTTCAAATAGCAATGGACTCGCTTTCCTACGAAGAAACATGCTTCCAACTGCGTTGAACCAAAAAGAGGTTAATGCGTTATTCAGTTTTAGAAAAATATTTATTAAAGCACGCTATTACTTGATCAATAATGCTATTAGATGTAGGCTACTTGGGCACAGTCCAGCCAATCTCGTATATTTATGAACTTATGATTTCTTTTACAATGCATACACCAATTCCGTACATATGAAGTTAGGTTTGTTAACCGGAATTGTTAGTGTAGTTTACAATTTATTAGATACAATCTAATTTACAAGAGACGTTATAATTAATACACCTCACCGAATTAGTTACATTGTTATAAAGATGATTTTATTATCAAAAGTAGTGGCCAGTAGCAACAAAATATGCTCATCTATTGAGCAGTATATAAAAACTATTTAAAAAAATTAAATTCTCCAAAAGCGCTACAACTCTGATCAGACCTTGTCCAAACATCCGCGGTCTAGAAGTAAAGTCCGAGTGTTTTGCGACGCATTGATTATTTCATAGGAAAACTACATTAGACTGAGACACAACGTACAATTATATTGCAATTAGTAACCCAGACAATGCTACATAATAAAACATTTTTTTTAGTTCCTCGCCTAACTGCTATTTGATGTAGCACCGCTAGTTATCATATACTATGAGTTCTATCAGAATGTGAAATATCATTGCATTACAGAGTGCGATTCGATAAAATAAATCTATACATTTGCTCTCGTTTAAATAGGCATGAGTTATATCAAATTCAGTCGTAATATCAAATACATCAGATCACAGATAACGATACAGTTTTTCACTTTCGTAAAAGATATTAATAAACTGCTATTATATTCAAGAATTTTCATTTTAGATCAGTCATATATCAGATGATAGAAATCAATGTGAATCAATGCTTATTCAACCACTTAATTATACTATACTGGATTACGAAGCGATTTACGATTTACGATTACAGATTACAAAGCGATTTATAATTAATGCATTGAATAAAGAACAAGGAAAAAACAGCGTTATCAAGCGGCAGTGAAGCAAACCAAAGGTCGAAGATCGTGATATTATATTTTCAAGTCATAAAACTACAACTTTTATGTAAATTCTTTTTCCCTAAGACCTTGAGATTATTTTTCCCTAAGATATTTTGTAATTTTATAGATGCTAGTGTTGTCACAATTGGAACATTTAATTGGAATTATATAATGTAATATTTATATCTATAGAATTTATAGAAATAAATGTGAAAGCACAATTTCAATGATTTATTAGTATTTATTTTGAATTTTATAAGTACTGATACATAATCCCAACGTAAGAAATGCATCAGGCGTGAGACATAACCGTGTTCTTTGATTGTTCATCGGGTTGAAGTATGGTTGATCGATTTTTTACTTCTGAGTGCTTTCTGTCATATTTTTAGACATTGCTTCCGACATTGACTTCTTCGTAACTGATTAGGAATTGTATATTTATGAAACATCTCATCCGTCTTTTTCAGTATACATCTTTCTCGTATGCGCTTGCATGTTATAAAAATCCGAGATATGTGTATAATATGAGCAGTCACCAGAGAAACGACAACATACATAATCTCTGCATTCGCTGGAACGTTTAGAGAAAATATCACAAGCTAAAATCCTCACAGTGCCGCTAACACGGGAACGAAGATCGGACCCGTGACCGCAAGTCCCGCATGAAATCCACCCAAACCACTTTCTGGGGCGTTCTTTGGCCCGCGGCATTCCGCGAGTGCCCGGGCCTGAGACGGGAGCACTGAGCCTCAGGCAGCGGCACAGGCGTCTTTACTCATCACTACGCTCGTATTATTCGAGCCTCGAGAGCCCACGAAACACCACGAAACCCGTCGAAAACAGGGCAGTCGCAGATTGGAATTCGAGCATCAATGATTCTTCACTTTAAAAATCAAAGAGTGTACAATTTTGAACAAGCACACAAGTAATTGGAAACTTGGAATATTTGTTTTCAATTCATAAACGTAATTGATTTAAATATATTTTCGCAATTCTTAAACACTGCGCGCGTTCCTGTTGTTTTTATTTATCGATATTCATGTTTCCATTATTAGTCTCACGTGCGGCGGCGAGGCGTGGCGGCGGCGCGGTCGCGGTCGGCGGCTGAATCGCGTTCCGTGCGAGGCGCTGCGCCGCGCTGCGCCGCGCTGGGCCGTGCCCGGCCGGGAGCCTTCGGCGGCGTGCCGCTGCGTTCCGGTGCGGCGGCGGCGCGGCTGCACGGCGCGGCGGAGCGGCAACGCCTCCGATCCAATATCTGGATTCGTCTCGGCCGCAGTCCACTTCCCAACATGAAGGGCCGCCGGTGCCACATAACCCGCGCTGCCGCCCCGCCGCTGCCCCGCGGGGGCGCGCCCGAGGTGGTCGCGCAGCGCCCGCGGCCGGGGGCCGGAGGTTCCGCTCGCGGCGTCCGTTTACGGGGCTCGCCACCCAATAACATGCACTTCTCCGCTTTTCTATTTGCTTCAATGTCCTGGATTTCAGGTACGCTTCGGACATTCCATTGTCCGTCTCGGAGTTGATCGAGTATTTCTTACATCAGCTGGTTGCATTGATTTTTGTAATCCGTCTCCGATAGAATTTTAATCCAATTTCAAAGCCGTTCTTTAATCAAACAAGTGGACGTGGTAGAATGATAAAGCAAATTAAAAATAACTTGAGAATAGCTCATTAATGATATGATCATTCTGCAAACGTAGTGATGAATCCTAATGTAAATACACCATTTCTCAAGAAGATCGATACAGTAGACAACTTCTAGATATATTTGATTATTATTAAAGTTGAATAACACAGAGGGTGCCAAAAATGTATACACACTTCAAACAAAGAAAAAACGATGTTGATATAACAAAGCTGAGTTCACACAAATAGAACATGAGCAATAATCAGCTTATGCTTTTACATGTAAAAACAGTTACAACATATGCTCAAAATGCCCAACTGCATCGATACATTTTTCAGTACGTAGAACCAACGGGCGGTGCGAGGGACTGGGAAGTGGTTGTGGTGATGGGAAAGGTACCAGGTAAGAAATCTCTCAAAAATGTCATTTTTTTGTTGAGTCACAGTATAATTACTCGTATGTCAATTCGTTGTAGGGAACTTTTTACCATCTTATTCGGGGATACTCTTTTTCACCAATGCGTGCAATTGTTACTCGTGTTTGTGGTTCTGTTCAGTACATGCATCTCCACCAGTGGCGGCTCCAGGGGGGGGGAGGGCATGGTGGCCATCTATCCCCCCCCAAAAGGCCAAGAGTTTTTCGTTTGTTACCTTCTTTTATTTGGCAAAATTGATTTAAATATGTATTAGTTTGACTTAGATAATTATTTATAAAATAATATTGTGTAGTATCATATATACACTACAAAAATTATATACAATATAATAACAAATGTTTATGTTATGTTTATGTTATGTTTATGTTATGTTTATGTTATGTTTATGTTATGTTTATGTTATGTTTATGTTATGTTTATGTTATGTTTATGTTATGTTTATGTTATGTTTATGTTATGTTTATGTTATGTTTATGTTATGTTTATGTTATGTTTATGTTATGTTTATGTTATGTTTATGTTATGTTTATGTTATGTTTATGTTATGTTTATGTTATGTTTATGTTATGTTTATGTTATGTTTATGTTATGTTTATGTTATGTTTATGTTATGTTTATGTTATGTTTATGTTATGTTTATGTTATGTTTATGTTATGTTTATGTTATGTTTATGTTATGTTTATGTTATGTTTATGTTATGTTTATGTTATGTTTATGTTATGTTTATGTTATGTTTATGTTATGTTTATGTTATGTTTATGTTATGTTTATGTTTATTTAAAAATCTATGATGACCCCCTCCAAAATCATCGGCTGGATCCGCCCCTGGTCTACATTTCCGTTAAACTTCATGACATTCTCGGTTTTCCAAAACACTTCATCATTTCTTTTCGCTGTTCAAATATCAATCTTGGTTCCATTTTGTTGCAGCAAACGCTAGTGAACGTAATGTGAGTCACATCTGTCACAGAACGTCATTAAATCTTATTTTGCTGTCGCTCTGGATGTTTAATAGCGATCATCTTGCCTTCATTTCGTTTACTGTTGACCTGTCGCGCAGCTTTGCTTCATTTTGTTCATTGTTGATTGACCTTTGGCGTAGCAGCACTTGCATAACGTGTGTGAATCACATCTGTTCACATCATACTACATATTTCCGTTCTTTCCCGTCAAACTTTGAAATACAGTAAACCCTCATTAACACGAATTCCAAGGGACCGAAATTATCGGAGTTCATGTTATACAAATTCGGATTATCCTAGTATTATAAATGACCGAAGTTTTGTTCCTGTTACGACGAAATTCGTGTTAAGCGAGTTCGTGCTAACGAGGGTTTGCTGTATTTTAAATAAATATCTGTTGTTAAAGCGTGGATACATTTTTTGGCACCCTAAGTATATCTTTGAAAATGAAATGTCTGGTTTATAATTCATAGCGGAAAGAAACAAGGCGCGTTGCCTTGGAAGCATGGGTACGCGTAAGTGTTGGGCGCTGGGCGTGCGGGGGGTGGGCGCACGCCAGCGTGGCCTTCCAGGTCGCGGCGGCCGCCGGGGTGAGGCGCGCGTCACGGCCGCGGCCAGTGGTCGCGACGTGCTGGCGGCGGCGGCGACGCTTGAAGGAGGCGGTGGAGGGGAACAGGAAGGCGGCGGCGCCGCGGGCCACGGCGGCGGTGGCGGCGGCGGCAGCGACGGGGGCACCGGGCGGAGACGGCGTGCGGCAGGTGGGCAGGGCAGCGCGGCATCCGCTAGCGCCGGAGATGGAGACGTGATAGCTCCTCGCGGAAGATGCCATGGTTGGCGGAGGCAAGGATGTTCATCATGATAATGATGAGGATGGCGGCGATGACGATGACGAAGGCGGCGGTGGTGGTGATGGTAGTGGAAAGGGTTACGATAGTGGGCGAGATAGAGATCGCGGTAGAAGCAGAGGTAAGCAGCGGTGGTGAAAGCGAAGCTCCAAGTCTGTATCAAGACACAGGCGAAAATAATTTCTGATGGTATTCATAGATTGCAGGTTGGATTCGGTTCCTGACGACCGGGCAATACGTGAAGACGGTGTTTTACATAGTTGAGGCATAAAGTGCAACACACACTGGAATGCGTTCGCTGAAATTCATTAAACCGATTGCAATGAAGGAAGACGTCTCCGTAGTGAACTGCTACAGTTTCCCCGAGGAATAGTTCATCTGGGTAATGGAAGCGTTGTTGGTCGCCGAGTGGCCCCGCGAAAGACATCAGCACTGAGGAGACATTAGAGTCCGTCTCTTGAGGGTCGGGGCTGGGTGGGGGGTGGACGCTGCCATTACGCACCTTGCTGCGAGCGGGGGGAGGGGTCTTCGGCGGGCAGCGGGCAGGAGGGAGTTGGCGAGACGCCGTCAGGTGGCGAGCAGTGGGCAGCGGCCACTTTGCGTGCGCCTGCATCGCTGCTCGCGGCACATGCCGCCGTGTGGGGGACGCGCTGCTGCCGCCGCCGCCACCAGCGAGGATAGGGGTTCCCCCCGCGGAGGCTGATGGCGGAGAGCAGATAATAGCGGGCTCGGACGCGCGGCACAAATAATATGTGGTGCGCTGCGCTCGCAGCGCCACGCTGCGGAAAAGTGGAGAACGGCCGGTGACAGAGGACAGCGAGTGATGCTCGAAAGACGGGGCGCGGTGCGGCGCGAAGGACGCGGGCGGGGCGAAGGACGAAGGCTCGGACGCAAGGACGCGCCAGTAATTAGAGGGACACCCAAGACTTCTCCAGGCGATTCGTAATGAACGGTTTCTTCTACTGGGATCTGCGTCACGGAGAGGTTTTAAAATAGCTTTCAAGTTTCCTTGTGTTAAGGGGAAAACAGCCTACGCTTCCCTTCACTTCAATGAAGCATTATCTGTCCGCTTTATTTATGCAAATATACTGTCCTCAGGATGCATCATTTTTACTGCAATTACTGTTCTAGTTGTTCCATTACCTTGATACTATATTTTACGGCGTAAAACCCTGAGGTTTTTACCTCCTTCATAATTCTGTAAATCAGGATACGATTGTGGTAATATTCACAATTTACGTCGAGTATGACTGAACACAAACAACTAACCGACAGCGTAATTGGTTTCCTCCAGAGTCTAAAATTACCGTCATTATTTCTACTCATCTGTGTGCTCGAAAACATTAGATATCACTTTAATTTGTATGATCAAAATAAACCTATTGGTATCTTCTTTTTATATAGGTTGTTTTTTCTTCACGCTTCATCTCGGGGATTTCCTAGGTGTTGACTGCATATGTTCTCTGCATCATTTCTGCAGCCTTCTAGGATTTCCCCTTCCTAATAGTATCATATCCCTGGCTATCTTCACTAGTCTACCAGCACTCATTTCTGTGATGTGGTTATTCCAACCTTTTTCATTTCTTCACAAATTTGGTAATATCAATTATTTTCCACTGGTTTCTTATATCCTGATTTTTTAGCTTGTCGCTCTTGGTCTTTCCTACTACTGATTGTTACTTATTGATATAATAAATTAATGCAGTCAAGTAAATTATGATCCAATAAATTAAACACTCCCTTCGATTTTATCTCCCACACTACAGTTCGAAGATATTCGTCGTACGACATCCATCGTCTCCAACTCGTGTGCTGCATTTTATTCTAGGACAAAGTGTGGGGCGTTGGCACATCGTTAGCGTGCAGAATCGCCGCCTGCAACATGCGATTTCCGCGGGGCGTGCACCGGCCTTTGGGCCTCTGAGCCTGTGGGCCTTTGGACCTCTAACGTGGCGCATCCGCCATCTGGAGACGGCGCGAGACGGCGCGAGACGGCGACCCCGCCCGGGTGCCGCGCTATGCGATCTCTTCCTCACTCCAACCCGCCCCGCCCCCACCCCCAGCCGTGCCCGCTCGCTGGCGTCACTCTTGCAAGAGAGTGCAATTTCAACGCACAAACGTTGCCTCGCTCACAGGGAACGGCCCTCTTAAAAAGGCACTAAAGTGGCATTACGGCGCTTTGGACAAAGTTGAAAGGACCATCACAAAAGTGCGGTGAATAAGCACATACGGAACTCTACATCTGGTAATACGGCATTCAGTGCCATTGCAAATATAGGTCTCGGTTTTCTAAGTGGAGGAAGAGAAAGTAGTTATGAGTCGTTACAGTGACCCACGTTAGTTTTAAATATAAATGTATTTGTCAAGTGGAATATAATAACTACGACGCACATAGTTCAAAACTATCGAGTTAATGTTCCACAATAACTAGTTATTTTACAGGACTACTCTTGATTTTATACCCCTCACGACATTTCTGTTCGCTTATGATAACGGTAGGGGAAGCATTTGGAATTAAATTAAGAAAGATATTAGTGGTAGTTCCTGAAAATGCACCATAAAAGTTTCCTAATTGTCAATTATCTCGTACAACCATCTACCACCGTAATCCTCTTGCTAGTGAAAACAATTATGTTCGAAAACAATGTCTCAACCACTTTCATGTACACCCTTTTTCTGGATCGAAAATCTAAACCAAAGACAAGAGAAACGATGTAAGTTAAGAGCAACCATCTAACCAAAATGTAAATTAAGAACAGCCATCTAACCAAGAATGTGCTCACTGGCAGCTCCAAAAATGCTGACCCTTATGATTTTGCTGGCCGACAATGAAACGAATTTCGAGCTCATCCTCCAAGAAGCCAAGCCTCTGGTCTTCAAGAAGACTTCCTCCAAGCTCCCGGCCAAAGGGATAAAGGCAATGACTGACTGCTACGTTACGAAAAAAGACAAAACTTATCGGAGGCTTTCTCCATGTATGAATGTACATATGCTCGATACTCAAAAGATCGCTAAGTGTCGTTCCGGAATCGGCACAAAATAATTTGTTTTAAAAAAGGAAGGCGTCAGAAGAGGAGCAGGAGAGCTTGCCAAGGGAAGGCGAGGGATGTGTCATCGGAACGTTGCGGGGCGGGGCCGCTGAGGCGGGGGAGGCGCGGCCGCAACTCGAGGCGACGCGCGGGGCGCCGCGCCGCGCCGCGCATCAGCCGAGGCGTCTGCCTCCGCCGCTGCGGCTGCTTCGCCACACGCTCCCGGGCTAAAGGCGGGTCCGTCATTAAGAGCCCTCATTCTCCCACTTTTCATGTTTGCTGCGACCAATTAAAAGCAACAAGGAAGCTAACAAGCACTGTGGTCGCCCGGCGAGCGCCGCTGGAATGCGCGCCGCGCCGGGCCGCGCCGCGCGCCTGATGGGCGTGGGACCGCGCGCGCGCGCGTCGCGCGGCCACACCTCGCGGGCCCGCCCCATCCCGCCCCGCTCCGCCCGCCCCTCGCCTCGCCACGCCCCCGCCCTTCGGTCGCGCGCCCTCCCGAAACTCTCCGGAAGCTGCGGAACCCCCCCCCCGCGAGTCTCCCGACTGGGCGGTCCTAGGTTCGAGTCCCGACGATGGCAGGATTTTCGGCACTAGCGTAATCGCTATGTCGAATTCGGTCGCTGTTTGGAGGAAAATTCTAGCGGCCGGCTGCTCTCTTCGGTAGTTTTTGTGTGATTTCTCCGATCAATACTAGGCGAATGCCGAAGATGTACCCTAACAAACGGGCCACGGATATCGCGCGATCTTCTCTTCCTGTTCCTTTTCTTAGCCTCGCCCCTTACGTCCTTAATTACACACACACTTAATCCTGCATGCACTACACTACCACACATATCGGGAGGACAGACGCGAAGGTAGAGCTTGTCCCGGCTTTGGGCGGTTCTCCACTGATGGGGAAAACCCCGCTAGCCGACGGTAGATCGGCGCCAGATTTCACCATCCAGCGGAGGAAGATACCACCGCCAGAGGAAGCATGCACTACACTTACGGAATTAATGACCTTAGCAGTTGACGCACCCCGAATCACTAATCAATCAATCAATAAAACAGGAGTCCCCCGCTTCTGTAGCCGTTTCGCGGGGGTACGGGGCGCGGGGCGCCCCATATTCTCATACGGTATCGTGGTGTTGGGGTTTTGCAGGTAACCCAGGAAATCGTGCGCATTGAACGCTTCGCTCAAAGGCGATGCACCGCACTTGCTCAAAATTGATGAGCTACGTTTACAGAAGACGCGCTAAAATTAAAGAAATTCCCTGGTGGCATCACTCTTCATTCATGACCCATTGTAGTTGATATTTTAGGAATTAATGTGGTTAAATTTATGACGTTTCAGCTTTGTGACAGAACCCAATCTAGTAGTCCATAGAATTCAATACATTTGTTTCAAAAAATTATTGTGATATAGCAGGACAGGATCACTAAATATTCAGTATTATACTTCAAGGTTTGCGTACATTAACTACTGATAATGTAATGCTTAATGACAATACTTCTGAGTTATTTTTACTCTTTTCTCACTTCTCCATTTATTTGATTTCGTGTTAATGAATAACAATTTTCTGTTGTTACAACACTACTTGTCAGATATCAGGTTTCAGACAGTATAACATTTTACATATGTCTTCAATTGAGTTGCACAGCGAAGTTGCCATGAAGCTTCTGCAGATGAAGATGGTGGCACGTCCTACCCGTATCATCAGAACGAAGATTTATATCTCTGTACACCCATAGCGCTCTGTGCTTGCCATTTTAATGGTGGCTCATCACACAGCCTTTTCCTCATATTGCTGCTCTAAGTCTCTCGCTGAGTACTTTGATGTCAAATTGCTGTTAATTGGAAGGACATATACTGATGTTTCGTGACAGAAATCATTATTGTTTTCTTTTTAAAAGAGAGACATGTCAAGGAAGTAGTATTACTGAGCACAACATCCTTCGGGCATAATTGTGAGCAAAGGCTGACATTAGAAGGATGTAGATGCTTGTCTTGTGGGCGTTGTGAAGTGCCCTCTCCGTTGGCGCGTTCGCCTAGCGCTACTCACAAAGGCAGCCTAGAGTCACTAGATACAGTGAGTATCGCAACCGTTGCCATTTAATATCCTCTCAACTGATAGCTCGATCAAGCAGAATTCAAAAGTTGACATAAGTGATAACAATTGGTGACATTATGAAAATTTTAAGAATATTAATATTGATTTAGGATATATTCGTAATTCTCAACACACAGAATATCTCATAGTTCTAATTCTCCTGGCAACTGGATATAAAATGGCGGAATCGGTGGAACAATGGAATGCGCTACTCTCTGTATCTAGGCAGCCTGCTTGGCAGGCGCAGTGGCCGGCGCGGCGGTCGGGCCGTGGACGCGCCCGCTGGCGTCGCCGCCGCCGCCGCTGCCACCGGCTGCCTCCGCTCCAGAGCCTTCGCGGAAAGCGCCCAGTGGCTCCTCCCAGAAGAGCCGCCTCTTAGTCTTCAATTCTCCGCTGTTACTGCAGGTTAGGGACTTCTCGGAACAGAAGTTACGAGGAGCTTGTCTTCTACCGGAAAAACGCAGCATCATCGGACCCTCAGAGAAAACAGTACCTTGGATCCGACAACGAAGTGGAATACAATCTTGTTTCACAATTTCCTGGATTCATTGAAGTCTCTTACAAATGGAGTTTCATCGTAACCTGATTATGAGCTATGTCCTCAACGAGTTTCTCGAAACTGAGATGGACGGCTACGTTCCTCTGCTCTCATTTGGAGCCAACGTTACTGAAAGGACGGATGCATCATGGAAGCCACAGGCGAGACCAGACGTGCGCCATTCCCGCTGGATCTCTCCCTCTTTCTCTCAGTTCACTGGTGTCCGTTTCAACTCGAGCGGAGAAGTTGTTTCTCTTTCAACTCGGCGTCACTGCAAGGTCTCTTGCAGCCGTATCCTTGGCCTGCACGCTCGCACCTCCAGGTAAAACCAATCTAGGATTTCGTCACGGCTATAAATCTTGCTTGTTGTGTTGCTCCAGGGCATATTTCATTTCACCATTCACTCCCGTTATTTTCTGCCGTTACACTGCGTTTCACGCCAAAGCAACGTTTTATTGGCGAGTTGAGCGCCAGGCAATTGGACAAGAAGCAGGCGGGAGCAGTCAAAGCGCCCGTGGAACAACAAAGCGCGGTAACGAGCCCCGTGTGGGGAGGGCTCTGTCGCGGGCGCCTGCGCCGCTGCGGACGGGCGTCGTCGGGGGCGGTGCGAAGAGAACGACGAGAGGCGAAGAGGCGGGACGGGGCGAGGAAGAATGAATAAAACATAATAAAGTGAGATGTTTTAAAAGGACGGGTGCGTACGAAGGGCGTTGAGAACCACAGTGCCGCCAAGAAGCGACTTCAAAGGAATTCGCTTAGCTGTGTAGATTTGAATGAACCCGAAGGTGGAAATTGAGAGATCTAGCCAAAACGTCATAAGTGCTCTTGCGGAAGACACGTCAGGACAAGTGTTAAGTCTTGGAAAGGACAGGACGGCTGACGTACAGCTCAGGGCCATGCACAGAGGCAGCGCGGGTCGTAACGTCGAGGCCGTAATTTCAAAAGAGAACCCGAGAAGAGAACTGTCTGCGAGGAGAAGAGGTTTTCTAGACCTGTAAAAGACTAAGACAAACAACCAAGAAGAGACAATAGGAGAAACCCCGTCGCAAAACTAATTCTTGATCAGAAAACGACACGAACAGGAGACGGAAAGTCGAGACAAGAGCTGAACGATTTCGCCGGTAGTAGTAAAGAGCGCATCGAAGAAGAGAGTGTAACGAATAAGAGGTGCGTAGAATACAGATAGCACAAGTGGTCAACGTAATGTCCAGGGTAGGAGCGGTATGACCGAACCGTGCGGCGGTCGAGCGAGGCATGATGGGCGGAGCGGGGCTGAGGGGCGGAGCAGGGCGAGCGCCGGGCGCGAGAAAATCGCCTCAATTTTTCCGGCGGCTGGCGGCGCGCGTCACGTCGCATTTGTGTACGGAAACCGCAGGATTTCGCTGCTGCCATGCGGGCGACGCCCCCCGCGTTTTCGCATCACCCCCGACAGCCCCGCCCTGCCCCCCTCTCTTCCCCTCCCACCCCTCCCCGGCAGCGGCGTGCTGTCCGCCGCGCTAGCCGGCCCGCGCGCCTGTCCGCCTCCTCGTCTGTCCGCCTCTCGCTGCCTCTGTCTCCATCCGTCTTCTGTCGCCTCGCGCCGCCTTGCCCTCGGACGGAATAGGGTAAACGCGGAGGCGACAGCTGTATTGGAGTTTCGGCTTGTTCGTACGTAGTACATCACTCTTTGGAAGGTAACAGCCCGGAAGCTTGTTATTCACCTCTGCATCACACGTTTTCCGGTGAGTGCGTCAAGCTTCAGCGTCTGCGAGAAAAGCGTGTAGCTTCTATTTGTCTTGTTTACGAAACTGAGGTAGTTGAAGAGAACATTACCCGTTAATTAACGGGGGTTCTACAGCTCGATTTAGACCGAGATTTTAGAGACCACTTAGCTTTCACGTAGTTGGATTAAATTTCTTATTTATTTCAAAACATATTCACTGTAACCAATTGATCTATAATTACATATTAACATATCCATCTCTACGAAGTACAAGGTGTTTGCGCTCTTTGTTTCGATTGATCTCTTCTCTTTGCCACCAGCTGTCATTACGGTCTGTTGTGCTGTTGTGTCTGGTGTACTGTTCGCACTCACGCCGGCCAACGTACGTGCTCTGGCGCAGAGCTGACACTAATTACACATTGAATATCCGGAGGCACTCTCTACGAGGACGTCGATGGCAGCAAAAAGAAAGAAAGGAAGCTTGAACGACATGTCACGGATAACACCTTAGAAGGGGCAAGGTTCTTTAATACACTGCAAAACACTCAAGACTTCTGATTTTTACGTCTTCTC
>JAHLJT010008446.1:92039421-92207001 GCA_031308135.1 Acheta domesticus | reverse complement strand
AAACCAGGACCATGGATTACAAATATTTCGTGAATGTTTCATACATGCATCTCTATTCATTCAGTTGGCAATTTTAATTGTTTATGTTGTTTGATAAAAATGTGTAAAGACTATGATAGTTGACTTAACAGATTGTGTGATCACGCTCTGATCCCAATCAATTGGGTGTCGTCGCAATAAGGAAGACGAGAAACAGGACGCATTTGAGTAACCCGTTTACTCGTCTGTCGAGCTGTTCACGAGTTGATGAAATGTGCCTCCTATTCAACCGATGGAGGAACTTGAAATTATGTTGTTTCGTCAACTCTACCTAATTTGGATCGTATTAAGCAATCAACATTAACGTAAAAATCGTTTGCATTCCAATCGTAAAACGACTATCAGAATGAAAAAGTTTTGAGGAAGACATGTTAATAGGTCCGAGCGACTAGAAAGACTGAGAAAGATAGTCTCCCAAATACGCATCGTTTTTCTCCAGCGATTTTCAAGAAGAGACCAACTCGTTCGCGTTACGCAAGACCAAGCACGCTCCGCCTTGTTCTCGTATTGCGATCAACGTGAACATGACTAGCGAGTCACAAGGGAAGCTAGGTGTAATGAATGTTATTATGTTCAAGGGTCATAAATTATGAGACTGACGCTACTGGCTTTCATTTGGTGTGCCAACATAACGTCATCAGCAACACTGGACAGCTCAGGGTGACTTGTGAAGGTCAGATCCCAAGTGGAATTTCGTACGTTCGGAGAGTGTATGATTAACTCTCAGCGAGAAGATATTTCTTTAAAATGTACCAGGATTTTGCATTTTACCTAAAAACAATAGCAAATAAAATAAATGCAAGATACTATTCTACTGTGAATGAAAATGCAATACAATAATTTTGTGGACGTCAGGTGTAGCTTATTTTTACCAAAAACATTTTTCCAACGTCAACACAAACAACTCGCGGCAAGAGTAGCGAAAAAAACCAGTAGTACTCAACAAATAAGATTGTCATCATCTAACGTGTCGATTTAACTCTCCTCGGAATATCAGCATGAGAGCTGAACTAGACATTACAAATGATGGAGGTCATTCTACGAGAAACCTAAGAAGTGTGTGTCATGGTCAAAAAAGATTTTCCTATAAAAATTGGCGAACATTAATCCTATAACCCCTGTTATTTCTGTACCTAAGCTCGTATGAACTTCCAGAGTCCAAGAGAAAAAGAGAGAACGCCAGCGTAGCGCAAATATTTGGAAATAAGTCAGTATATAAATACAATTTGAGATTTGATCACTTCTAGTAAGAGTTCGAAAGTTACATTTAATTTCGAGAAACGCGCAAAGATTCTTGTATCTTAGAACTACTCAGACTGTGGTGAAATATTATTATCAGAATAGTGATTGAGTCAAAAAAACTCCTTAGAGTCTGATACGATAAAATATTGTCCAAGAGTAAAGAAAATAGCAGAAATAGTGGTATTTTTATACCACTACTGCATTTATGTTTCTAAGGAAATTCTGATACAACCTAAAATGAAATATTCCAAAAATAAAATAATAGTTCAGTTGGATAAATGAGTATGACAACCGACTTGGTCATACAAAAAAAGTACTGTAAATGACATTTATGAGATAGTTGGAAGATAACATGGGAAAACATTTTTCAGAGCCAAGTAATCTAACTGAATGCTTCCTGACGACACTGCTGACGAACCGACAGTCGCGCATTCTTAACAATGCATTTCCTGTTCCACATCGATTACACCATTGTCTGGTACTCACACGCACTTTTCACGCACACACGAGCGACCAAGCTGTTCTGCAACTTGGAGTCCCCCCGAGCTGCCATTCTGAAAGGTCTTTCCAGGAACGACGCCTAAGAGAAAGTGCTTCCTCTTCGCACAAACGCGAAGGGAATTCGTAGGGAAAATCGCGTGGTGTGCATTTGTGCTCCTTCCGCGGACAGCGCGCCCACTTGTTTGCCGGGCCAGTAAAGCGACTACGCAGACGTTTGGTTTTTCTATTATGCATGCTCCCAGTCGGCCCGTTTCCATAAATTTGCCCGCTGCGCGGGACCGCTTCGTCAGAGAGGGCTGGTAAGTGCGGGGTGGACGCCAATTCCCACGCCGCCGGCGAGCACCGCGCAACTACTGAGAATAAAACAAAATTGCCACCTCTCGCATAGCTTTAAGTGTTTCATACATATTTATCACGATCTTAAATATTCATATATTTTTTAAAATTTTATGCTTGCAATCTTGGAATTATGCCGCGGGATATGCACACAGGGCAGTCCGTACATATGCCTTGTTCTAAGGATATGACGTTTGTGCTGTGCCAGAACCACGCGTTCGTTCTACCTGAGCCGTTCGCAGCCGCCGCCGCCGCTGCCGCAGCCGCCCCTGCAGTGGATCCAGGCGATTGCCGTTACGGCGTCCTCGCCACGCTTCTATCTTCCACATTACGTCCTCGTGGCCTTGACCTCCTAACTGCGCCGCTAGGAGCGGTTATATCCCTCTTCCAGGTAATTATTGCGAACGAACGAGAGGCATGTAATGTGGGTAGCACATTTACTTGTTTTTATAGGTAAATCCGTGATCAAAATACTAGTGCGATCTAGGTCACGTAATGGGTCCTGTTCGTGCTGTGACTAGAGTCAGAATGCGAACCAGAGTCACCCTCAACACACAATGAATGGATTCGTCTCCCTCAATAATGATGTATTTAATCACAAAATAATCATCAGAGTTCGAAGTTTCGCTCGCACTACTTGTAGTTGGTATTTCGTTTAGTTTTCAATTCGTTTTTGAGCAAAAATAATATTAATTAAGGGGAAATTATTTGAAAACAATTTGCATAAATATAGAAATAAAAATGAAAATAGATATTTTGAAATTTAATTAAATAAAAAGAACTGAACTAGAAAGCTAAAATCGCTGTAATTGCAAGGAAAGCGTAATCGAGCTTGTTTATGAAACAATTCATTCTGAATGTAACATATTATGGACCGATTCTTGAGTGTAGGTCATTAAACAACACCATTTTAAACTGCCAACGTTTCGGCTTTTATTAAGACTTCATTCATTCATCATTCTTCATCTTCATTAGTGTCTAACGAAAACTTCTTAGCATCACACGAAAATCATGCGCTTAGAAAAAAACAGTTAAACTTCACTAAACCAAGGATATTCAACATTCCACTTTCTTGAATGTGACCTATGGACCATCTCCATCTCTCCTATTCCCAGTCTGTTCCTTGATCGGACTGATCCCATTTCAGGGGTACGCGTTTCTGGGCAATAGAAACAGGACAAAACGCCGGCGAGTTCGCACCTCAAATGTCGGTGGGCCTTTGTGAAGAGCGGAGCCCGCCGAGCGGGCAGTGGGCGGCGACCGGGGCGACTCCCTCTCCCCTTCTCTCTTTCTCTCACCGTGGAGAGAGCGCGGGCCCGGGGCGACACGGGACCCCCTCGCGTCGCGGCAGGAAATGCAGGACGAAGGCTTACTTCCGTTCCTGACGACACCCTCCGCGCCGCAGAGGCGACTCCATCAGGTCGCGCGGCGGAAGGTTGCGGTGGTGGTGGTGGTAGTGGTGGAGATGGAAGTAGAGGTGGAGTTGTTGGTGGTAGAGCTAGTGGTGGAGATAGAGTTGGTGGTGGAGGTGGTGTTGGAGATGGAGGTAGAAGTGGAAGTGGAGTTGGTATGATGGTGGTGGTGATGGTAAAGGAGGAGATGGAAATGGTTGATGTGGTGGATGTGGTGGTGGTGGTGGAGGACGGGGTGGAGGTGGATGTGGGGGTAGAAATAGAGGGGTGGTGACGGTGGTGGGCGCGACAGATCCTGGAGCTGACTGAAGAGGATGCTATTTGGAAGAGGCGATGAAAACAGGTGGCACGAGAAAAGGGGGATAGAGTAATTGCAAGGCTGATACATTACTGAATGGGGAAAATTCGAAGCCACAATATTAGAAGATTACAAACACAGGGTGCCTCTATACAACTGAACGAACTGCACTACAAAACTAAACTGAACTGGATTGAAGATTAAAACCTGGCTCGAAACAGATTTTTCATCTTGCGTATTATTAATGAAAGATTGATTTTCTTCACCATCACCATCACCACTACCAAATAATATATCATTAAAAAATATAAAAATTTGACAGCTCATTAATAAAAAATTGTCATTAAGTATCGATTATATTACTAAAACTTTGACACTTAAAATATTCAGAGTTGTAACACTTGGATTTAGAATATGTTTTCATAGGAGGAGCAGCGGTAGTACTAGTAATTGTCCACTGCGGACTGCTGCCGCAAATCTCATCACAATGTCGAGTGTGTGAAGCTTTGGGCTCCTCCATTCTCGCGGTCGCATTTTATCCCTGGAAAGTGAACGAAATACCCCCACCCGTATCACATAAATAGCCACCATGTGACATATTTACAATGTAATTTCGCGAATTACAACATACTTCATGCTTCAGTCCAACCGGCGACGCGACATCCGCCATCAGCCAATTAACATTAATACATCTTTTTGAATTATACTCGGCCAACCTGATTTTATTTCTAATCTGACAGAGTCCATTAAGAGAGCCGTGATGAGCAGGGAAAAAATGCGCCCGTGCGTATTTCTTTCCGTTCGTTTTTATTAACCTCACAAACGAGGCAGTGATTTTCCGCTGTCGTCGGGCTCGGCCATGGATAATAGCAAGTCTGTTAGCGACGAACGACTGTCGGCACTTTATATCTTCCTTCGGGCTGCTTGGAGTTTGGGTTTGCTACCAGTGCTTTCAATTCGGTCTCAGAGAAAATTCATGGGATACTGAATCTTAAAAATAAGTTTCCTGCAATGACACACACAGATTAAACGTCAATCTTTTGGATTAATTGAAAGCTAATATTTATTTACTATAGATGACGCCAATTTCAAACCGAAGTGTGAGTACATATATGAATTGTCTTTAAAACTGACAAGAAAATACTAATATAAAGAATCAATTATTATCTTTCAGCTTGATAACTTTGTACTAGATCTTAGCATATGGATAACCTTTAATCTAGCTTAAGCGAAACACGCACGTAGTGTCGAAGTGCCCTATTGTAACATAAATTCCTATTATTCAGTTTTAGATTAGAATCTTTAGTAGTGTTCGCACGAGATATCTGTACACTCGACCGATGGCAGTTAAATGTGAGCATTTGCTTAGCCTTAAACCGTCGTCGATTGCACAGATACATCGTGCAAATTCTGCTTACTACGGTACATTTGAGGGAGAGCTGGAGTAGTGGGATCAAAGTAAGCAACAGTCGTAAAATCAAAGACCTCCGCGATTTTAATTTTCTTAACATCAATATTATTATATTGAAATATCCGCTGTAGGACTCATACATTACTTAACAGTGTAAAAATGTAAAGATTTCCATTCCTTTGAGTTGAATTTTATACAGTAGAATCTTTTCGTCCTTATTTTTAATTTCTTCTCAGAATAATTTTTTTGGCTTAATACTATCAGCACTGGGGATGTTTCTTTGCATTCAGCGACTAGTGTTTTGATAATATATGCGGGTAAATGCACCTTTCGAGATCATCCACAGTAGTGTGAAGTTATTGCGCAACTATGATGTCAGGCACGCAATATATCGTGTTTCCCAATGCTGGCACAGAAAAAAGATAATTAACGATTTGTATACATAACGTTTACGTTATGCGCATAGGAATATCCACTTAATCGTAACTGCTTTTTAGAGAAATCTTAATTCTGAGAAACTGTACCACTCACAAGGGAAATAAAATAGAGGGTGGCCTTGCCACACCGGAGGTCTCGATCTGGAAGACATTCTGAGGACTGCTTTGCTTATTGTGGAACGACCGTTGGTGTAGCAGTTCGATCGCTCACCTAACACCTCTCGGTACCGGGCTTCAACTCCCGCTCGAACCACGTGAAATTTACGGTGGACGCAGCGAATTCGCGGGGTTCTCCCGATACCCCTGCCCCACAATTCACCATCGCTCCATCATCCCGTCCGTTGCTCGTATCGCCTGCTGGCGCGGACCGAGCGACCCCTAGCGTAGTGGACACACCGCTGACCTTCCGCCTCTGGTTACCCTGATTGAAATCCTGGGCGATTTAGGTGGAATTTCTTGAAATCAACGTGGGTTTGAAGCAGGTTTTCTCGGGGTACTCCCATTTTCCTGTCCGTCATTCCGCGATCGCGCCGTCATAATATTATTCATATCATAATCGCCAATCCATTAAAATCATTCGTTAACTGCCGGTATGGCTAGAAGGCTTAATAGCTAGCATCATAATAAAGATGTGAAACACGAGGACGTTCCCCATCCTGGCCAACATAAAAGAACGCTGTGGGAAGTTGGACTGACAGACTGGCGTCAGCGTAGAAACAAGTGAACATGCATTAGTATTGTCAGTGTATTCATATCCACGCAAAGCTACTTACTTGAATACGAATCTGTCATGTTTACTGATTAATGAATTAGCACTACGCGCTGGCGAATGGGAAAATGAAAACACTCTGGAGCTGCAGGACGGAAACCGGTCTGCAGTCCGATTGCCTGCAATGCAGCTCTCCTCTTACTTCTATATTAACTCTTCTCCTCCAATTGACTTCGCTCTTTCGGTGTAGAATATGGAAGAAATTTTAACTAATTATTCTAGAAAGATATTTCATCCTACTCATGTCCACATTTTTATTAAGAATTTGGCGTACAACCACTTTCTACGCCTTTCGGATCATCCATTCTGGTTTCCTTTCTCAAATGTTCCCGAAAGTAGACCACGTACACACTTCATAAATTTAAAAAAATAGCAAACTAGAAATAAGTAAATTGTACTTTCGAAAACTTTCAACTATAGGCCGACCAGGAAAATAAACAGTAAAAGAGTATATCCCATCAATACGGTAGCCGAAGCGTCTCAGACGGGGACTCGGTAGTAGGAGGGCATGGGGATTGAAACTCCATCTTGGACATGCCGGTGTGTGTGCACCGAAATACACTGGTTAAAAATGGTTAAATCCATTCTCCCCTAGAATTTGAGCAGCTAAGCACATCAACATGAAAATTAACCATGCGTTTGCCGTTCACATAGTCCTTAGCTGTATTCGAAAACAAACTACTGTAAAACTCGCAATGTGTTGGGGATGAAAGGGCGATGGGTGGCCCTGCGCGCCGCCCGCGGTCGCGACCGCACCGCCGATGCCCCGGCGCGCTTTCCGCTCGGCAGCGCACGCCCGTCCCCGTCCGCCCCGCCCCCGCCCCCGCCCCTGCGCCCGCGCCCCGCGCACCACTCGAGTATGGCGGTGGCGGCAGCGGTGGCGGCGGCTGGGCCGCGCTCCCGCGCGCCTGACTCACGCAATTATGCCTCGTTACTGCAGGCGATGGGCGCGGGTGCTGGTGCGGGCAGTGAGAGAAAGAGAGGTTGCGGGGGAGGCAACCCCGCAGGCGCTGGTGGTGCACGCGTGGTGGTGGGCGATAGTAGAAATGATATTGTGTTCTAGCGCCTGCACAAAGTGGAGTCGATGGGAAGGGAGTCAGAAAGTTGACGCTTGTATGCTGTATAAAAATGGGCAAAGAATGAGATAATAGTAAGGATGATGCACTCTAATTTTTCGTTGAGTTGGTAACGGCACTACTTTAGAATCGGATGCTTACCAACGTGGGAGAAGAGTGGAATAAGAGGGGCAGTGAAAAACCAAGGTTGACAGTGACAATGATGACGATGGAAATGCAAGTTTGTGTCAAACGTAAAAGTAAAAACGGTGGCAGCTGCGAAGGGAATGCCTCTGAGAAGCTCCTCTGGCATGACCTAGAGATGACGCCGTACGCTGGCACTATTAGCTGGTTGACGATAGCTGTAACGCAACAGTGACTGTGACAATGGGCAAAATGCACAAGTCTCTGGGGTAAACAGTACATTGAAAGGAGTGCGGCAATGACAAAGGTGACGAAGAAAAGGACTGCGGGTCGGCGGTGCTGCAGGTGACAAGCAAAGGACGCGAACGGGGGGCGAAGGACTTCCGTGGACGGGGGAGCTCGTCGAAGGGGGCAGCGAGCGGGGTTCCGAGCACAGTCGCCCTGACTCGTTACGTCATTCGCACCTCCTGACGTCAGGCAGTTACAATGGCTGGCGGTTCCAGCGGCGCGGTAATTCCAAATTGAGTCCCGAGAGATAATTAGCCATTAAAGGCGCGACGCGCGGGGAAGCCGACGGCAGCGGCAGCGGCGGCGGCGGAGAAGGAGGAGGCGGCGAAGAGAAGACGCGATGGCGAGAGGGAACAACGGAGAACACGACGGAAAACAAGATTAAAATAATGTCAAGGCCGGGGAACGAGTGACACAACCGGCATTGTTACTAAGCGATTGTTAGGTGTAAGCCCGCGCGCGCGCGCGTGATCTGGCCGCACGCTCATCACAGCCGCAACTAATTATCTGTAATTGGCTGCCGCGCACTGCGCCTCATAGGACGCCTTGTATTGCTACGCTTATTGAGTGGCGCGCGGGCCCGGACGCGGCGCGGGCCCGTGTGTGCGCCGATGGAGCGGGGCGGGAAGAGGAGGAACAGGCCGGGGGGAAGAGTGGGAGGGGCGGAGCGGGGCGGGCTCTAGCTGGCGCGGGGTGCTAAGGGGGGTGGAGCGGGTGTATGGGGATGTGACGTCAGGTGTGTTATCGAGGGGTTTTCGGGACACGCCAATGGTTTGTCGCAAGTTTCAAAACCGCGGCTTCATCATCGCGACGAGGGCCAGTGGCAGGAGACTACTGTGTCGTTTCATCACTTGCCGACTCTCGACTTCGCAATTTGTAAATTTCTCTGGGCCACGACAATTATGACAGAACTGTTTAATTTGATTTTCAAGAAGCATTTAATGATTATCACGATTACTTTGAAACTGAGATGAACTGGAGAAAATAATATACGAAATAGTTCTTACTCTAACAGCAGCTCTAATCTATCCCAAAAATATCATGGAAGTGAATATGTAATTTGCAGGGAAAAATAGTTGAGTGTGTCGCAAGATTTTCGAGGGAAATTACTTGCAAGTAATTTCGGTGCCCATTCATATAAAGATGCATCTATTACCAAATACCATTGCTATGTTTTCTTCATACGAACGATCGTGTAATTTAAACCAGTACCTAAGTTCTTTGTTGTAATGAGACATTTTAAGAAGAGGCAAAACTGAGCATCGCTAAGATGTAGAAAGATATTTGCAACTGTTTTGAATTAAAATTTTTCCCAATATGCATGCATGTGCAATATGAATTTTCTCCCAAATTAATCCAACTATGCATTGGATATTAAACGCTTATAATAATGAAGATATGATATTCCGTATTCATCTGCTTGAAGGGAATAGATGAATAGTTTACTACAATCTTCGGAAGTGTTAGCAATCGCTGCGTATTATAACGAAGCCGTTACTCGCACCACAACACTGTCTTCTAACAGTATTGTATCAGAGATAACGTTATTAGCATGTTGCTGCCAGTGCATGAACTTCTACCCTTCATCTGTTACCAGAGGCAATCATTACCGATGAATGTCTAAGCGCTTTTATCGGGGCCCCAATTTAAACAGAGCAAGTAGTAGCTCAATAAGTGCTGTCAAGACAGTGGACGAGCTATAATGAAGCTGATGAAGCCAGAGCAAGAAACAAAGAAGTTCTGCGAAAGCCGATGCTTCAATTTCTAGCCTCGAGCCCGCTCTGGGGGTTCAGCGAAGCAAATGGGGTAGGCTACGTCGACCACGCCTTCCCACCGTTTTCGTTTATTTTCTCGCCGCCAAAGGATTCAGGAAAACGAACGCAACGCTCTGCTCCAGGACGTGAACTCTGCAAGTCTTTTTCTTGTGAAGACTCAACGAAACGGAGAAAAGCGAACTATTTTCTCGAAAAATATTTGCAAATATCTCTTTTCTGTTAATGTTGCTGGGTGGCTGTATTGTAAATAGGTGTCTCATAAAAGTGTTCTATTGTATACGTTTTGAATTGTTTTGTCAAGCACAACGCGTTTCCAACGAACATATGAAAAATGGGTAGGGTGAACGAAGTAATGTCTCCCACTTAATACAGTTGTAGAAATGAATGAAGAAAGTTTCCCCTTCTACGGCAGAAAAACTATTTCTGTCGAGATCAATTCATAAGAGATTATGAGTTCAAAATAACTGATACTTACATAGAGACAGTTTTAACACTGTAGAAATGGTGCCAATTTTTTCTCTAAGTAGCTTCATAACCGTACTACTAGCGATATTCCAATGAAAAAGAAGTTACCTGGTAAACAGTCATAGAAATGAAGCGCGCACTCTTTGTTAATGTAATAATGGAAAATAACGTGAACGGAAGGTGAATTCACAATCTGTTTTGCATTTCTTGCATGTACGCACAATTACAGGCAAGAACAAAGAACGGTAGGATATAAAGAACATGAGGCCAATAATTTTCCTTTGCTCGTCAAAAAACAATTCTCTTAACAGGTTCCGTTCTAACATTTATTTTCATTTTTCAAAAATGTTGGTTTCTCCGCATTCACATTGACGCCATATGTCCATTTTTCCCAGAGACATTTCCAATATACCATTAAGAAGAACCCGGACTGTGTTAATATTCCAGTTCAGAAAATGCACACTGCAAAAAACTCACACCCGAGGTTGACATTTTATATATTCAGTTGCAGCACGTTGCTCCCATTCCTTTTAATTTCCCCTAGCCAACGAATTGCGTGGGGCATGAAAAGGCGAGCTGTGAAAAAGTGCCGTGGTCTCACCATCGCTGGTTTGTCGCAGGCACCGCCGCCGACGCTTCCGCACGGTGGCAGTGGGTCAGGAGCGACAGGCTCCGATGCTCTCGCCCCCGCCTCCGCCCCCGCCCCCACCTCCGGCGTCACCGCCCCTTGCCCTCGCGTGCACCTCGCTCTTATCAATCCCTTACAACTAAAATCTTCCCCACCAGTGCGCGTCTTCTCATTAACACACTTATCTTCATAATAACACTTAATTGAAGTTGCGCAACAGAGACATTCTTGACGGCACGCGGTGGTGGTGGTAGCGGCAGCGGGCTCTATGCCGAGGAGGCGCGACTACCGGCGGCCGCGGCGGCGGCGGGGGTGTCCCGACTGCAGGGTCGCCTCCCTGACCCCACGCGGTCTCGCACGGAAGGTGCCGCGGTGCCCCGCCCCCTCACGTCAAGGCCGCGCCGCGGTATATAGTCATCGTTGCCACCGTCGCACGAGTCGCGCACCCTCTGGCTACACTTGTCTCACCCACGTCCCGCAGAACCCAAGAGGACACGGAGAGGGTGATATTTCATTTTCCATCTAGACGGTTAGAACTCATGTAACGCTCGTGCTGCTTTAGCTCCAGAACTTATTGGTAGCATTATTTATACACATTTTAAATGGCCATAAACCTTTCGTATCACTCTTTTTAAGTTTACATTACAGTATTTCTTTACATTTCGAATCATATACAGGGAATGAATAAATATTAATCTATAATTGATAAACACTTTAAAATAAAAACATGCAATTTAATTAAATAATTATCGATATTAGAAATATTCACTGTGATTCTAATATAGGAACTACAAATTATTTACGGAAAATATTACTTTCAACTCACCGGCAATAAAATGTAACGATTTCACTAATAATTATAAAATCATTATTCTGGGTCCAAAAACATTCACCGCGCCTATTAGGCGTCATTTGTCAAGGTGTGTTGAAATAACTATTCTATTCTAATCTCGAAGCGACTACATTTGCTTCATAAACCAGTGTGCTAATTGTGTGAGTCACCGTGTTGGCGTACTATGCTGTATGTACAGGAATAAAACTCAAGACAGCATATAGTTTTTAAATGTTATTCAGAAAAACTACCAAGTTCAAAACAAAGTTCAAAGTTCGCGAACTACTGGCCGTGAAGACGTAGCCATGCGCTTCCAACATAAGTACGGTATCTACAATGTATGCCACACACGCCGAAACATGTTTTCGTTGTACACGGGAATATCTTCCTCGTGAAAAGTGGAGATCGTCATTTCAAAATATCCTTGGTATACGGTGTTGCATTTGAGAATATGTTGTTTTAATTATCATGTAATGAACGGTTGATGCACTGTTGTTTTCTTTTAATTACAGCACACTCATCAAGCAACACACCACTTCTGAAGGGCATTGTCGATCATTACGTAGGTTTTTTTATGAAGGTAAGTTCGTAAACGCAAATAAAAAGTAGACAACATTTGTATACAATTACTTTGACTACAGGAAGAGCTCAAAGATCATTAAAATACATGCGTGTCAAGCAGTAATGACAAAAAAACTTCACAAATTCTCATACAAAAACACAAATATATGCTATTGACTTGTTTTCATATCGTTCTTTTTCCTTGTTCTTAACATTTAAGTAAAAACATTTCAACTGGCTGATTGCAGACCTACTTTCATGGTTGAAATACGCTCATATGTTAGCCTCCGTGGTGTAATAGAAAGAAAGATTTGAGAACATTACCAATAAAAACCGTGATACACTGACACACATGAGCATTACTTTGCTAATATGAATGTTCACAAAATAATTATGTACGACTAATGATAATGATTTATGTGAATTAACTGTAAGTCTGAATTAGGCGAGATCAAACAGACATGGTGATTGGCTGATGTAAAATAAAATTTCGTAGTTGTGTGACGGGATGATTCTTTCAGACTCTTCGTCCCTTGATGCAATGTTATACTTAACGATAACCCAATATTCTGTGAAATTATCAGCGTCGAATTTTACAAAAATCTTATGCTATTCTCTCATTTCATTGCCCTTTGTGAATTGAAATCGTTAAAAAATCTGTGCAAAAAAACTTTTTTTTTGCATATCACCCAAAATTATAATACGCATTTCGTTAAGCACGTCATAGTGAAATTTCAAATATTGAGAAATTAATGAACATTCAGAACTACTTTTCAGTCTGAAAATCCTCTCACGGCAGATGTAGAAACTTTAAACTCAGATACGATAATAACTGACCCAATGTGTGAATGTGCAAAATAAGAATATTTAGTAAAAAATTAAATTTTATTGGTATTGCACTATTACAGAACCCCAGAGTACCCTATAACATGCGGACGTATATATGACAATTACAGCGTTGAGGAAGTTCGCAAATAAGTGAAATGAAAAAATTCAATTACCAAGAACGCTAAATTGATTTTATGTTCCTTCGTTATTTGATTTCGCTACGAAATTTAATGACTTTTTTGAATCCTGGAAATAATACAAGAAAATAGAAATGCAATTTTGCCATTTTTTATTCAATATTTCACAAGAGAAACTGCATTGATGAAATTCGACTTGTATTGAGTCATTTAGATTACAAATGATTCGATTAATTATAATTTCCGGCAACTAGTTGTGAGATAAAACCTATATTTTCAACTTAATATTTATGAGTTAGGGTGTGAATAACAAAGCTCAAGAAAACGTGCACAGGTTGCACTTCTCCCCATAGTACGACATACACAATTTTTGAGTTTTTTACGAAAAAGAATAAACAGATAAATTAATACTCTTCTCTATGTCTTACAGGAGAACAGAGGCACTTCTTGCAGGCAGACGTAGTCTATCAAACTGTTCAAGAGCAAGAGGTCTGGGTCTGGTCTCAAATAAGGAAGCCTTTAGATAGGCGAGTACTTAATTTCACTTTGGAACGGGTGAAAAGTACGAGAGAACTGAAGACGATATAGAAGTCTTGTGGGCTAACTGCACCATGAAGTACCGAAGGAGTCGCCAATTACATCGCCACTATGCAGTTATTAGTAAGAATATTAACTTATGGTCATATAGAAACACCTTCAAAGTTGTTTTTCACAACACAATCTCTACATGGAGCTCACAGCCGAATATTGAAGTAGTAGAGGAGAGGAGGACCAATCTGATTTGGGGTCATTTTGGAATACCCTTTGGTATTCCTTTGGAAATATTTTATTTGAAGTGAACAACTAACACTTAAAAATGTTGAGAATATTGATGATGGATCCAAAAATGACATTGTGCTAATGGAGTTTGCCAGTAAAAGGCTATGTTGGGATTAAGTCATATAGACAAACTATTGAAATTATTTGGACCATTCTACCCGCAATTACATTAATTTTCATTGCACTACCATCATTACGATTATTATACTTACTAGATGAATCTATAGATCCTCTAATTACAATAAAAACAATTGGACACCAATGATATTGATCATATGAATATATAGATTTCAAAAATATTATCGAATTTGATTCTTATATATCTAGATATATTATCTTATATATCTAGATAAATTAAGATCATTTCGTCTCCTAGACGTTGATAATCGAACCATTTTGTAATGATTACATGGAAATCTAGAATAATGGTAGAGCACTGTTGTACATTTTTATATTCCTCATCTCAAGTGACAAAAAGCTCCTTTAAAGAAAACAGTTTTCAAATACACCCCCATCTCCCCTAATCAATTAAAATGAATGGATCTCTTATTGAAATATTTAATTCTTCAGGTCTGTGTGAGGAAGGAGGTACACTGACCGAAGCTCAGCCAAAAATGTTTTTTCTCATAAGCAGAAAAAGTATTCCCTGAAAGAGTATCCGATGGGAGAGAATTTTAAAAAATATGTCAACATCTAGAGAGTAAAATGGTGGAAAAAGAGAACTTTCCAGGCGTCGGTGGAGACGTGCGACTGCTCGCAAAGCCGAGACACGCGATGCAACCGCGGCTTCTCACGGCCGCACGCGGGCGGTGACACCGCGGGGTGCCGCGGCAGGCCGGGTGGGGCCGGGACCCGGCGTCCGGCAGGCAGCGGAGGCGGGGAGGACGCGGCGCGGGGGTCGAACCAAGGGCGGTGGGTCCGGCGCTCACGAAATCCGGAGACGGGCCGGACCAGCCACCGTCGGCCGGTCGCCGGCCACCCGTCGCGCCCACTGGGCTCCGGTTTCGCCAGCGCTCCCGCTCTGGCGCGGCGCGTCCGCTTGGGCGGCGATCGGTTCCTTCCGCGGGCGCGTGGCGGACTCGTGTACGAGCTTTGCGCCGGGCGCGCCTTCGCGGCCGAAGCAACTACCGAAAGTTACAAGTTCAAAGTATGCATGTATTTGGCATTTGGGGTTGATTATCCGATTTTGCCGGTTAACTAACGGCGTCCCCCATGCCCGAATCTATTTTAAATCCCACATTAGGGAAGGGGAGAAAAAGAAATATAGGGAACATGAGGTATTCCCTTCACCGCAACAGCAAATTCCGCCTGACTGAGCTTTTCTTGACACATCTACAAAAACTGAGACAATTTTAAAGGAAAGGTAGCTACAACTATTTTTGTTTCGATCGGGAATCGAACCCGGGGCTATTTCACGGGAAACTAGTACATAACCCATGAGCCATCCTAAAGGAAAAAAACTACAAAGTAACCGGGGAATTCAATCTGAAAACTTAGACCAGGTCGGTAGTTTGGGTGTTCTTCGTACTTTCTTGTCGACTCCTTCGTAACAGTCTGCTTCGCTTAATATTGTGGAGACAACGATCTATCTTATGCGTTTTAAATATTTAGAAGGTACGTAATGTGTAAAACGTATACACAAAATGTGAAATGTAATACGAAAATGAATGTATGCGCAGTTCAGAACCACTTGAGATGAGACAATGAAAGAAGTATAAAACCTGGGAAGTTGAGAAATTTGTTTTACAGTTTGAAGTTGTCTTTAGAAAGTACTAAAGTGACTTCACCACCGTTCTTTTCTGATCTGGCAAATCAGTCGTATGATTCATTCATAGAAACTTACCTGTGAGACAAATAATTATCTCGTGCGAGCAATGCAAAATGATGCTTTTCTGAATTAATACCTTCAACATTTTTGAAGAGGACCTGAAAATTTTGGAAGTGGAATGAAAGCAAATTCTAAAGTAAATTGATGAATTCTGTCAGAAAAGAATGCATTATCTTTTTCGAGAGAATGTCTTTGGGAAATTGAGCTCTGATCTTCCAAATGATACGTACCTTTCGGGACCCACTGTTTTAGGGAAACACCTTCCTTCTGCCTTATTGCTACCCACTAATTGCCTGCGCCACGCAAGATTCCAGGATACCCATCCATCAAAATATTAGACAGGTGGGGGAGAGGCCTCTTAATTTTACTGAAGCGTCAAAATAAGCATTACGCACAAGAGTTGGCACGCAATTCTGTTGGGTGCTAAATGATGGTATGTGTCATTTTTCAGATTATTTTGTCAACTGACATGCACTGTTCCAGCAGTTACACGCTACAAGCACTTCATAAAACCTTATTGGTTCAACTAGTTTAGTTAATAAATTAAGAAAATAATTGCAAAACGCTAAAGATCTCCATTCAAAAGCATTTGGGTCAGAGGTAGAAGAGTGCCTTCTACTCATCTACCCAAAAGATGGTTGGTGTATTGAAACAGGTGAGACCCCAGACACCGAGAAATTATGAGAAATAACACTTTTTATTCTCGTCGAGGGGGAAGATGAAAAATTAAATTTGCACGAATTTTGTGACGAAACAAATTACAGTGTTGGATATTATATTCCTCAAAAGCATTCGTTTTGCTTTTTCTCAGTGAGGGATACATTTATTTTTATTCATTAATTGTTCCTTCAAAGCTCATTTTCAATTTAAACATAAACTGAAAAAATGTGTTACGCAGAAATTCTGTTTGATTTTAAAGAAATATGCACGAAAAACATTTACACGCGAAAGAAACGATGAACACGAATTTTATAATCGTTTTACTTTTGAATTCATTTGAAGGTGTTAGTTACACTAGAGTTTTAGAAAAGTAATGAAAGAACTGTTTATGTTTATGACGATTAATATATAATATAAGGTGAGGTCCATTGAGGTTTCGTTAGTTAAACCATATTATAAGACAATCTACACATACTGGTCTTGTCAGCACTTCTTCTTAGTAGGAATCTCGTAAAAGTATTCGATTTTTCCTAAGTCACATTAAGTCTTACAGAATGTTATTCTAATGGGCGGCAATATTTTCTTATAACTGTTGTTCGTTCCATCCAGTAATGTAATGACTTTAAACGTATATCACATATTTAATCGAAGAACCGACTTATAGAATACTTGTAAACACGGCAAGTTAGTTTACTTACTTACCATAAACGTACTCGAGTACATGACTATCTGACGCGTTTATTCCTCCTGCGTTTAATGCCGCCATAACTCTACTGATCTTCAGCAACCGGTCCTCGTTCTGAGGCAATTGTGTGTACCAGGAATAAAGAATTCCTCCCACAAGACGGAGCTTTGCAAGTTAATGGTCGAGACCTTATAGATGAGAAAGGAATATTGCTTCCCCAGGAAGATGTTTTGATAATGAATGAAAATTGGAGAGAATGGCCAAAGTTTATTTGCGAAATCATCGGCTATCCTAACTTAGCATTTAAGCAATAAAATCTCTATTCCGAGGAATAGCAAGGTGGATTAGTTCCTATAAAATAATGCAATATTTCTATATCCATATCATTTAAGATTCTTGGTATTTGCTTTATAACTTCTGATAGACCCTATTTGAGAAAATTTTAATCTGTGCACTGCCTATACTTAAGGACTATCAGAGCGAGAACAACCATGTTAATGGAATGAAGAAGCTTCAGATTCATAAGAAATTACAAGTTATTTGAAAGCAACGGAGAACAGGTGCACTAGCGTCAATGATGTACAAGAAGAGACGCTGATTACAGTAAGATCCGAGTATCCTGGATATTAAGGATTGGAGAAGGGCGCTAGAGACGGAAGGCCAAGCGAGCCAGCGAGATAGGGTGAGCGGAGGGGCCACCTTGCGTGGTGAGGGCGGCGAGGCTGAAGGGACGGAGCAGACAAGGTCGACGGGAGCAACGAGAGCCCGTCCGCAGAGACGTTGAAGGGCGCGCCGCGCCGCGACGCCCGGCTCGCCATCTGGCTCGGCCGCTGCGCTGCGGGCCGCCTCCAAAGAAAGCGCATCGCTTGGCTGCTCCACGGGGGAGATCAGGGCGCAGGCGGGGCGCGGGCGGGGTGGGGCGGGCGGGGCTGGGCGGGGGCGGAGGACGGGGCGGACGGCAGCGGCCGCCATACGTGCAGCTGTCAGTCCTAGCGCTGAGCGCTGGGCGGAGATGAACACAGCGTCGAGCGCCGCGGAGACCACGGAGCCCAGCGAAGAAGAGGAAGAAGGAGAAGAAAGGTGCGCCGCGGCCGCGCGATTTTTACGCGAGACGAACGTTTTGAAGGCTTTGTGAGCGGAGCGGCGCAGCGTGATCCCGCATCTTTGTAGGCCGCGCCCCCGCGCTCGAGGCTCCGGACGCCGCTGTCCTCCGAGGTCGGGGCGCCCACTTTGCCATACAGCGTAGGGGTGCGACGTCCATGTCGATTTTTTAAAAACATCAATGTTTTTTATAGAAACATCGATGTTTTATACACCGATATATCAAAGCCGATGTTTTTAACATGGATATTTTTTATCGCTATTTATACGTTTAGTGCTCGATGATATTTGAAAGAAAAATTCCCATAATCAAAATTTGGAAATGTTCTAATATCAAGTAAAAATTGCTAGTACCATTGTCAGTTTGTTTGATCGATTCAATCGCACGTTATTTCTACTACCTTCATCGAGCAAACTATATCTTGCCCGATATTTCCTACGTCTTTCCTCATATTTCGCACATAAGGAACATTTATTAAACTTTGTTTTCACTTTAATCTTAATCAGAGATTAATAAACTGGACTACTCATTAATTAAATTTTGTCGTACAAAAATTTAGTGTAAGAGGTTACTAAACATTCTTTCAAGCATCAATGTTTAAAAGCATCGATGGTTTTCGGTCGATGTTTAATATTCCTGTTTTAATTTTGAACATCGATGTTTCGTTGTCGAAGTCGCATCACTACTTTAGAGCGTGTCTCAAGCCATCCAAGGTTAATATTCGATGCGCGCGATGTCAACTTTTCAGCTTTGTTTTACCCAGAACGGGTTTTAAGTGGTATTTGGTAACTACAATTTTATGATTTGGAAATCTTTTTTTCGTCGCCGTGGACTTGTATCATATGTAGATTTTAACAATTACTGTGTTGCGAAAATAAATTCACATGTTCTCATTATAGTGAGCAACCGTCAGACCGTTCATCCTACATTCGAAACTTCCTTGTTTTGAAAGACAGAAACCACATTTTTTGGGGAAGGCTGCCATTTCCTTTTGTTATCTTTAATTTTAAAAGGCTGGGTCTGTACATAAGTTTCACACGCAAAACACAAGGTGATTACAATCGTGTTATTTTTTCATAGTCTCTAAAAATGAGCATAATGAGTTCCCAAAGTACTCCCGACAAACAAGGTCCCGGTGCCGACCGAAAGGCTCAGGTGGTTTTGAAATCTCGCTAAGCGACCGTGATGGATCCGCGGATCGCGTTCCTCGGCCCCGCTGCTCACAGCTTCGCCCCGAGCTCTGCGCCCGCACCCGCCGCTTCTCAAGGGACAACCCAAGCTGCTACAATTGTTTGTACTTAGCGCGTTGGCCCGTGTACGTGCCATGGCCTTCCAGCAGCCTCCCGGCCTCGCGGCGATGGGTTAAGGGGGTACGGGCGATTGGCATGAAGACATCCCCACGCCGCATTCTGGTCTCAACCTGAGAAGTGAATTTTCTCATCGTCACACTACAACATATACTGGGACATTGCAAGGATAATGCGCACATTAATCTTGTCTAAGCGGGAATCGAACCCAGGGTCGCGTCATGGAAAGCGAGCATGCTGACCAATGATCTAAACCGCCAGGGCCTGAAGCAACTGCAATTAGTCATAGATTTTCCATCGGCTCATATAGATGATACACAAGAAATGGAAGTTAGGATTCTCGTAAATATTCTGGACGAATGTGCGAAGAATGGCGATGTGGGAAAGCCAAAGTCATCCGCTGGATCCATTGGTTTAGTTTAGGCGATATTATGTTGATAGCAAGAAAGAAAAAATATAATGGACGTGATAAAGCAAAGAAAATACAATATTTCAAATACTTTAGGATAATGTTTTTCAGAACATATTTTCTGTTACACTATATTTGATATCAGTATTAGGACTGCATTGGTTTCATTTCAAGCTAAATTGTTTTCATATTCGAGCTCGATTCCAAAAACACATAAGAATAAATATTTGCAACCGAAATTAGAATACCACTTAATAACACGTACTTTTTTATGAGTATCACGTAATTTTTTAATTCGATGCACTTGGAAGTTGTTAGATTTTAAAAGAAAATGCTGCTATGCAAAACAAGTAATTTTGGATTAAATCAAATCTCTCTACACTCCCACAAAAAGAACGAACAGTCCATTGAGATCCAGAAATCACTGAAGTGAAATGAAACAAGAATGCAAGTACTGAACTAGCTTGTTCACTGAATTATAGAGGCGCATGCAAACAGAAATAAAAATAGATTCTTGTATGAAAACGGCTTGGCAGGCAAAAAGAAATGAAATCCAATTCTTAGAAATTCTTCTTGGTTATTCCCTCATCTGTATTGAATCCCGTCGTGGCAAACCCATCGGAAACTATTGATTATGGATTTTTTTCTTGTGATTTTAAAATCTATTCCTCAGCAAAATAAATTTAATACGAAATAACGTCTTGGAATTACCACTATAATTAAGTATTCTCAAAATTAAGTTCCCTATTGTAATTAACCTTCAGATACATTTTTTAAGGCACGATATGCTGCCCAATAAAGTAATGTAAGAGAAATAACGATTATAAGTCAGTTCTCTAATTAAGATGTTCAATTTAATTTAGGAGGCAAGGTCGTCAATTTCATTCATGAATCCAATTTCTCACGATTTAAAGATATACTCTACGGAACAGCACATTGAAGATCATTTTCAACGAGATACTTCTAAAATGTCTGAATATCAAATTAAGAGAGTACAAGCAATAATGGCAACTCACAACTGGCAAAAATATCTCTCTTGCAGGTATATCACTATGAAGATATTTTGAGCCAGGCATACATTATTGTCATTATTTCGTGATATTATGAGCATTATTAAAACATTCTAGGAACAGTACAAATCTTCACATTATTTCCTTTGTATTCATTTTCTATTTTCCGTACCTTCTTTCCAATTCCGGAGAGACGACTTTCGTTTCTTCGTTTACGATCATTAAATAATAACTGTCTAGACTGCGTGTCATTCACTAACACTGAAAGATTCAAGGGAGACAATGCCGTCTTCCCAGCTCTTAGAATTTTATTACACTTAACATGAAGATATGTTCATTTCTCCCAATGTCATATAAATACTCTAAATACTCGGCAAGTGGCAACTCACCAATATCTTTACAGATGATTAATCAAGAAGCAATTCGTATTCATCTGTACTTTCTGGACCAGATCAAGAAGCGGAATCCTCACTTATACATAATTAGCCATAAATACATAATCGTATTTAATGCATTGGGTAACAGGCGTTAGAAGACTATTGCAAAAACTTCAACGGCAAATATGTATAGTACAAATACAGTATACTCTAAAAAATTCGTTATTTTTACGATATTCGTTATAAAAAAATGCGATTCGTGTTTTTTAATTGGGAACATAACACCTCCGAATCTACTCCTCTACATCTTCTTGACTTGAAGTCTTGTAGATGAAGATGTGCCTACGAGAATGCAAGACTTCAATGCGCTCGCCGCCCAGCGCTCAGTGCTCGCCGCCCAGCGCTCGCCGCCCAGCGCTCGCCGCCCAGCGCTCGCCGCCCAGCGTTCGCCGCCCAGCGCTCGCCGCCCAGCGCTCAGAGCTCGCCGCCCAGCGCTCAGAGCTCGCCGCCCAGCGCTCAGTGCTCGCCGCCCAGCGCTCAGTGCTCGCCGCCAGCGCTCAGTGCTCGCCGCCCAGCGCTCGCCCACCCAGCGTTCGCCGCCCAGCGCTCGCCGCCCAGCGCTCGCCGCCCAGCGCTCAGAGCTCGCCGCCCAGCGCTCAGTGCTCGCCGCCCAGCGCTCAGTGCTCGCCGCCCAGCGCACAGTGCTCGCCGCCCAGCGCTCGCCGCCCAGCGCTCGCCGCCCAGCGTTCGCCGCCCAGCGCTCGCCGCCCAGCGCTCACCGCCCAGCGCTCGCCGCCCAGCGCTCGCCCTCAGGCGTCCGGTTTATTTGATCATATTAGGTATTAGGACGTTGGGGAATTTTACGTGAGACTGGTGTAACCAGTTATAATCTTAACACGGAGGAAATTCTTGTAAAAGGACCAAAACAACTCACTCCGACGTCCGGCCACTCACATAAATTGTTAAAAGCTCGCCCCCTCCCCCCGTTCAGCGGGATAAATAATCTTCTTAGGGGCCCGCTTCGCGCGTGTACGATTCCGAATGCCGGCGGTGGCGGCGCGGGGCCTCCGTTCGACAATTACTGTCAGGCGGGCTGGAGCGCCGAGGAAGCGCGCGCCAAGGCCGGCGGGCCGCCGGCGGCGACGACGCCGTCGTCGTCTCTGGTTCGCTGCCCGCCGTCGCCCCGCGCGCTCCACCTCGCCCCCCCCCGCTTCGCGGGACTTCCCCTCGCGCTTGCCTTTCGTGGGCGCTCGAGTGGCTTGATGGCGCGTTCTCTGATTGTTGGCGCTCCGTCAAACGCCACGCCGCTTTCACCGTCGCGTCTCGTCGCCCTGGCCACTCCCCTGCATCCGCCTGCCGTTGGCGGCGCCAGCCTCGGCCCACACTCTCTCGCCCTCGCCCATGACTTCGGCCTCTGGCGTCTGATGCTGGGCTCGCCGGTGCTCTGCGCACCCCCTCGGCGAGGTGCCCACGTGCCAGTCCAGATGCTCTGCTTTCATGACTCGCACTGGCAGTGCTGTCCCCTGACAGGATTCGCTCTTGATGCTCTAAGTTCAGCATTCAATATTTCAATTAGTACGTGGTTTTGGTTTTATTCTCATTGGGGCATGAAACCATATTGACTTATTCTTTAACCTAGTGAATAATTGTTTTGTAAATCAACCATTATATTTATTATTTCGAAAACAACCAGAGATTATCTATATATGTTGTAGGACAGTGGTATCCTCAGGAATAACAGTTTACACTCATTTATTTAAAGCAGGAATATTTTATTATAATCAAAATGCACTAAATGACAACAATCATAATATTTGAAGTACAAATTGTAAAACAATTGTAAGAGTCAAAAGTTAGAATTACAAATTAAAAGTTGGATACAAAATATCAAATATAATAAATAAAAGAATATAACAAAATACAAATGATAGAATAAGTACGAAGTAAATGTCTCAGACAAAAGCCCAAAAATATTATTGAATCATGTTTTTAGTGCACTTTGATTACAAGAACATATTTCTGTTTTAAATAAATGAGTGTTTTGGTTTGTCTTTAAAAATCCTGAGGATACCATCAGTGGTGGTGGGTGAGTTAATTTAAGGGTGTTGCATACGCAATGGTCGTCAGGTGGGTCTTTTTCAATATTTCCCGATTAAGAGACACAATTACTATTTAAATTGTTTAAGAACATTTCACCTTAAATTTCAAATATATCTTAAAATATTGGATTTTTGAGGCCTATTGTAAATGAGTATAAAAACTAAAACTACTATAAAGATGCAATGACATGAAATTATCGTTTCCATTCCAAGAAACTGATTATAAACTTTTCTCGGACGCGCCCCACGTGTGACAACGCGCCATGAGAGCGCGGTCGCGCCAGCCGCTCCGAAATCCAGCTGAGTCAGCGCAACATCCCTCGCCGGCGACAGGTCGGCCCACGCAGCACGTCCGGCTTATCGCATTCCTTTCAATATACACGACTGATATGTGGACGTTGGCCGGCTGCTTTTCTGCGGTACAGGAGCATGCTGTCTACTATGCTACAGCAGTGGACCTTGTGAAAAAATTAATACAGTTTATAACATTAATAACTAGTCCTTCAAATAAAGCTTAATTTCTCTCTTATTGCTATACATTAATTTTCACCCTTACGCTTCTATACGTAGTCTCAAAGTTACAAGTTTCATTAAGCAACAATCAGAACGAAACATTTATCATTAATTTGATCAATCTACCGAGAAATGTGGAAATTATAAACTTACCTTGTTACTTGAACTGAAAATCCAATTGCCGATGCCCAAATTTCTCCGTCACTAATTCATTGAAGTTACTGGTTTCACGGATAAGTTGCTTCTCTATTGACAGCATTGTTAGGGCGCACAATCGCCCGGTTGTCATTATATTTCTAAGAAATGTTTTTAACCGCTTCATTGTTGAAAATGATTGTTCAGTTTATATGTCGAATAAATATTAGGGCTGAATCGTCGACGAAACTCTTGTTTTGCTGATTTCACAGTTGTTTCAATTTTCGGGACAGGCGTGATCCGGACCAAGTGATCATTTCATTCCTGATTTCAAGAATATCATCGTAGCTAAACTTTTTTCCAATAAGATTATCAAGTTTGTTTATTTTAGAGAAAACAATTGAATACCAGGATGCACACACACCATAACTTAAATACATATTTGAACCCGAGATGTAAAACAGTTTATTCACACAATTTATTATTATTATTATTATTATTATTATTATTATTATTATTATTATTATTATTATTGTAACAACCCTTACTCTTTCCACGTGAGTATTTCCTTCTGTCTCAACGAAACTACTAGCCTTTTCGTCCCTCCTTTCAACCTCTTGCCCGACCCCGAACTACCTCTATTCAGCCGCCTCCGTCATTTTTCCAGATTCGTTTTTCCTCTTCCCCTCCTCCATCACCGTTCTGCCGCCCGTGGCACCCTGAGACGTCCATGAGCTTCAAACGTAAAATGACCTGTTAATTTTTATTGCCGGCGCTCGGTTATCAAAGTACACAGGCATTTAACGGAGTACAAATCAAACGTCGTAGCCGACGAATAAAAGCGTTCGTCTTTTCCCTGCACCATTTACTAACGAAAGTTGTTTCGATGCAGGGCCATTAAGAGATGAAGGACGTCTGCGGGCTGGCGGAGCGGGGCGGGGCTGGGCGGAGCGGGGAGCGGGGCGGGGCGGAGCGGGGAGGAGCGAGATGGAGCGGCGCTGCGTGGCGTGGTGCGCCGATGTGAGGCGTGTGGCGAGCCACGGCCCGCCACCCGCGCCCGCCAACTCCGTCGCGGCGACCACGCGATGCGCTCGCCGCTCCCGACAAGCCGTCGACGCGCCAGGGAAAGAGTGGAACTACTGGAACAATCTGTATCGAATTTACTTAATATCTACGACCTACAAGGCCATCGAGTTCCCGCGGGCGGCCCCGCCTTCCCCTGCCGCGCCGGACCGCGCCCCACTCCTCCCCGCATCACCCGCTCGCGCGCATTGTCCGCCCCGCCTCGGCGTGCCGCTCCCGGGAATCTGGGCAGAAGCGAAGGCGGTGGAGGTATTCGTGACACACAGTAGTGGCGGGGGAAGTTCTCGCGCAAATATATGTCGAATGAGGTTGCGGGGTGATTTGATGGTCGTGAGAAATGCATCGAGCATTCAAACAATGGCTGGAGCAATCGACTGTAGTATCAATGAGAACGGTAGCGTATTTGTCTCTTCGTTGTTGGAGTCATTTTTATTTCTTCCTCGTCAAAGTAATCCAATGATATTTTATTTTCGCGGCTACGGTATACATAGAAGTGCAAAATAACTCTTTTTTATGTATCCAACGTGACGATTATTTTAAAAAACGCTAAGTGATGATTTTAAGACGTGGAATTGAACAGAAATTACTAATTACAAACTATCGATACTGTAACGTTGTATGGATTTTATTATTATTTTTATTGATGAGCATACAGCATATCTCAGATGCATTCAGTCAAGACTCACATAAGAGACAGCTGCAACACTGATGCCATAACATCTTTTGATAAACAGGAATATTGGAAAAATGAATGACTGGCTGTGTTACAGATCTACAAGTGAACCGACAAGACGAAGCGAAGTGTGTGGTCAATGTAAGAACAAAAAACAAAAAAAACTCCCAGTGGTATGCAAGCTGTAGATCAGCATATCATTACTCTGAGAACGGGAAAACCCAGCTGAAAAATTCAATCCGTCACGCCGTTCAAGGCCTCCGAGTAGACTCCTACGCGATCGCTGTGTTCTGGAACAGCCGACCGGGCGGCGGCTAGTCTTGCGGCTGGCCATCAGTGAATCTCGTTGACATACGAAACATGCGCCATTCGCATAGCGGCGACCTCTTGTACTCCGCGCCTTACAGCCGGATGCGGGCGGCGCGCCAGGCCTCTAGGGCACGCAAGGCGAGCGCAAATGACGGAAACGCACCCGCCGCCAGCGCGCCCCGCTGCACTCGGCCCCGCCAACGCGGTAAAGTCAGCTGCATTTTCCATCCCGATCAGCATTTAGATACGAGATACGTTCGTTCATATACCGGTTTCTCGCGGTACGATGTAATCTGGAAATGTGTGAAAGTGTAACCGTCCGTAAGCCCTTCCTTCCGTCCGTCCTCCTGTCGTCCCGTCGCCCCGTCCGCCCGTTCGCCTGTCCGACAGTTCTCTCTAGGGCAACGATGACGTTGTCTTATTAGACTCCCGTGAGCTGACGAGAGCGATTGTTTGGAGAGGCCGGCCGGCCGCGCTCGCCAGCTCGCATTAAGAGCAACGGCTCCGGTTATCTCCGGGTCGGGAAAGACCCCAGAGTCACGATTTTTTTGAGCTTCTCTATCAATGGCCGCGTGATGCAAGAGCAGATCTGTAAAAGACCTGTTTGAGTTGTGAAGATTCCAGCTCAGCACTACAGGCTGGAAGGAGTTGAAATGTCCAATGCAAACCCACGAATCTGTATTCTCTTCGAGTGCCTTGAATAAAAAGTACAAATTCCTAATGTTTCCTCATGTTTCTCAAGATATAAAACCACGTTTTAATTATGAGATTTGTATTGATGCAGTGAAACTGATGGCGTTTTTCCTTTCCCTCGGATTACATATTCACGTGTGCCACGCATTGAATAAATGAATAGTAAAATTATAAAGTCATTTTGTTGAGAATTACAATGTACAGAAACTAGTACAGAAACTCGGATTTGCTCCATTATTATATATGGACTTCACGCTATCTGGAAAAAATGAAGAAAAAATTTGGAGCTGTTTTTGAGAGAAACTTTTTTCAAAATTGCCTTTAGTTACGAAAAATTACGCGGAAGTTACTCGTGTTTTGGGAAAATTGTTCATTATCTCATTTAAAGATCTAATTTTGAAAACTGTTTATTTAAGAAAATTATCTTCAACATAATTGAAGGAACATTTTTAAACTTTTGAAATTTCGAAAATTTAGAAATCAGGACTGAGCCATTTTATACTATACGCATTTTGCATATGATCTGAGAAAAATTTCAAGAAAAAATTGAAGTCATTTTTTAGAATATTTTGAAAATCTCCTTGAGGCGTCATGTAAGGAACCCCCGAAAATCAAAATATTCATTTCAAATTCAAGAGGGCGCGACAACAACAAGAACGATTGGGTAATTTTGGTGAAAATCATGCATCCCGTTTAGCCACTAGCGTTGTTCACAGACGGACAGAAAAACACTCGGACGGATAGACGGGACGATGGACTGACGGACGAACTGACGGACGGATGGAGAGACGAACGTACAAACATACGGACGGACGGACGAACAGACGGACGGACATATATTTTGCCGTAAATCAATTACCGATAACAAGGACACATAAAACAAGGATTCTGACTATACGTGTTGGAGGAAGTTATTTACATGTGTGAATTATCCACTTCAGTATCAGGGAACTACAAAACGAGTTTTTCTGTCGAAAAATCGCCGGTTTTTGCTGCAACATTACAATACTTTCTCTGTACTATGTAAGTAGTATGTGCGAATGTGAAACTAAAGAAACACAAAATTAATTTGCAAATACTTACTTTTAGTGAAGGAAGTATTTATGCAGTAATGTTGAAGAAAACAGAACGAGTGAACTATCAAGCAAATGAAATAAAACTAGAAGCTGAAAACAATTTTTAAAAATTGAGAAACGCAAAATTAAGAGATATCTAATATGAGAAAATACATGAGACCGAGCTACAAGGTGAAACATCAAAACAACATCACGCAAAACAGATACAGCCTACTAGAACATACGAGTAATTCCCCCAGCACATTATTACTAAAGACGATAGCATCTTATACTATTAAAAATCTTTCATATTCAGTAACTATAATTGCGTAATTGCTTCTTTTTATGTGATGTTTACGAGAGGCACAACTTTGTTAAGAGTTTAATGGCTCGATATTTGCGAACATAAATCTTTGAATTGTAAAACATTTTTGCAGATGAAAGTGGAATGCATATGTAAACTGGCGGCGGTAACCAGTGGAAAAACAGAAACAAGGTCCCTGAGAAGTGATTGCGCTATGATTTTCAAAGTATATGTACCAGTAGAGCGTTACCCCCAAAATGGTGAAAAATACCATTGAATAATATATTCTGGATACACAGTTAATACTTCCAAATAATGTTATAAATGCCCTGAAATCGTTGACGTGCATTTTCAGATATTTTACTTGTTCCGCATTCCGCCCTCGGGAGCAGTTGGTAGGTGGGGCAGTGTTAGTGCCGATAGCGGCGGAGGAGGAGGGAATGCCGGCGGAGCAGACGTCTAGACGCGCAGGCGACGCGGGATCGAATCTAGAGTTCTTTATCGGCGCGCTTGAGTCGCTATGACCCTTGACCTTCGGGTGGCTATCTCGGGCCCGCCGGCCGGGGGCGCCGGGCGCGCCGGAGAGGTCGCACGGCGGGGAGCGAGGGAGAACGTGGGGGACTTGTAGGCCGGGGCGAGAGGAGAGAGGTGAGTGTCCGGAGGTGGATGTCGTGTAGCAAAGGGAGGTTGGTGAGCAAAGGGTGGCGGTGGAAGAGTTGAGGAATTGACGACGGGTGGCGGAAGGAGTGTGTCCGGAAGTAGAAACGGTTCTGGTTACGACAGCGGGGAACGGGGATGGGGAACAAATGGCGAGGAAAGGGGATGGAGAGCGAGGGGCGGGGCACGAGGAGCGGGGAATGAAGAGCGGGGAATGAGGAGCGAGGAAGGAGGGGCGGGGAGCGATGGGCAGGGAATGCAGAGCGGGCAACGATGGGCAGGACATGAGAAACGGAGGAAGAGGGGCGGGGAAAGGGGGGGCGGGGCGCGAGGGCCGGGGAACGAAGGCCGGGGGCCGAGACTCGAGCGACGTGGGCGAAAAAACGAAAGGCGGGGAACAGTGCCGGGGGCGGCGAACTGCGCTCTGCACGTGGCAGCGGAGCCGCGCATCCACAGATGTCTTATCGCGGGGCAAGTGACCCCGCTATCTTCCGCGCGAGAACCGAAGCCCTGTCTGTGGTGGAGGTAGAGGAGAAGGATGGGGAGCGACGGCGATCACTGAGGGGTCACAAGTCGTGAAAATGGTGGCATAAAGAAACAGTGACTCGAAAGCCTTACACTCTTTGGAAAAATGTATTGGGCGCTGTCGATCACTAAATTCATGAGTAGAGTCCGTATTTTTCTGTAATTACATATTTTTTCTTTCTACTTGCCGTTCTAAAAATATTGTAAAATATGTAATAAAAAATGTAAATTTTTCATTACCTATTTAGTACTATATTATATCAGTTGTTCATGACCATCTGTGGTGGAATCCATTGCGTGGTTCATGGGTGTTGGTCCAAAAAATGAAATTTATGTCAGTTAGCCGATGTTTCAGATTTTTATTTCTCCATCCTCAGGGCTGAATACATTTACAACACGATTAGATGTATACACTAATTACACAATGTCACACTAACTACATATTACACAATGTACAAACACAACTACACAAAGTATAAAAAACTAATTACATGCAAGTGTGCTTGAACACTTGCATCTGAAATTTAATTGTAATGTCTCAGGAACAAACATTCGCGTTTGTTTGTGTTTCCTGCTAAATCAGATTAATGTCTAAAAGGAACTACTCGTATATTTTGCATTTTATTGAGTTCAAAGGAATTGATAAAGGCGAATGACAGCTTTCGTTACAAATGCGCCAGCGAAATATTTAGACAAAGCCAGTCGTGCAACATACAAAATTATTTACCATAGAAAAGGTAGGAAATATTTGAATCGTTTTCCTGTAATACATAAGGTAATGTAACACGCATATTAAATTTCTTTGAGCCCTGCAGATCGTAGCATGGAGGACAATTACGAGAGCTATTTGCGTGTCCGTTCCTTTCCTCAGGATATGTCATTTCTTCGAGATGCACAGACAAGCTTTCACACCGTCGTTCAGAGCAATTGGTTTGGCATCATTTTCCTTTTCTTCCGACTCAGGAAATGAAGTGATATTGTCAGTCACTGATTCAGAGAATTCATTATCCGAACTCTCTAGCTTGTTGCGATCGTAACATTGAAACTAGGATAATAAGTTACTGTAAGTTGTAGCTTGTTGATGCTAATGGTACGTTATTTACTAGATTGTGCTTTTTTCACTTTTTAGTCCCGTTTCACTTTATTTGCAGAAAAAGAGCCACAGTTGTCAGCTTCACAGTATGAAGGTGCCTTCTCAAAATTAACCTTCTTATTAAAGGAAAACCCTCCATGTGCTCAACCAGACGTAACGAACTCCAAACATTGAAAAAATCATCAATGTCATTGAGTTGCATCACTGATAGCGGACGAAGCCTGAGTGCTTCAGAAACTAATTCACACCGCGTTATTTCTATTACTTTCAGAATACAAATCCGTTTCACATGCATGCTTCAATTTGTTTTAATACGAGTACAACTACATAATAAAGCATGTGGCATACAAGAAAAGTTAAAGGCAGAGGGGTCTATTAATGAAGACACACCTGCGGCCTAAAGCTACATGAACATATGATGGATAAAGAGATATTATGTGGGAAATACTGATATAAGTTATGTTATTTAAGTGTCTAAAGCAATTGAAAAGTGATTTTTCAAGTGCTGTACAGCGAATAACTATTTCCCAAAACATATTATAAGGAATAAATTCATATTACACTAATTGTTTGTTCATATCTGAGAAATGTATGAAGAGGGACGCTGTCATGTGTGCATGCATGAGCATGTTGAATGCCGCTCGGGGTGACCGTGAGAGGAGCGGTCGCGGCAGCAGCATACGTCGCGCCTATTAGCCACCCCCTCGTGGGCTGCTCCAAAGAGCGCCCAAACACTTGAGGTCTCCTCCCCCGCCCCGCACCCGCCCCGCTCCGTCGCAGCCACCGTCTTCCCACAGCCGGAGAATGGGCGGCGCGGCGCGGAGCGACAGGGGACAGCTGGCGCATGGGGCGGCGGCGGTGGTGGCGACGGCGGCGGGGGCGGGGCAGGGCGGGGCGGGGCGGAGCGGGGGCAGGGCCGCTACAAAGGCGGCGATGAAAATAACGCACGCATTGCCGCAGCGGCGTCGCGGGACGGGGCGGGGCGGGGACACGGAGTGGAGGGGGAAGGGAGTGGCGGGGTGGTGCGGAGCTGTGGGGCTTCCCGAAACGAAGCGTTGAGGCGCAGAGATGCTTCTCCCGGCGCAAGAGACGCTCCGTGAAACGCTGATCTCTTAAGCGGCAGTTGCAAGGATAATTCAACGCAAAGAATTTGAAGTGGTGAACGGCATTTTAGTTTCCTTCGTATGGATGTTTCCGTTCATTATTATTCGTGCTCATCAACTTGCTTATTTTCACACTTCGTTTCAAACTCTCACCCTAACACATGTCAATGAAAGTTCCTGTTCTATTATTTTGATCGTTTAAAACTTTCTCTAGTAATAAATAATGAAAGATCATCTGAAAATTAAAATTATCTTCAGAAGGTAGTAGGGGAATATAGTAGTAACTCATATTTAGTAATTAAATATTAAAATTATGAATAATTATGCACGTGACGCGAGATGTCATCCACTTTTCCCAATAATTTACAGTTGATTTTGATGAATTTGTTACAATATAGTATATTATTAGCGCGAAAACGTAACTCCCATACATTAAAAAATTAGTTACGTACGTTCACATGTAGGAAGAATGCTTTGTCAGGGTTGCAATAAGCTATTTCCGCCAGAATTTTAGAAAAGTTCACTATTTAAAAATATGTGAAGCACAATTTACATACCTAAGTGAAGACACTAAATTGCGTTGTAAAATTTTAGTCACTATCACAAAATATTTTCAAACTTCTATCGTGGCAAAGAGGTTTTTGCACATGCAATTATTGAAAAGCAACTAAGAAACAGAAGCACGTATGGAGCGTTCGTGTGTGTGTGTGTGTAAATATATATATATATATATATATATATATATATAGAGAGAGAGAGAGAGAGAGAGAGAGAGTATTTATTTATTTACGTCAAAAACAGTTAAAAACTGTGTGTGACGAGCTATGGGGAGAAGTGAATTTTGTGCACGTTTTCATAATTCTGTTATCTCTATCCTAAACCATATTCTAGTTGAATTTTGAATACAGAAAAGAGAGGTTTTTTTTCGAGTTTTGTTGACAAAATATTCGCTCCTATATAATAAAATATATTTTCAAAGGTAAATTAGCTATAAATTCCTGCCCTGAACTCTCATGTTCTTCATGAAAGAATAATCCTTTTTTCCGCGATAATATGGAAAACGATAATTTAAGTAACTATATTTCCCACTGAAATTCAGAAGACGTGCACAAATAATGAAGTTACATTTATGTCCAGAAGCAAAACAAGGGACCATCTCAGCATTTGCTCACGGATCAGGGAAACTGGACGAAAAACCTGATCGAGATGGGGGCCATCAACTCAGAAACTGTGGTACAATACTTGTTACAGGTTCTTTAGAATTATACAGTCCAAATGATAAATAATTACATTAACCATAATTGTTAAAATTAATGGTACTTTCCTTTTTGATGCTCGGTATAGTCTCGAATTGTATAGAAACAGTTATGCAGCAGAAAAGATATTACTTGGGACTTGAACTTTTCTATCGAATTTAATCGTTTAATGTCTTCTGGCAAAGTGTGGTAGAGTAATGTACATGAATTGTAAGTGAATTTTTTGTAGTGAGCTGTTGATACTGCCACCTGGTGAATATGATTACTACGTCGTGTGTTATACTTATAGACATCGGCGTTTGCTGAAAATATATTCCCGCCCTTAAGTAAGTCATTTTTGACAAAAACTACTGATTCGTAAATCAGGAGACAAGGTAATGGTAAAATTCCTAGAGAGACTTACAAGAAGCACGTGGGTTGGATTTGCTTATTATTCGTACAATTCTTTTTTGTAATCTGAAAGTCTGGGAGCTATAAGATGTATTTCCCCAGAATATTATGCCATATCTCAGGCGGGAGTGAACATTGGCAAAATATACACAACGAACTGTATGAAGGCTGACGAAATTTGAGTACATTTTTTTCCAAGATCGTTAGTGCTTTCTTGGACACAGTTTGAATGTGTCTTCATGAAACGAATAACTAGATACGTAACTATTAATAGGATGTAAAAATACCTCAAGAGAAAAATTATGTCAGAGTGGAATTTTTAAATGATAAATTTATCTCCAAGTATACAGCAAGTTTTAATTCCGTTCAATATTCTGAGAACCAACGTTATCTGAAGCTTATCTACTCAAAGCGCTATACTACTATATTTCATTCTGTGATACACGCGCAGAGATTTTTCACAAAATTCACGACTTCGCATGAAAAGAACATGGCTTTTCTTTGCAAAAAAGAACTTATATTAGGCGTGAAGACGCCTCACAGATCAGAGGACATTAATGCAACATCCTTTGCCTCTCCCCCTTCTCATGCGGGCGCGATCGCGTTCGCGAGCGCGCAACGAGACAGCGTTCGGGTATCGTGCATTACGACCGTTAAATCCACTTTAACTACCACTCCTACCGTGCTCAGCATCCACAAGAGGCGTGTTAAGTGTTGTTCTTGGGTTCGTATCGGACACGCACTTAAGATAACGAATGCGCTGCAGCTGTTAAGAGTCTGCGAACATCACTTTGAAGCAGCGTCTAAGAGTTGTTCCCAATGCATTTTTCGCCTGCGTTTCAGGATAGGGATTATTGCAAGTGAACACATAAAACGGAGGAACTATTCCACCTTTTGCTTCCTTTCCCTTTCGACGGCATGCGGCTGGACTCGGTGCCGAGTTCAAGTGCTGACACTCCGACTTGTGTTTCTCTGAAGTAATAAAACCTGTTCACAATAGAGAGCTGATGTACAGTACTATAGTTCCCAGGTATTACCGGTAGTAAATATGTCGGAGTAGAACAAACGAATTGTTTCTTGTTTATGCCTTAAGAGGCCGCAGGGCAACAACGGAGGTCGCACAGTGACTTGGAGAGTCACAGCATTTTGTTGCTTCTGAGCTTCAGATTGCCAAAGCGTCAACTTCCGTTATTTCTGTTTTCGTAAACAAACATGTGAAAGACGTGACCCTCAACTGAGAACACAACTATTTCCAGATTTTAGTTGACTGGGGATACAGTTTCAGAAAAACAGACTAGTGTCATTAAAGAGCAAAGCATTTCCTTGAAAAATAATTGAAAAACTGTTTAATATTAACAATCCATTACATTTCATGTTTATACTACCCAACATAATCCCCAGATGAATCCCATTTAATTTTTCTGATCTCTTAATTGGAAATGAATTTCTTCTAAGACAATTATTTTGATACATTCCTCAGATTTTAATACATGTATGTTAATGAAGCATAATAAAACACACGAGCATTTACAAGAAAGTAGAATGCGGGATTCTTACTTAAGACCGCCAGTTCCCAGGTTCTATTTTATATCTATATATTACATCTCTCTTAGTAATGACCTCATCTTTTGTATACTATACTTATTTCATACACGTGTCGTTTGTAAATGATGTGGTGGGATATCGCTTGTCATTAGACAGGACGATGTGGTAACCGATACGGAGGACGCAATTATTCTATTCCGCCTTGTTAGGAAAGCTCATACAAATGGCATTATTTTTGACGTAGTATTTTAAATGCCGGACAAAGTATCCAAAACCCCAACATATCCTGAGGAAGCTTTTGTTAAAATCGTGTGATCTGGTAACAGACGTACTATAGAAACGGTCACTAAACGAGAACATATTTTTGTAAAGGGGAGTTATTTATTTAAGTTATAAAACTGACAAGTTCTTCAATGAAAGATAATTTTAAGTGGTGTATTAAATGGTCATAATCTAATTATACATTCCTTAAAATTACATCTCGATTATGTAAAAAGTAAATTTTCATTTCATGTTTACCCTTCCCTACAAAAGTTGGTACTTTCCATGTCCGAACTCAATTGATGCGATTTTTCTGTCAGTCATATACGGTTTATAAAACTACATTAATGTTTGCGCAAGGGGGATCTAATTGACTGTAGGGTCAATTATTGAGATTTAATGGAGAGACCAAAAAACGTTTGGGACGATTGACAAAATGTTTATTATATGGTTGGACAATGAAAAAAAGAAGTATATTTCCCGAGGAAATATCGATATTAATTTTCATCCTTGATCACTGGGGTCTGAAGAATATTTATGTAATTTATGGATATCTGAAAGTTATAACAGATTTGATTTTGATGGTACTTTTCATTCAAAAGTTAAATATCAACTACGCAAAAAACATCAAGGTTCCGAAAATATCGGTTTAAAAGAAATCGACGTTAAATCTATCGATTTTCTTATAACAACAGAGAGTTCTGCACGCTGTAGCGGACAGCACTATCGATCTTGTGCGCATGCGTAGAAGATCGATAGTAGTGTCCGCTATGGCGTGCAAAAACTCTCTGATATGACTATATTGAAAACATCCACATCATTGCCGCATGCCTGCTCCGCGCGCCGCTGGGGTGGGCGCGGGCGTTCCGGCGCGGCGGAGCGCAGCTGCAGCCGCAGCTGCAGCGCGCTGCGTTTGCGGACGTGCGTGGGCGGAGGGCAGACGCCGGCAGGGCGGCCTTGCCGGAGGCGATGACCGACCGGCACCGGATCGAAGGGCGGCCGAAAGGCGGAGGGAGACGACGGGCAGACAGCCGTACAGGACCACGCAGCGGAAGGTGTGGCACGAAAACGCACACCGGAGGGACTCCTATCATGGACCGACGAGCCGATAGAACTCTATCCTGGTTTAACACTTAATGCGTTAGAGGAATTTTAAAACAATAGCATGCACTTAATAGTGGAAACGATTATGTAATCTTTGTTACGAGACGCTATGGTGTAGTCTGGATCATTATACGACTTTTCACGGGTTAATTTTAAAACAATTCAGTTTTCGATTGAACTACGTTGTACGCAACGGAGCATCAAGTGTTGCAGATTCCTGATGTTAAGAGATCGACTTCGGTTTCTTTAAAATAGATAGTATATGATTGCCTTTTTAACACACCCACATATCACTCATAGGAAACTGCTACCTACAGTGTGCAAATGGACGGGAAGTCAACAGTTGGATACAACGATTGATCTTTCAGTACGAGGGTCAATCAGAGACGTCTTTGGATAGAAGAAGAAAAGCGAGACGCTGCCGTGTCATAACACGCGCGTGAGCAACGCGTCAGTCCGACGCAGCAGGCGACCGGCGCAGTCGAGCGGCGCAGTAGGCCGGCGCGGCAGGCCCGCGTCACGTGTCCGGACAGCATACGCGCGCTAGACAAGCGGCCGCCGGAAGACACGGGCGACGGTTCACCTTGCGGCCGACCGCGCCTCAAGGCTGCGCGCCAAGCCATACGGCCAGTGCAGAGGCAAGGTTATGTTCAAGCTGTTAGGTGCTTTCGCTCGCCGCCACCGCCACTGCTGCCGCCGCCACCGCCGCCGCCCGCCTCCCCGCCAGCCACGAATGCCGACCCGCCCGCGGGTACATGGAGTTCACTTCAATTTACAAGGGTTCTCAGGCACCGTTCACGTCTCCCTTGTTCATATGACGTTCTAGGTTGCCTCGGATATAATAGTTTGTGCATAAGTGGCTCCAAATATAATTACTTGTATCAGGATAGGGCAGAAATGTATTTATTGATGAGTAGGTGTAGCTCATACATTCTTATTTCTCTTAAATAATGTTGAGAATATTATCTCTTCTAATAGGTCAGGCACATGGTTATGTTGCTACTTGGTTAATCCCACCTTAGTTAGAAGGGTTAGTTAGAGACACGTCCGCCCGCACCTACTCACCCTTCTCTAAAGGTACATCCAACATCGAGAGTGACAACTGGCATAAAACCGGCGAAAGCACGTGATAGCGGGCGGCGGCGGTGACGATGACACCGTTGCTGCTGAAGGCGTCAGCTTAGCAGTTGACGCCGTCTTGCTGCAGCGGTAGTGGTGGTGGCAGTGGCGGCGGCGGCGAAGGCGGCGGTGCGAGGCAGGACGGGCCCACCGCCTACTTTCCGTTTCGCTGGACGCGCGCGCGCGCACGGCCGGGCGCGCAGGCGTCGCCGGGCGCCGCCACAACGCGCGAGGCGAGGCGGCGCGACGCGAGGCGAGGCGACGCGAACCGAGGTGAGGACGCGGCGCGGCGCGGCGCGGCGTGGCGTGGCGCGGCGAGGCGAGGCGAGGCGAGCCCCGCGGGACAAGGTCTGCGCGGTGTCGCTCAAGGCCGCGGCCGCACACGTGTCTTCGTATAATTAGCACGCGAGCGAGAGAGCAGGTAGGCAGGCAGGCGGGCGAGCAGGCAGGCGAGCGGAGGAGCGAGCGCTTTCACACGTTCCGCGTCCGGCACTCGCGCTTTTTTGCCCGCGCCGCCCGTGTGCGTCTTGCGCGCGCGCCGCCTGCCCCGTGCACTGTGGGCTTTGGCGCTGGCCGCCGCGCGACCGACCGGCAGCCGGGTCCGCTCGCCCGCCGCGCCGCGCCGCCCGTCCTCCCGCGCCGCCCGCCGCCCGCGCCGCCCGCCGCCCGCACCCACCCGGCGCACGCCGCCGCGCCCGATCGCCCGCCGCCCGCCGCCCGCAGCGCGCCTACCGCCCGGCCGCACGCCACCGGCGCCGCCGCTTGCTTGCTTTTTTTTTGCGCCCACCCCGATGAGGACGTGTAGTGCAGCCTGCAGTGCCCGTCTTGCCAAATAGTGGCCGTCTAAACTATTTCTCTTCCCCGGTTCGTTGCGGCTAACGCTCTACGATATGAAACGTATGCTTTAACAGCTCCCCTCCCACACGGGTCGCGTAAAAAAAGTAACGGAGTCTGCGATTGGTCAGTTTTATAAGTCCAGCGGCGGGAGGGGAGGCGGCCCCGTCACGCTCCCTTCCCCTCCGGGCGTAGCGCGTCCTCGTCGCTCGGACGCGAGCCGCGTTCTCCGCCGCCCGCACCGCCCGCGCCGCCCGCGCCGCCCGCGCCGCCCGCGCCGCCCGCGCCGCCCGCACCGCCCGCGTCGCCCGCGCCGCCCGCTTTGGCGCTCCAGCCCTTGGGCACACCGCCGCCCGGCGTTCAGCGCCCGCCGCCTGGGCGCCCTCGGCGTGTGTCACGCGCCTCCCCACTTCCACTCCATCGTCACTACCACGCCCGTGACACGCCTTCACTCTCTCTTTCGGCGCCCCCACTTGGCGCTCTGTACATCGTTCCACCTCCCCTGCCTTCTCCTTTTCCTCCGTCTCCTGCTCGTCTTCTTCTGCACGCACGCGATCCCTCATTGAGGATCTCGCGCATCCCGCCGGCGCGGCGTGCACCGCAAGCTCCCGCGCCGTTCGACCGCTTCCCCTCCTTTCCCTCCCCTCCTCGCGATGCCCCCTCTCCCTCCGCGCACCTGCTGTCTCCCGCCGCGCGCCAAAATCGCCCGGTCGCGACCCGCTGCTGCTGCTGCGTCGCTCGGCCGCGCGGTCGCTCGCTCGCTCGGCTCGATCCACGACGACGCGACGTGTCTCAAAGCGGGCGCGCGTCTACAAAGCGCATTGTGAGTGCGCGCGCGGAGTCCGTCCAGCTGGCGGAGCTCGCGGTCTGGCAGGCGCGGGGCGGCGCGGGGAGGCGCCGCTCTTTAGCACGTCCGCGTGGCGCTTGTTCGCGGCCCCCGACAACGCTGCGTCTCTCCCGTTGGCTCGGCGGATCTTGCCGTCGCGGCTACTCGCTGATACCTTCACAACAGATAGATTAGTCTTGTCGAAAGATTGTGTCTGACAGCGCAGGAATAAGAGAAGATGATTAGACTAGGTGTTGCATTAGTCAATCGTAGAAATTACGCAGTGTCATGTTCTTGCGAAATCGTTTGTCATCGACAAACACCGCAGGTGCAGCCTCGATTTCCGACGTGACTTACGTGCACCTCTTGAGACTCTCACCTGCCTCAGAATTATTCTTTGTTCCCTCTTCACAGTGGTCCTTAATCTCTGCCTCTTGTAGATGGAACCCAGTGCTTTGGTTCATTTTGTTCCTGAATAATGTGTAGTGTCCTTAGGCACGGGAAAGTTTGTTTTAACACTGCACTCGACTGCTGTTACAAGCGATATCTTTCTGTAATGTACGAGTAAACCAGCTCCGCAGATCTGCAACTATGGCAGAAGTCTCCTAAACAAGATAAACTGGCTTTCAATGACTGCCTCGCGAGGTATAAATCAGCTAATGAGAATTTTCTTATCACAAACTGTCAAGAAGAAAATCAAAACATGACACGTCTTACGCAAGTTTAAAGTTTTTATTATAAGAATGATAGAAAAACATTATTACTGCCTATTTCTTTCAAGAACTTTGAGAGTCAGATGTATTCGCATATCTCTGCGTCAGGGGAAGAATGGTAAATGCGAAGAGAGAGAGAGAGAGAAAAACAATACTATAGTGGAATAAGACACCCAGTGCAATCTCGTGTATTTGTCTGACTATATGAGAAAACGTTACAAACACATTTGTGACGGGCCTGCAATACAGACTTCGTAATTTTGATACATCGGGCACTAATAGTCCAAACTAAGCCCTTGTCATGTCTCGAACACTTGTACCTTTGGAATGACGAGTCAATGGTCTATAAGATGATCCGCTGTAGCCGAATTCCGCCTCCGCGGATCCTTGCTATAATCATGAGTCATGACGCGCGTTCCAGGACAGCCCTCTCAAGACGGGTCGATGACGAAGATGGCCGCGCCGGAGCCTCGCCAGCGGCGGGCCCGGAGCGCCGCGTGCGCGCGAATCCACTTTTTCGGCGCTGGAAGGAGAGGCGAGGCTCTTTGGGCCGGATCGAAGGCCGGAGGCGGCGCGCGCCGGCGGGGCAGCCGTGACAGCCGCTGCGCGCCCCGCCCCCGACGCCCCCGCGGCCCCTTCCCCCGTCGCGCCCCGCCCGCCGCGCCCCGCCTCGCCCCGCAGCGCCTCGCGGACACCACCTCGTAATTGAATGAGGGCCCGGGAGGCGGGGACTCGCGGGGCCGGGCGACGGCACGGGGCGCCAGCGCGAAGCGGGTGCGTGGCGAGGCGCGGGCGCGGGCGCGGGCGGGGGCGATGGCAGGGAGCCACACTGGGCCGCTCTCAATGACGCGCCGAACGCTTTTAATTCCCGTTCACTTTTTATGCGCGCTCGGTGCCGGCTGATTCCGCATGAAATGACCGCGCGCCCGCCCCTCGCCGCCCCATCCAGATTTCGGAGCGAGGGAGACCGAAACGCGTCGTGCGACAGGAGAGGGGACCGCGTTCGGTGCACGGGGTGCAAGGGCGCCTCACACAGGAGGGCGATAGTTTTCTGGAACAGAGAGATGATCTAAGAAAGAAAATACAAAAACAGAATAGTGGAAGGGTTTGACGTGAAGTGAGGTGACGTGAAATGTCGGATACGAGACAAATGGAAATGCTGCAAGGAATAAAGAATTGATAGAGCAAAAGAACTAAAAATGAGGTATAACGAAGAAGGAGATGGGGGAAAAGAAGTGTCGAGATCGTGCAGATCGGAATTGAACCGGGTTAAAGCCAGCGAGCTTGTTGAGGCTGAGGATGAGAAGAGCTGAGTAGCGACGATAAAAAGAAAATGTCGGTAGTCCAGGGAGATGAGAAAGGCAGAGGGAAAGAGGCGGAGTGACGGAAGAATGAGCGAGAATTGGCGAGGCATAAACTGACGAGTGGTGGGACTGGAAGTTTCGTGTTCCCCAATGGAAGTGGATACAGACCCAGCGGGAGGACTGCATTTCTCCCCCACTTCTCAATACATTCTCTGCACTCTTGAAACGGCGAGAAGAAAAATATTTTTCAGGTCACCACTCCGGATTCCGGGTCAATTGCGAACGAGTAGGAGCCAAGAGAGCCCAACGAAAATAATACTTTAATTCTGAGCTACTCAGTAAGAGATGTTATATCTAAATAGTACATTAGCAACAATGATTAAAGTAGTTAATATTAATTAAGAATATTATTTGCTCACAAATGACAAAGATTTTGAATAACTGAGTCACTGGAATTCAACTCGTAGTGATATGCTTCATTATGTCATTTTGACAGATCTTCAGTTTTAGTTAATGACGTTTAATTAAAAACATGCATGTCGCAAAAAGTGGTAACAATTGTAACTGTTCAGAATTCCCCAGTTGCTTATGCGACATACAAATTATTTCTATCGGCAGAACTATCTACTAATTTGATTTGATAGCTGTACAGACGAAATAACAACACCCTCACTACTGCCGCATCTAGCGAAACGAGGGCACAAGAAATCGTGCACGAATTAATTGAGGACCTTGGGGCAATGACATGCTATGCCACATTTCTGATGAAACTGAGATATTGGTGTATGTCGAAGCCCCATAGATGTATCTCGATGTTGGGTCTTTATTTTAAAGATTCGCCGCAAGAAGGCAGTGTAATTCATAAATTCATGTTCTTTATCCCAACGTGTAGAATGCAATGTCTAAACCTTTACTTGCCATTTCCTCAAAACTTACGTACAGTGGCATAGTATGTTATTGCCCCGAGGTCTTCAATTGTAAACCGGACAGGGCGCTAGGCTACATCACGCGACAGCGGGGCGGCGGCGGTAGCGACGGCGGCTGCGGCGGAGGTCGCGTCGGGCTTCGGGCGTCGGGCCAGCGTCGCGGCGCGCATCGCCTCTTGTCGCCTCGCGTCGCGTCGCCTCGCGTCGCGTCACCTCGCAGGTGCTTCCGTCTCAGCGGGGCGCGCGACGGCGATGGCGGAGCCCACCGGAAGTAATTAAGCCCTCGGAGAGCGCGCCGGCGAACGCTTCCGGAGCCTGTGCGCGAAGACGCCCGCGACGCGGCACGGCGCGGCGCGACGCCCGCCGCCCGCCGCTTGCACGCCTCAAACGCGACGCCGCCGACGGGAAGTTACGTACCACCACCTGCCGTGATTGACTTCGGTGATTACGCGGCTTATAAAAAAAGAATGTGGGCGGATACGCGGAGAAATTTGAGATGTTGATCGATTTACCGCTCTTAAGCGAAATGTTCATTCTTCAAAATGACAGCAATTTCACAATTATAAATAAACGTAATGCGCCTACCACATTTTAAGAATTGCGAACAAAAAGCTTCTTTAGCGCAGTTGACATTGCCATTTCGCTGCAGGACATAGAATTCAATAAGAACTCGGTTTAGTAAATAAACAGTTTCCAAATAAATTAATATTTGGAAGTGAAAGTTTTGAGAATGCCTTTATAAATGCTCTTCTATGAAGTTATTTTCCGAAAACCTCAGATATTATAATACGTTGGAAAGTCAGTTCAGAAAACTTGGTACAAATGGACTGAAATTCGGTAATGTACTTGTATCTACTACACTTTCTAGCTGATAGAAGAAACAATATTTCTCATAAATATTAACGTGATGCCCTAATGTGCTTAAATGTAGTGGCACTAATTGTTATTAGTTGCACATTCTACTATCATTCTCGTATTGTCGCACATTCTGCTATCATTCCTGATGTGTAGACATTTCGTCAACAAAGTTGTGCTATGGAGATAAGAGAGTCCTCATATAGTCTGATCAACAACGTATGGTACCTGCCCTCATTGCGCCTTTTGGTCATTTTCCGACGAAACCCTTCAGCGGGGCCTAATAGAAAAATTGCCGAGAGGCGCTGGGAAACGTCCTTCTTACTTTGTTTTGAAGCGAGAGGCAGGGCGGCGGCGACGACACCAGAGCCCGCTCCGCTTCATCGTGTGTCTGACCCCATGATGTCAGCGGGCAAGGCGTCAACTTGCGGGGCCACGCGGCGTCCAAACAAAGGCGGTAGGCCGCCGCCGCCGCTGCTGCCAGCACTCCATGCGCAGCGCTCCATGCGCAGCGCGCGCCAGCCGCGCTCTCCCTCGCTCCCCGCTGCACATCCCGCCAGAAGCTTATTAACGTCGCGTTTCGACGCACTCCAGGGAGAAATTAGCCTGCTTCTCTCTTGGACGGAGACACAAGGAACGTAGACGAGTAGTGAAATGAATGCAACAGGACTTTTGATGGAAGTAATTTTCGTTCACGTAGATTGGCGATATCAGTCGTTCTACGAATCAGAATTAAATGAGGCGTGGAGCATTCGAATAAATGGCTGAGAAAAGTGATATTTACATTTGTTTTTCACACGAAAAAATTATCACGCATTACAACCTGGCACAAACCAAATCTTCGGTTAACGATGACTAAATCATTAACGATCACTTCATTGTGTGAAGATTACATTACGATATTATCGCCTCACAAAATTTGATTTCGGTAAAAATATATTTTTTTCTTATTATACTAGAGTCTCCCTCCCGCCCTCTCCCTCTCTCTCTCCCTCTCTCTCTCTCTCTCTCTCTCTCTCTCTATATATATATATATATATATATATATATATATATATATATGTCTGTGTTTCTGTTTCTGTCTTCCTCTCTATCTTTGTGTCTGACTCTCTCTCTCTCGAGCGTACATCTTCACATTTAAAGGTTTTGAAATTTTAGTCACTCTTTAACTCTTCTGTACTGTTTGAGTGTATGATACTCGAAATACATTTATTTCCTTTCATAGGGAATGTTTGACAAGTGAGTACTCTGGCATTCGTGACTTTGTTTCGTGTCATAATATCTTTAAATGAATTTAAACATTTTTTGTAAAGTTGCCATAGTTTGCCTAAAACTGATTTTGTACAGATGTAACATTCGGACCTGTAAGATCCGATTATAAGAAATTGTTCAAAATTGGCATTACGATTTGGAGTTTATTCGTGAGAAAAATTGTAGAGGCTTTGAAAACATAAAATTATGAGAAATAGCTTCCTAGAGAAAAGAGGAAAAATCTGGGAAAGAGAGTTTTGTGTGATTAAAGAAGTGACCAGAGAAGACAATACTATTACGTGCGATAATATCTTCACGGTGAAATTGGTACATTTTATTTTCGAAATGAAAGTGATATGTCTGGGCTCATACGAAAGAAATAAGCAAATCAAATGCTTCACAAATTAGCAATGTTCCAAGAAGTACATAGACATAGTTCTTACGATTACATTGTATCGAAAAAGATCCTAACACTGACATACAAAAAGAAATACAGAAATCATTCAGGTTATAATGCAATAAAAGTCGATATTTTGATACTTTTTTAGATCACCTTGTAAGTACGTAAAGAAATTTCAAGAGAACAACTAGCTGACAATTGTTATTTTACAATACAATCCACCATTACACACATACCTTCGTCCATGAAGTTCATAAGGACTTCATAAATCATCAATGGAACGCAAAAAATATTTTTTTAAAAATTACGTTATATTATTCCTGGAGGATGTGGCATTGTTTGGCATTTACGCCAAGGACACACGCCATGCCTTGCAGATCCTCACAACATTGTTGAGAAGATAGAAAATTCAACAATTCACTTGAGGGATTACTGTGCCAAACGGGAACTTTGGTAGTTGTAACTTTTCCCTACCCACAGTGACAATAAGAATAATATTATGAGTATTTGTAAATCTCACTCATTTAATTTTTGGCCACTTAGCAACATATTCTAAAATTACAAATAATTCCATAAATGAAGCTTTTATTAGTATTGTTTTTTGTTATGTATTAGTATTGTTATGTGTTAGTATTTAATAGTATTGTTTTTTGTTGTGTATTTCAAAGTACAAGGAAGTACTTTCTACAAAGTCTTATTTTTATAACTCCCCAGACATTGACAACAACTTGTCGGATAATGTAGACCTGGATAATTACAACTGTAAAGTTCGAGTTCGAGCATAACAACTGGGTTAATTAGTTTTGATCACAAATTAAGAACTGTTCATCAACATTTTCGACGAATGAGGACATTTATCCTCATTCCTGAAGACTGTTGCATCCGACTGCAACGTCATTCTCCTGCACTCGGCTCCTGCCGTCTTCTTCCCTTCGCCCGGTGATCACGCTCCGCTACCGCGCACGAACTCATAAGCGACCGCGCGCATTCGCATCCGAGAGGCGCGTGTGGCAAAGCACGAGAGCCCATCAAAGTCGCTGTTCGAATGAGCAACATCCTGTCCGCACCGGAAATAAGATGTCGCTGCAGGCAGGCGCCCGCCGATGTTCAGGCATTCGTTGCCGGCCCCGTGAAGTCGCACGAACACGGGGCCTTGCTCTGGCCGCTCTGCGGGAGGCCGGTAACCCGCGGAAGTTTTTTCGGCCGTGGTTGGATGGTCTGCAGACTGACGAAGCCACAGTCTCAAAGACCACAAGATTTATTTCCTGAGAAGTTTCGTTTGCGGGAAGGGCCATACAAAGCGTGTGATTCTCTCGGCGAAGACTAGCACTCGAAAAAAACACTAGAGTGAATATATATGTTTCTGGCATTTCAGGAGAAAATACAGGATATTTCGTGCTGTTATGGCTTTCTTCTCTGGCAGAAAAACACCAATGACAATCATTTGATACCATTAAGTTTGATTCTTCTTGTTCCAATGAGAAAAATTTTATATCTTTTTCCAGTTCGGCTTACATCGCTTATGAATTAGTTATAAGCCATTAAAATCAATATTTGGGAACACTCTCCAGTGAAACTCTCATTTCGAATGAATCTTGACACAGACCGATTCAAGTGAAAATGTTCGTCTAAATTTCAATGTCATCTTTTAACCGTATTCATTATAACAACTATGTTTAATGTATAGTGGCTTTGGTATTTAAAAAAATGTTATATCTGAGAAGGAAGAAAGAAATATGACGTTTTTGAGATAGCACTATCCATTCAGTTCCCTGAAAAACTGGATCTAGAAAGTTCCCTCACTCCTTTCAATCAACTTGATTCCACGAAGCAACACCCTTGCGTGTAGAGAAGCGGGCGGATTCAGTGAATTGTTACTGGCATGTTGGATAGACCTCATCCCCGGAGAATACATTCTAAGGGAAACTTGCCGAATTTGGACCGTCTCTGGCCTAAATCGGATCGCACACGCATTTCTACTCATAAGAGCATTTGTGTCGTTCAACGTGACTCTAATAGTCGTGAATACTCTTATGAGATTGTTAACCACATTTCAATGGACAGAAGTCATTGTAATGAGCAAGATAATTGTTGCAGTATTTTCGCAGTGTCTCTTACTATTTGTATGCTATATACTCGTATAATACGCCATTGTGTGCACAGGGAGAAAGCAATTGCATCTTTTGTGCTACACATTACAAATATACTTCACTAGATTCCGAATACACACAGTAAGAATAATGCCTTTAAAGTAGTGCAGCTGTCATGTGCTATACGAAAGGGTGGCCGAAATTGGATTTTAGAAGGTTCGCTTGGTTGAACCGATCCATCTTAGGAGGCTGGTAAGCGTATTTTATATTGTTAATGTTTTTTTTCTCCAATTATTTATAGACAATTATTATGTTGGCAGAGGAACAACACATTTCACATGACATTTTTTTATTTACACTTAAATGCTTTACTGCATCCACTTTTTTGATAGTATGTTTAACGTTTCGGGAATAAATGTTATCCCATCTTTAGGTTCCTGTAATATTTAAAATATTAATATCAAGATTATAAACATCAATAAAATATTAAACCAATGAAAATTACTTAAAACTCCTTACAATTATCTAAAAAATTCAGACTCATTATAATGAGCAGGACGCACATTTGAATAAAAAATACATTTGAATAAATAATAAAAAAGTATGTGCTATAAGTTGATCTGACTTGTATCGCACACAGAAAATCAGCAAAATTGTCCAATATTTTAACCATTTCAGAAACCTGAAGATGGGATAACATTTATCCTTTGAAACGTTAAACATACCACCAAAAATGTACATGTGAAAGCATTTTAGTGTAAATAAAAATTTTATGCACTGTGAAGTGTATTCTTCTTCACAATAATTGTAAATAAGTGATTGCCAGAAAAATCATTACAATTAAGAAGTAAAAAACATTATATTATAAATTATATTTTTCTTACACGTCAACAGAAAGCAATGAAATGTATGTAAATAGAAATATTCACACTCGGTGTGTTAAAATAAAAATAATACATATGCAAGTGACTCTACTACTACTTATTAAAAAAAATAACATTAAGGCTCTATTATCCATCTAACAAGAAAATATATGCAATACTAATTTGGATGTTGTGCTCCCGCAAAGCGTCTCTTCACACCATAAATGTCTAAGTAATTAGAGAATTCGTAGATTTTATGAATATTTAAATGATTTCAGTATCCATGATAATAACTGTCGAACATTTATTGATATGTAAACATGATGATATTAATTATGACAAAAATTTAGCTTCGAATTTACGCCACGAACAATTGTATTGAATCTCACAGTAATCCGTAACAAACTCGCTGCCAAATATTACAGGGCGACAAGGACGATAGCATGTAAACTTACCTTTCTGCATGGACAAACTGTTGTGCTGATCTACTGCGTTCATTTTCGCCTGTTAACAGAAAAATGAATTTCAGATGCGGATAAAAGTAATGAGTCAAGCATATATTCGTAAAGTAAGTTGGGGCTAGGGATAATACGAGAGGTTTCAATTTGACAAGGGGCCATGAAAGATTCTCCACAGGGAAAATGCGTACCTTATAGATCAAATTTCAAGAAAGGGAGGAAGTTATTTATTTATTAATTTTTAGGTCAAAAACAATTAAAAACGTTGAGAGGATAAGTGCAGAAATAGAATATCGCAGGGAAAAGGGCAATTGGTCAAAATGAAATAAAGTCAAATACATGTATGAAAAGTACTTTTAAAGGCGATGATGGAAAACAATTACAAAAATATTACAATACAAATAGCTGGAAATAAAAACACAGATACTAAGCAAACAATATCTAAAAGGGAATAGAGGGAATAGTATATATATATATATATATATATATATATATATATATATATATATATACACACACACACACACACACACACATAGGGTGTCCGGGGAGGAAACGTTGAAACTTCCAAAATAATCTCTTAAGACAATTCTAAGCATAGTTTGTCTAATAAACTACGTGGATATTCCGAATGGTTGAGCCGCAAGAAACACTCCAGAAACATGTAAATTGTTTATTACTTGCAAAAGAAATGAATAGATTTGCTCATACTAAAAATAAGCGAGAAAGAAAAAAACAGTCGAATCGTGTAAATTGGGTGCTTGTAAATTGGGTCTAATAAACTACGTGGATATTCCGAATGGTTAAGCACTAATAAACTGGTTTGAAAAATTGATATACATAGTCAGTGGAACAGCGAGTGTTGCTTCTATGCAGGAGATGTCGGGAGACGTGAAAGGAACCGCCGCTTCGCAATTCTGCAAGCTTCATAAAAGAAACTAGAAATTAAACGAAGCAAATCTCCGTGTGCATACACTGCAAACTCAGAGATTCACATCAGAGAACTTTGTGATAAAAGAATAGTATGTAGAAGAGAAAAGTCGCGTATGTGAGCCGTTGTGTCGTTCACATTGTCAGTCATACACCCATCAGATATTGGGCAACACATGTAAACTATTGGAGCATATGTTCGCACTTGTATGGCTCACATGTGAACTAATTTATTCATATTAATTTTTAAAATGTAATAATGACGCACATGAAAATTCATTCTAGTAACAATAATATGGAACAATGTTTTATAATATTTAATGACAATTCTCTATGGTCAACAAGGTTAAAAACCTTTGTATTAAAGTTACCTGTAAAACAAATTAGATGACAAATATTGAGAGGCTATTGTTTCTTTGATGATAGAGTCGGTGAACAGAAGGGATTGCCACTTAATAATTTTACGTGAAAATACAAATTAGCTATACAGTAAACATTTTTAATAGAAAAGAAGCATGCTTCAATATTACTCACTGCGAAACAACTAGACTAAGTAGGTGGTTTTGTATTTTGGAACAATTACCTATTAACTTGTTTAAAATGTTCTTAAAGATAGTAATGTATTTAAAATAATGTAGTCAGGACTGAAATATGTCCTATGATTTCAAAGCGCTTCCCTCAAAGAAAATACGAATTGCAGGGCCTCTACACACGTAACGTGATGTAAGCTGACAGCGAGAATGTGATAACTGTGACAACTTTAACTGCACGGCACTGGCATGGGTCCACTAAGATAGTCGCATGAGTCAATGTTGAAGCTATCAGTGTTGTTGTGGAATGCGTCATCGGCTCATGTGCGAGATATGTTTGGTGTTTCCCGTGATGAAGTCATTTCTTTTGATTTCAATGAAGAGTATTTGGATTCGGCATACCTTACCTTTCTTTGCCATTCTCTTTAGAAGAAAAAGGTTTATTGCTATTCACCCATCCAGTGGCTTAGTAATATTGTTATTAGGCGTATCACCCATTAATTACGATAAAAGTGCATTATTTACTGTTCGTTTTAGAATGGGCTACCGTATTTAAAAAAACAATGGCTCATGTGCGAGATATGTTTGGTGTTTCCCGTGATGAAGTCATTTCTTTTGATTTCAATGAAGAGTATTCGGATTCGGCATACCTTACCTTTCTTTGCCATTCTCTTTAGAAGAAAAAGGTTTATTGCTATTCACCCATCCAGTGGCTTAGTAATATTGTTATTAGGCGTATCACCCATTAATTACGATAAAAGTGCATTATTTACTGTTCGTTTTAGAATGGACTACCGTATTTAAAAAAACAATAAAAAAACCGTAAAGCATTATCACGAATGTTTTCAATACACTTCAGCTGATGGTATCAGTGAAGTACTGCAAGAAACATTTTTCTTCGTTAAGAGACTATCCATTAAAGCCTGCCATGTACATTAATGCCTGTAACAAGATAATTCGTTCTTCCAAACATCAATATTTAGTATCTTAATGCATTATTTAAACCAAATACAGATATCAAGAATGAAATTTGATAATTGTGGAGTGAAGTGAAATTAAAATAGAACAAGGAAAAGGGCGTTTGGAGGGCAATAACTTTATTGAAGGTATTTTTAGATACTATGTCTTTTAGTTCCATTTACATTCTTATTATATAGATTACCACTATTTCTCTCATTCAATCATTTTATTTAAAGATGATTCTTAAGTACTGTTGCATTGCTGAGAAAACATTAATAAATCGTTTAAATAAAACTTATTTAAACGTGTGTGAAATTTACCTCACAGTGACCACGTACGATATACATGTACTTACATGATTCCATGGTAACATTGCGTCTAATTGTTTTGGTTATTAAGTATGTGCTACAATGTGATCGAGACAGAACTATGAGGAAGCATATATAATTTCCATATGGAAAAAATACATGACAGACAATATCAAATATACCATATTAAAAAGAAGCTGTGAAAATATGTAAATGTTGAATATTCTCACATTGGTTTACTAATAAGGGGTATGGCTTATTGTGTTAGAGTTGCACATGCTAAACACACGGTAGTCATGCGAATATTTACACATTAGAGTTTATAAAACAAAACTGACTACAAGCCCTATAAGTCGGGAATTCTCGTACTCAGGAAAACAATGCTTTCATAAATTAAAACTTTTGTTGTGTTAGTTCACTTCTATTTTGCGTGCCACTACTTTCAAAACAATAATTTTAAGAAATTACCAATGAAACGTACCTGCACTCTTCGTTCTTCGTTTACACTGCAATATCAACATATTTTGTAGAACATACTTATGTGTTTAATATCGAACAAAACACACTACCTACAAGTGTACCATAATTTTCAAATAACTATCTAAATAAAGTCAGCATGTTGGCCTTTGAGATGAAACTGAATTCATGAAGTTAGTTGTTACTTATTTAACGTGAAAAACTGTTAAAACTATATGATGTAGTTTGGAGAGAAGTGCAATGTGTGCACACTGCACAATCGTGACACATTCGTGAGGTCTGGGATCTCTGTCCCAACACACTTAACATATTAAGTTCAATTGTGAATGCAGATAACAGCGAGAGTTTGTGGCAATAATTGATATGAAAATATTCGCTCCCGTGTGAAAAAAAACTCACAAAAACCGGTTAGAATTTAAGAAGATACTAGCTGGCCGGATAAATCACGTTTAATGTCAATTATCCATCATAGCATTGACAGAGCTAATATCTTTCAGTTAGGTCCATCGTTGTTTCCACAGATTAATCCTAACCGCAAAACGTCTCTTTCTAGAAATCGAAATCCTTTTTCAAATAAGCATGAAAATATTGTAAACAAAATTTATGACTAATACGTGGGAGCTAGTTACTTTGAAATAAAGACTAGCTGACAAGGCACCTTTATGGGTAGTAGCACTCTCATTCATTTAAAATAATTTACTCTTTCATTAGTTTCTTCAAACGGATTTACATTTTTAAACCCACTCAATCATTCCACGATCGCTCTTCTGTTATTGTCACTCGATTGAGAGATGCTAGAACGAGTTATCCGAATTGTGGATGAATAGTTCATGTGAGATGTAACGAGTTGACTCTCTTTTGGCGTATCTGCTGCAATGCATGATCGATCACGTATAGACAGGAAGGTGAAATTTTTAATAGGTTAAACTTTATCAAAAATTGTGAATTCAAAATACACTTTAATATCACGGTATAAAATGCAAGTTAATTATTGTTATATGAAGGGAGGAAGTAAGACGCCTTACGTCTTTTACTTAGTACTTAGTCGAAGTTTTAAGGTAACGTTACGTATGAATCGTCTTAAGCAATACTCTTCGCGTCCAATGGGTCAGTAATTTGTTTCTTGTCCCAATTGCAAAAGTTTATTAGAAAACATTTACTAAATACTCGCCAGTCGCTACTGAATAAATATCAATCAATAACAGATAAGCAGAAACTTGATCTACAAAACAAAGGAATAATGCCGCCGTGTCGTCAGAAAAATGGCCACCATCTAACGATGAAAGATCCCAAAAAGATACAACTGAAGGGTGAGATATTGGGCTCATACACACGAGGCAGTTGAGAACTCACACGATAATCAAGTTAATCATCGGCGAAGAAACAGAGCTGTTCCATCACGACACCTCGTGCTCCGTCTCCATCTTCGCAATGCACGGGGAGGCCGCGTCTCCTTTCATTTGCCAGGGTACACAGCGTCGTGGCCGCGGCCGCAGCGAACGCTGCTCTTGACCGATAATTACGGGACGTGTCGCGCAAAGAAATCCCGACGATCGACACGTTTCCGATCAGAAAAAGGCCAGGAGGAAACCCGCGGAAACTAGTTTTGATAGGCATCGGACAAAGAGCATCGAGACGCGAGAGGAAGGGAGGAGAGGGGCGAGGTGACGGCGCGGAGACGGATGAGACAGCGCGCAGCACCCCCCCCCCCCTGCGCGCAGATGCTCAGCAACCGCCGGCAATTAGAGATCTGCACATAATTCATAAATAACACTGTCGGAGAAAGAAAAGCATCCGTCCGTTTTATCCGTACGGTTATTTGATTTTTATGAACAATATTTTAAGTGTATAATAATGTATTTCTTATATTTTCAAGGTGGGTATAAAAAATGACAATATCTTGTTCCTGTAATACGTTGTGTAGAAAGAATCCACATTTTGTGGGTCCTTGACAAACACACACACACACACAAAGTTTTCAGCAAAACGTCTGCCTGTCTGACTGTTCGTCTCCGCCTATAGTCAACACTGGCGCCAAAATCGTTCAGGCCATTTTCTCTTAAAGTGAAATTTTATTGAATTATTTCCTGGAAAAGAGAAAAGTACGCTGATAAAAATGGATCATATCCAATTTTCGGTGAACTCTATATTTTCAAAACTTGCAAAAGTTTAAAACCATTCCGGCGTCTTCCTGCAACTGTAATATTGAAGATTGAGATTTTTTCTCAATGAAACCTTTTCTTTAAAACTAGATGTGAAAATAATTGCAATAAAAATTTCTGAATTTTTGATAATTGCAAATGCAAATGTTCAATTTTCTTTTTAAAGTGCCAGGGAGGTTGCTTTTATTTGTGATGCCGGCGGTGAGGAGGATAATATGAAGGGGTGAACGTGAATGGCCTATTAAACCTAAGAACTTGAAGTCGAATCCCAGCGTGGAAAATTTCGCTAGTTGGAAAACGTTTTGTAGGTTCAAGTCGTATATTGTTAATTTCTTACACAAACAATGTGAAAAAGTATGTGGTGTTACACCGCAAGTTTATATTGCACTTTACATTTTATGAATATATTCAAGGATTTAGATCATATCCTCAAAACAATGTTAGGTATTGTGGTTACACTACAGCTCAATACATCACTTGATGACGAATTTGAAGCGGTGTTTTAATCAATGTTTTTTGCAGTGCCGCCTGTCTTATTGGTCGTGACTGACGATGGCCCTGTATTCAAAATGAAATTGAAAATACCACGAGCGGCAAAATGACTACATTAATATGAATACTATTGAGGAGTAAAGAGCTTAAAAGTTGTCGTGGAATTAACAATTTATCCGTAAATGTAGCGGACATTAAAACGATTTACTCAGATATCAATATTGAAGAAAAATCTGCCCTTACTACTGACAAACCGCCAACTCATATCCAGGTTGATTTAAAGTGATAGTGCAATGGGATACACGCAATTTATTTAAAACTAAATTGTCTCCACCTTGTTGGAAGGAAATTCACCTTCATTCCATCTTGTTGGAATGGAAAAATACGTCGGAAATGTGTTCTGTGTAGTAAATATCTTCTACGATATGCCCTTGTTGTTTCGACATATTTCCGACTTAATTCTTATTCCAACAGGTGACAGGTTGGCATTATAAAGTAACCGGCAATACACAGGCTTAATAAACTGTTCAAATTTAATTATTTATGTTAAAAACAGCGCCAGTATGCATCTGACATTTATAAGGGTTAATGAAGGCTACGTCTAAATGTCCATAAGCAAGGTAAGAGATATTTCGGAATTTGCTGCATAAATTACAGGAAATTGGACAATCCACGACCGAGATAGGGGGTATTTGATTCAGTAGATGTTAATAATATTTTTTACTGTTACAAATAAATAATCGTTTTAAGTACGGTAAATTAATTTAAGCAGCCCAGAAATATACACTTCAAGAACGATTTTTTAAAATTTTCGTTACAATAATACAGTTTATTATTTCTCTACTCCCTTTGTATAATTCTCGAATTAGATGGCTGCAGATTGTTACATTATGACAATCATTATTATGATTCAGGTGTTTGACCCATCACAGAGAAGTTTACAGTTGAGATGCTAACAATCACTGACGATCGTTCTTTAATGTTTCACTGGATCGTTTGTATTACTGTACCTGCGAGTTTGCGAAGTAAACTGCACGAGCCCTTCCCTATTTCCAAAACTCAGAATCATAATGAAGTCCCCTATTTGGGCTGTAATTAACAACTATTATCAATCTGATAAGAAATAAGAACATATCTTGTATTTTGATGACATTTCTGCAAAACGTTTATTCCTGTCTTAACTAGTGTTCTGTTCACTTGAAGACAGATTTTGTTTATGCTTAACCAATATCACCTGAGATACCTGGGAGGCTATCCACTAAGTGTTGTTCGCTGAATATTGCATGTTAGCTGTCACGAAACCTTTCAATATAAAAGTTAACTTATAATAGTTATCACAATGTTATGTAAAATTTAAAACCCCTGAAAGGCAAAACTGCCGAACAGGAAGAAAATAAATTAAAAAAAAAAAATAGTTATCATTAGTCGCAGAAAAAGTACACAATAAAACTCGAGGTAAGGAATAATAATACACTCGTATGAAATATACGATACTTGCTCGTCCCACGTGCGTACCGTAATATCACTTCACACTTTTGTATTATTATTCATTATTACATCATCGTTTCATAATATACTATTTCGTTTTCTTGAGTCGGTACACTCTATATTGGCATAAAATAGTCTTGCAGTAAAAAGTATTTCAATTGTCTTCTGAAAAAATGTAATCTTTTCGAGTTTTTATGTCGAGTGGCAAAGTATTTTAAAGAGTTGAAAATGTCGGTGCTATCTCACATTGTAATACAAGTCATTTTATCGAATACGATCTGAGAAGTAAAAAAAAATCAAATTACAAGTGTACTATAGCATTGTTAACAACAACACTACGTGATAAACAATGCATACTAAGAATAGCTCTCTGGATCCGAGTGTTTTGTACTTGTAGGCGTTTAAAAAACTGGGGATACACAGGACGCGAGTCAATTTAGGGGCGGACTGGAGACAGATAGTTCAACACAGTGAGACAGGAGCAATAGGAAAGTCGATGTTCAATAAATGTGTCATCTACTACGCACTGGTCTGGTGGATTGTTTCATTCATCATTTATACTTCTATTCCAGGAGGAAGTTTTCAAATAAGCATTAATAAGTTCTTCTTGGATAGTTCTTAGAATATAAATTTTCCATTCTTTTGTTAAATGCCACTCCATATAAGACTTACCCAAATTTGTACCATGTACCACCATTCAACTAATATCCCTCAATGAGTCAAAAAATATAGAATTTTAAATATTCCAAAACCTGTGAGAATCGGATGAACACTACAAAGTTGCCTTATGTTTTCACAATCATATAAGAGTAAATTATTGACCAACTGTACCAAATAATGAAATTAATTCTTTCGTTAATTTTATTCTAACATTTCTCCGGTCTTCCTTTGTGAGCGTACAGTACGGTTTTTGCTCCATGTAGCAATTATCCAAAATAAAAGAGTATATGTAAAGCAGTATCGTATTCAGAAAGCTCCGTGATCCCTACAATTAATCAGAGGATGCTCGTTTAATTTGAGGTCCAATATAAGATCGATTTTTCATATAAACCGTATTTATTAAAAGTAAATTAGTACCTAACAAATATATTAATAACATGAGTTTTTCTGGATTGTTTTGCTTTTTATAATTCCATCTTTGTGTAATTTATTTTTACCGGACTTTACTGAAGTACCGCGCGGCAATGGAATAAAAACATCGGTTTATTACTTCAAACATTTTGAGAAGCGCTACCTAGAGCTCGTGTTATCGGAAGGCATTTTAACTTTTCTGGACATTTCCTAGGAATATTCTCGAAATTATAATGGCCTCCTGCCATAAAATAGCAGGAATGAATTGTCTGCCAATGAAAGTCACGAGGACTGCAGAGGACCTCGAAAAAGGAAAGAAAGAAAACATTTTATGCGAACCAATTGTAATACATCTATATATAATTTTAATGTTAAAATGTCGTACACCACCAAACAATACAGAGGTAACAATATAATAATCCGATGATGATCACAATATAAAAACAATAATAATACTATGACAAAGTATTAAATAGGTGATCTATTTTCTAATCTGAGTAAGAACAAAGTTTTTGATAAAGAATACTTAAAGGTGCTGTTCCATTTGCACTACAGTATGTTATTATTTACGCTCTTGTTCAAAGAAAGATGTCAAAAAATTTCAATCATTCTCGAAGAGAGTATTTTACTTGTACCATGAGATTGTAATGTTATCATTAAGAAGTCAATTTTGTAAAAGCTGTTTAAAACCATCAAATCAATTTTTCTTCTTTTGTTTATTAATTGAGTTAATTATGGACACAATTCTGTATGTATCACAGAACAGCTTACAAACCAATGGGTTTCTGAGAGGTGTATCTCATGTGCTTCTGAGGCAGGGGCAGATGCAAAAGTGCATGTGAGTATCTAGGCATTTGCCCGATACTCACAATAAAAAATGTGCTCAATTAAGAATGTTGGGCGTCGAATCGTTTTCTTAATTTACAATTTCTTTGTTTCCTAAAAAACACGCTAGGATCGCAAAATGGTCAGACTGTCAAATAAAGCGCTTTGGTGTTTAGAATTATCACAGATGTTGATCGATAAAACAATGTTTCTCTCTCAACACAACCTACCTGTGCATGTCATTATTGGATCTTTGTAGCTAGAAGTATAATTTTAGTGAATTGTTGTCTCGAGGAAGTTTGAATGTGTTGCCCATCAGATAAATGCTAGACCTCTAGCAAATAAAAAGTGTGATAGTTCTATGTACTTTTTCAACCCTTCTTTCCTAAGATGAGAAAATGAGGGATTCAGAGCAAAGGAAATATTATACCCGTACTTACTTAGAAATTGTACTCAGGGATTAAGAGTTCGTTAAACATATTTCTGGAATATGGTGAAACATTTGTGACACGGCAATTGCAGCGGTGCAGCAGGGAGTGTGATCTGACTGCTCAGGACGAGCACACGAATATAAACAGTGGGTTGGATGGAAGAGGAATCGCGAATTTTTCGTGGAAAAGTATTGAGGTTGAAGCGAGATGAAGTTGGGCGGGATGTGACGAATAGCTGATAGGAACGACCGGCAAGAACCCTAAGAGCAGATTTCACAGGTGTGGACAGAGGGAGATCCAAGACTGGAAGAAGACAACGGAGTATGGAACACGGAAGAACGGAACGGACGGGGAAGGTTACAAACAAGGGTGTAGAACAGGTCACGAGAAAGTAAGTAAAGCAAAGTGTGCAGTTAATCTCCACCATAGGTCACATACAGATTTTACCGTTTTTTGACGAAATAAATCAAATCGAAGCAAAGAAAAAGGATATAGAGTTACGGCACCAATGTCAGCGACGGGCCCCAGGACGGGCGAAGAACGCAGCAAGTTCGGGGGGATGGTCTCTCCAGAAGAGGCCGAGGACCACGCGGGCCTCAGGACGCGGAGTGGCTCTCTGTTTTCCAGGGGGTGGGGGAAGAGGAGGTGAGGGAACGGGAGCTGCGCATTTCCAATTTCCAGCGGAAGGCGAGAGGACGGCGCCGCGGTGAGTGGCGGGTGGGCGTGGCCCCTGGGGAGTTGGCGTCGTGAGCCGATACTGGAGACGCCCTCCTGACAGCGCCCGGGCCTCGGACCTCGGGCCTGGGGCCGCTGGCCGCGCTCGCGATGCCCCGCGCCATGCGACTCCGCGTGCGAGGAGGAGGGGCAGGAGAGAATTTGCTTCGTTTTGCTCGCCACATTACGACTCCGACCACGACGTCCAAAATATTTTACACATTTTTAGTGGTATAATGAAATGTGAAGAATGCGTTTAAGTTCAAGTAATATTATCATTAATAATAATAATAAAAATAATAACTCCACCTACGGAGTACACGACCTTGTAGTTGGTAGTGGGGCTTCAGGAATCCCATGAGCCTGAAAGCTATGTTGGCGTAACCTAGCTACTGGTTCGGCCTCCCAAGCTGAATAGGTTGAAGGTGAGGGGTCGGACGAAGAAGAACTTCAGAGGAAAGTGGGAAGTAAGTAGAGAGCGAAGGGTGTTGAACCTTTGGACTTCCTGTTTTCGGCCAAAGGAGGGGTACAGGAGAGAAACTAGGTTGGCACACCAGGCCACTGATTAGAGTGGAGGCTCGAACCTTGTATTAGCCTGCGAAGGAGGCTGCCTTCAGCAGTCAGTGAAAATCCCGTAGGGTTTAGTAATGCCGACTGACGATCGGAGGGACCCCTTGCTGGGCCCTGCGGGGGATGTCCCGAGGCCACTGTGGGTCACAGTAATGGGTGGCAGGAAATAATCCATGGGTTGGGTGTGATCTGTCACCTCGACCGTGCTTCCTGCGAATCTTTACTTAAAACCAATTATCAAAATGGATAGTACTAGTAATGTAATCAATCTTAACGTGCTTTGTTCTACCAATATGCCATACCTGCTCAGAAACCGAACTAATGTCACCTTGTCGACCTCTGGCTATCCAACGGATGTTAATCCCAGGGACCCAGAGCCGTCAGTAGCTGGAAGCCATCGTCAGAGGTGGACACGATATGAATTAAAGGAGGTGATGTGATGCTTCTACTACGCAAAATAGAAAAATGGGGGCTCAGAAATGGAAGTTTTCAAGATATGGAAAGAGGGGAACCCAGATATAACACCCACCCTAGATTCAAAGAAGCTTGCCAGTCAACGACGATACATACTCAGCAGTGGAAAAGTCATAGCAGAACAACTTGCAGAGATTTGGAGAAACGCGGAGTATGTTCTTCGACCGAACTATCCATATGATGAACATTTAAAACCATTTAATATCTCTGAAAGCGATGGCCTTCTTGAAGGTTCATCTCTTCCCAGTGAAACATCCGTCAATGGTGAAAATTCATCTGGCTATCAATCACTCGATAAGGAATTCTTGCGGAACTACTTTCGAAGAGATTTTTGATTATAGAATCGGTTGTTTGAGACAGACACAAAGATATTTTATTGCAATCTGACTAAATAAACGAATGTCAATGCTGTCTTTCCTTCAAAAATCGACGTCTTAACATTTTGGGCAGGAATCTGGGAAGAAAGCAGATCCTGCGACAAAGACGCATCTTGGCTTCAATCTGAAGTTGATGCTGCCAATGGACTCCTGGAAACAGTGGAACATGTTCACGAATTCTCAGAAGAGGACCTCTTCCAGGCAATTAAGAATAGGGGAAACTGGAAATCAACTGGGATTGATAAGAACCAGATTTATTGGATTAAGAAATTAACAGCATTACATTCTCATCTAGCAAAGGTTGTTAATGGAATTTTAGAAAACCCAAAGGAACTTCTGGAATGGCTGACACACGGCATCACTTATTAGCGAGAGACAGTTCTCTGGAGAACTACAGGCCAATCACTTCTCTGCCTGTATTGTACAAAGTTATAACTGCAGCCATAGCTGACAAAATGCATAGACATCTAGAGAATAACCTGCTGCCAGTTGAACAGAAAGAATGTCGTAAAGGTTACTATGGCTGTAAGGAAATCTTACTACTAAATAAAGTCATATTGAATTATTCAAGGAAAAGAAAACATAATTTAAGCATGGCTTGGATTGACTATCAGAAGGCCTTTGACGGTGTAGCACACGATTGGTTTTTGAAGACCCTGAAGCTCTATCGATTTCATCCTAGACTACTGAGTTTTGCAAGGCTAGTATGAAGTCGTGGAGTACCAGGTTACTAATACACAGCGGAAAGGAAGTAGTAGAAACAAGAAATATTCAGATTAACAAGGAATTTTCCAAGGAGATTCGCTATCCCCTCTGCTGTTTTGCATTAGTTTGATCCCACAATCTAGACATCGTTTCATTCTTAGCAAACACTTAAGATCATCCATGTAAAACAAATGTGATGCTGACCTTTCACAACATGAAACCTGTAACCAGAGTCAGTGTGCGACAACTGTCTAGATAGTGGGATCAAACTAATGCAAAACAGCAGAGGGGATAGTGAATCTCTTTGGAGAATTACCCTGTTAATCTGAATACTTCTTGTTTCTACTACTCCCCTTTCCGCTGTGTATTAGTTACATTATTATTATTATTACGAAATATGCAATTTTCAATATGGGATGTACGACTAGAAATTTCAAGCTGTATAAATTCTGTAATCAGAAGCCAACAAACTTTAGCAGCTTAGTGAGGAACAACGTTGATTTTAAGGTGGCGTAGTTAGAAATAAAACCAGATTTACGCAGTTCTCAGTTTCTGCTCTTTTGAGAAAATATTCAATTGATAAAGTCCATGTGTAAAATGTTGTGTCATACTGAGTAAAGGGCCGGGTATATATTTCAGACATGTCGTTTGGCAACGACGTTAAAATTGCCTACATGTTTGACTTTCCCGTACGTACTACGTAGTAAGAAAATAATAATAATTATTATTATTTTGTAATATTGCAGGAAAATGCAGATTTTTCTACAGATAAGCACTTTTTTATGTTCCTGATAGAAAAAGTACGATTTTTTTGCTCCTATACGTAGTAAATTACTTTCTATTGTAAGCAAATAACCAGAATCCACGTTTTTGTTGGTCTTGATATCTAAAAAAGTGGACTCTCTCAGAACTCATTTTAGTCCGTCTGGCTGTGAATAGTAGCTCCTAAACGTAGATTGGATATTATTCGACCCAAATGCATATTATTCGAACTGGCTGATGTTTGTTTCCTTCAATTTATTACTTCAAATAAAATACTTTTTTCAAGTATTTTAATGTTTGGAATGTACTTTATATAAATCTTCTAAGACTTCTTAAGAAAGTTCTAAAAAATTTATACAATTTTTTTCTCACTGAACAAAGCACGCTTATAAAAATTCGCAGGACCGATTTTCATTAAAACTTCTGAATTTTGGAAAATTACAAAAGTTTAATGTTTTTGAAACCTTCCTAAACTATCTTTTGAAGATTGATTCGGTTTTCGAAATGAATATGTTTTTCAAAATTATATCTTTAAATAATGTCATTTACAATTTGTTTTGAAAATATGATTTGTTTTCCCGTAATTGTGAATGAAATTTTAATAATTAAGAAGTACATTAACAAGATTTTCTAAAAAAGAACAGTTCCAAATTTTGTCTTTAAATTTTTTGCACCAATAGTGAATATATCGCTTAATAATATGATATAGGTCCGACAACGTCTGAACTCTCTCAAAGTTTTAAAATGGAGTGTTTACATTTTTATCCTTTCTACACCTTCAATATTGAAGCTAGATATTTCTATTTTAATGCAATCAGTCAAACTTAATATTCTTTAAATCATTTCATGTCGAATATTTTCAAAAATGATTCGTAATTTTAATGTAATGAACAATTTTTATGTGTTAGCATTAACGCAACATTTATAATAGCATCAGAAATGGAGTGAACGCTACACCCGGTTATACAGCGACGCGGTTAGCCGTTGGCTTGCTACTTGTAGCGCTTGCATTCGAATCCTAGGGTGTAAATATTTTCTGGTAAGATTATTTTATTTACACCTTTTTTAAAGAATAGATCAAAATAGATTGAATTAAATGTTAGAAAAATATTTTCAAGATAAATTAATTTAATCTCTTTCATGAAATAAAACTATTAAAGATTATGTAGTTTTTTCGAACTTTTCACGCTTCGTTTAATTAGTATACAATTAAACCGCCGCCAATAATATCAGAATAGTATATTCTTCGACGAGCGCATTATGATGGCTATTATTCACGAGTTGATGTTTACGACATGAGTGACGTACGCGCGAGTATCGTAATTTCTATGAGTGAATAATAGCTAAGCTGCGGATTTTTGCCATTTTGCCGATTTTTATCCTTCAATAAAAATGCAGTATTTTAGTGTACTTATTCATTTAGTATTATATTTTAATACACCTAATATTTCAAAATGAATAAGTAACCTAAAATACAGCGTTTTTAATTGAAGGATATAAATCGACAAATAGACAAAAAGCCGCAGCTTAATATTAGGCATTATGCGCGAATAGAAGACTATAGTTTCTCTACGTCCTTGAAATATTCAGCATAGATTTTCAACAGATTTTGTTTTATTTGAAATTTAAGTATAAGGATTACTTACATCCAACAGTGTTGTAATATAAGATAAGCCTGAATTTATTTTCTGACAAAATTTATGGTGAAATTTCTGCATTTAGAAATACTTAGTACTGATTATGGTGAATCTTCATTAAAATTAACTTCTGTATTAGTATGCGATTATGTTGGTAAGGTATTTTGCAAACTTTTGTATATGATTGTTTATAATACTTGATTTTTCTGGCAATAATAATTATTGTAGAGTTGCCGAATTCGCTATTTTCTGAATTTCAGATGGAGTGCAAATTTCATCTTCACTATCGCTGGCTTCACGATTCATTTTCTGTTGAATGATCAAAGCGAAATATAACGAGAAGTACGAGTACAACAATGTCTAGGTTAAGAACATGCAACTGCGAAATCATTCACTTGTCTACCGTGGTTCAAAAGAAGTGCGAATTGCAAAGAGAAAGCAATCCTGGTCGTGGATTCCGAAAATTCTAGGTCGACAGGCCATGGATTGGTTTTTGGTCGACAGGCCGTGGATTCCAATTCGGATTTAATGGTTCTGGTTCTTAATGTACAAAATGTTAATGTTTCTTGTTTTTCTGCCAATAAGTAATTTCATTTTCTATTAGTATTTTTCCTTTCCACTATCTTTGAAGGGGTCCATATTACATTCATGTTCCTCTAGTTTTTTTTCCACATTTCATGATAAAACAATTGCCGTACTGCGTACTCTAGATATGTATCAACGAACTCATCAAGTCACAATGTATAAGTGATATACTACTAATTATATCAATATAAAGATTGTATAAAGAATGGAATTTTGAACGTTATTAGCCACAAACAATAGGGTACCTATATTTCCTCCTTTATTTGTAACATCTATATCTCAGACCACTCTTAAGCCCGTTTTACACTCCTTTTTATCCTTTTTCTCTACAGAAAGAATGTATAAAAGGAACATTTGTTTTTACGTGGTACTGATTAGGTATCGAAACTGGATGAAAGAGGACTAGCGGTTTACACGTCATTTCGTTTTCTACAGATAATCGTGATGGAAATATATTCTCCGGATCCCGCAAAAGTGCTTATTTTATCAAATACCTGGACATCGCATCTAGGGTAACTAAGTTAGCTTTGGTTAGGACTGAATTGCGGAACGAGACGTCATTGGAACACAGTACATGTCACAGGCGTTTTACGTCTCCCTTCACAATACAGTGCAACATGTTTTAACGCTCTCAAAACTGCAGAAAAGGAACAAATTGCAACACACGCATAGCAACCGAGAAAAAGTTCCAGAAAGTGACGCCAGGAGCGCAGTAGTCAAACTGGATGTAATCTTTACATAAAAAATGTCGCATCTTTCATTTTTCTGTACAGATAACGTCCAGGTTGGTCCGTCACTTTTCTTTACCGGTGAAAAAGGATGAAAAAATCATGAAAAACGGGTTTTCGAACAGGGCAACGTGCAATGTTATTACACACATTCTTTTCATTAGGATGTTTTTTAATGAGACACTGAGATAAGACGAATTTATTTTGCAGCGAAGCCTAATCCCCCCCAAAAGGAAGGAAAAGATGGGTCAGCATTTCCTCGCAATTTTTCTGAAAATCGAGCTCAAATGGAATAAATAAAAATAATTTAAACAAATAACAGTAATATTCGTATGTAAGTCGATCCGGAATAATTATGAACACGGAAGATTGTTCACTTAATGCACTACGTTTTATTTATATTCCTAAGAATGGGTATATAATTGTATCGTGTAATAAGTTTGAATTTAGAAGTTAAATAATTCAACCACCGTTCGTTTTGTTACTGTTTCAATGCGGAACAATATAATCTTAATTTATAATGAGAAAGTAAAACATTCGAATAATTTAAGTACGAGTATTACTTTATTTATATCAAAAACAACTTTCTCAAAATCCATCTAAAATTAAAATTTTACAAACTATTCCACCAAAGAATTAAATGACTACTATTAATATAAATTATTGTTGAGAATTCCAATTAACCAAGACACTTTGTGAATTTAATATTAACAATTTTGATGACGTTTTCATTTCATAAGTATATAGCCCTTAGCAATAAACATATCTAGAGGCATTCATTCCAAGAACGTGTCTGGGGATGTGAGTCTTAAACACAGCAGAAGACCCAAATAGGCCCTAAATTCGTCTGCTTGAAAGTATAATCAAAAACATACAGGCTTGCGTATGGCGCAGGATTTATAACAACGGGTTGCGGTGTGTTTATGTGACGGCTCCCGTGCTGAATGTGCAACCTGCCGCATGCAATTACAAGTGCCGGCTGGCGGAGGCGATCGGCTAATCTCCTCCGGTCCGATTGTGCTATTGGAGCTCCCTCTGCAGACCGCACCACCCCCACCCCACTCTCGCGAGGAGGAACAACCACAACCAGACCTTGCAACTGTAAAAAAGGGAAGGCGTGCGCGCTACAGAGATAGACAGAAAAAAAGGAACTCGTTTCGAGCGAAGTAAAACAACCAACGCCCTATTGTTATGAATCACAGCTACTCTACCTCGAAATAGGTTTCTATCTCGCTCGAAAGGATGATGTTGCGGCTTCATAATGTTGAGTCCCATTCTCGCGGCGTCGGCAGCTTGGTCGCAACCTGTCACAACATCGGCGTGGAGAGGGCGTCTCTTTGCGCCATGGGTGGGGGTGGGAGGGGACGAAGGGCGGGGGGGGGGCTGCGGATGGTTATGGGTGGAGGAGGTACGGATGGCCGATGGCCGTGGGGGCGGTAGAGCGCCCAGGGGCGAAATCAAAAAACTCCACCGCGTCATCCATTCATTCGTGGCCGCCTGGGCGATGGCCCCGGAGAAGCGGTGGGCGGCGGGCAGGCAGGGCCGCGGCGATGCCAAGGCGGGGGGCGGGGGAGAGGTGGGTGAGGGTGGGGAACGCGGGCTCCTGCGGACGCGCCTGCCCTCCGGTCGGAGCGCAGTGGCAGCGGTCGCGGCGGATGCGCCTGTACAGTCGCGTACACGAGCCCGGATCACGCTGCGCTCGGCGCGGTCAACTTGGCAATGCGGAGAATTGGTACAGGACCACGTGTTTAATCCGCCGAAGCAATATAATTCTAGAATCCAATGCCAATAGGGATGACAGTGAAAACAAAATTTGCTATCAACAATGCAAATTAAATGAATTTTTAATTGCAAAAGAGGAATCAACGCATACTCTGTTGACAGTGAGACTTTGGCATAAATTCATTCTTTACTGACGCACAGTTTCTCAAATAAGATGAATATATTCGAAAGAGTTTTACCGATGATGCCAAAATAGAAAAAATATACTTTTGAAACAAATTTCTATAAATTTTCGGTCTACAGTTGAACATGTCTGACTACTTGTTCTGCTGGTTAACTGACGTGAGGATTCGTTACTATTTTTTGATATATTATATTTTGCTCAATGAAGGACAATTTCTTCAATGACATTTGCTTCAATAGACGGGAAATATCGCAGAGACAACTCGAATTTGAAGCCATGCGCGCCTCGTGTTGCAAAAACCTGCGTTCATTCGCAGGCTCTCCCTGCTTGTCTAACGATGCTGAGACGTGACTGTCCAGATGTTCCTGAATGGATGCGTCATATGCTTCAATATTGCGCACGTAATGGAGGTAGAGCAAGTCGAGATAATCTGCAAAACTCGTTATTCCCAGAACGCTTCCGACGAGATAACTCGAAGCAAACCATCGACATCTTGGAAGATTACCCTAGACAATGAAAGCAAAAGAAAACGAGTGGTGCAGTCTGAATAATAAAAAATCCAAAAGAGACAAGTCCAGAAGACCAACTAACGTGGAATCGTGCGGCGTAATATAGTAATCTCTTATCATCATTTTCTTCATTTTCATATTGGTCAATCTTGTTAATGAATAAAGAACCAAAAAATTGTTTGCAATTTCTTGAATGATACTTGAAGGTAATCAGAATAGTGTGCTGGCATGAGGTTCTGAGAAACCCAAAATGTATATAAAATAAATTTTAAAAAGTAAGAATTATAACAATAATTCTTAATAATACATACATTATACGTACAATAATGCATACAAGTTCTAAAAACATCGCGTTTGGAGAAGTATCGGTATATTTGGTGTCAAAATGTAAATAACTCAAATAAATAAATATGATAAAAAACACTAATTATGTTAATATTCGAAATTCAAGAAAATAGTGCTTTACACTTTTTAATTGCCCCACATAATAATTTCTGTGAATATTATTTCTTTTTTACATAATTCGAAAATTTATAGCTGGTTCATAGGTAACACATTTACATATAATTTTTCAAATACGTAAGACGTTTACATAATTTTAAAATTCAATACCGAGAGTAATTATGATCCGTTATGTAATTATGATCACCACTGTATACGTAAATTTTCGATAAATCAATTGAAATGAGTTGTATTGGCGAATTACAATTTGTCAGTTCCAACCCTGTTCAATCAAGCTCAGTTCCACCTCAATTGCATCCCCCTGTTGCACTGATTGCGAGTTCTGTCCATAGATGACCGAAGTTTTATTGATGTCCACCGTCGATGTAGGGAAGACAGCGCGCACCCACCAACTGCAAGCGACTGCTGCGCGAGGAGTACCATCTAGTGGCAAGCGTGGGAACTCCCTTGACACGAGCGACCCACAGCATTCTCATATGTTAATCGGAGATTACATCTCAAACATTATCCGAGAAGAGATCGCTAAAGACTTTTTTCTGTAGAAACAGCACAGAGAGATTCTGATATGCACAAGATTGAGACGTGCAATTCATTAAAGATATTATCCATCCTTCATTTTGCAAAATTGAAATGTTTTTACCTCAATAGAAATGGGAGACTCTTTCGATTAGAACCAATTGTCTCCAGTGGAATTAAGTAAAATCATACATTCGCACATTTTTCTTTAACAACCTAAGCCGCCAGTGATGATAAGGCTAATTACAAGCTAAATGAGAATGAAGAACATTTCTTCATTCCTAACTCAAGGAAAAACCCCTTATCTGAATCAGAGTTTCACGTAAACCTGTATCTGAACAGTGGTTTAACGTTGATTCAGGAAAACTGTCATCCTAATAAATAATGTTGTCAATACGGTTTCCATTAACGAATCTAAACATTATTTTACTTTTTTATTACCTCATTATTATTTAAATACTTTAAAATATAAGCAAGAGATTGATAAATATCTAAACATTATAAAGCATGCACTTTGAAAATGAAAGGAATAAAATAATTTTGTCCGTATTATAATAATAAACTATATCGTGTACCTAAACACAGAACAAGAAAGTTCAAATATATAAAGTATATTATAGAAATATTCTTTACTTTAATAATTTTTAAATTAATACATATCTGTAAAACAGACGTAAAGAACACTATGCCACATTGACCTAATTTTACGGGAAAATATTTCAAAGACCCCTTTTTTCTTATGTAATAAAATGGACCACATGCTGCTTCTAATTTCCGTTATAAATGTCTTTTGGATATATTTCTCAACTCCTCCACGAAGAACAATGAAATTGGAACATGTTTTAAAATATCCAATTTTAGAAAAAAAATGCTTATGATGTCCTTTACATAGTAGTACATGATTGCACTGTTGGATTTATCGCCTAGTGGAATTTATACGATAAACTGGAGCCGCTAGGTAACTGGCAAAAATCCTTCTTTATCTCTATCCCAAGCCTGACCCAGATAACATTTGAAGCATTACAATAAAATAATATTAATGGGTGAAGTGCCAAAATATAATAAACTGATTTCATGCCCAAAACCTGTTCTATGCACCATCCTCAGTATGAAACGGAACAAAATAGAACATTTGGAAAAGGTTAAAAAACGACGGATTATGGTCAGGCCTACCCCAAAGTGCAGTTTTAAACACAAATCCTCGATTATCTCAGAAATAAGATTTTGGCACTTTGCCCATTGTTTACTTCAATACGTGGCTTGATGCAAGCCCTATTAGAGTAGTAATAACTGAACCACGTAATCCTCTTGAAATGTATTAACAAAATTAATAATAAAATAGCTCTGTGAGTTATAATGTTTTGAACCCACCTACCCCGAAGAAAAGCGAGAAAGAAACAATCGAGTAAGAGATGATATGGTGGCTATTTGGTTTTTCTTCATTTTCTTTGTGGAATGAACTAAATAACTTCGACAAAAAAATTGAATTCTCAAATTTTCAGTACATTCGAATCGATTCGGTTAATTAACTGGCCTGGAAATGTGATTCTGATCCAACATCACTAGACTGTCTACTGCGGAGAGCGCGATTTGCGAGTTGCAATGACGACGATAGCGTACGGCGACAGGAACTCAGTACCAAAAGCGGCAATGCATCTCGTGACGTAGCACCAGAGGCGGAACCAAAAAGTGTTACAGACGGAAGAGGAGCAATTTCGTTCGGAATCTCCATAAATATTTCTGAAAAATATTTTTAGTTGTTAGATTAACATAAAACTAGAACAGCACGTTCTTTTCCCCCCATATTTACACGCAAAATTACGCGAAATAGTACCCAAATTTTCAAAAAATTGTACATGATGTTATTTCAAAATCTATCTTTAATGAACAGATTTCATTAAGGAAAAATCTCTATCTTTAATATTTTAGTTGTAGGAATACTCCGAAAAAACTTTGAGATTTTGCGATTTTCGAAAAATCAGTTTTCAACTAACATAAGACCTGCACCTTTCTTTTAAATGTCCTTCACGCTATTTAACAATAAAATTTTATCAAAAACGATGGAGCTATTTTTTTTATTTTGAAAATGTCTTAGGGGCTTTATGTAAAGTACACCCAGAATTGATATATCGATTTCAAATTTCAGGGGCCGCGACATCAGCCATATCGATGGGGGAATATCAATTTTGGAGGAAATCGGCTGAATGGTTTAGCCGCCAACGTTATTCACAGACGAACACATAGACAGACAGACAAATAGACAGATGGACAGACAGATGGACAGACAGATGGACAGACCGATGGACAGACAGATGGACAGACGGACGGACGGACGGACAACGGACGGACAGGACTGACAGACGAACGGACAAAGAGACGGACGGACGTTTCGCGGTCATTCGATTTTTAGAAGAAGAACTCACAAAAAATGCATTCTGGCTGGATTTTTTTTCTAAATTTAGCAACTGGATTTATCCACTTTTTTTGTTACTAGGGACCTGTAATAAGAATTTTTCTGCTGAAAATTCGCCGTTTTTTCGCGCAGTATTACATAACTTTTGCTCTACTCTGTAGGCAGAAAGTAAAAATGCGAGTATATCGATGATGGGAATATTGTTTTGGATTGGATGAGGTCTAAAGACTGTCATTATTTTGACAAAATTGAGTAAAATTGCCAAAAAAAAAATAGTTTGCTTTGAGGAGAGCATTGCCCGCGTGGCCTTTCCCCCTTAATCCGCTACTACACAGCAGTTAACGAATTCGTATGGACTGCGTTACGTAAGCAGATAGGCGAAATGCCAATCTATTGTGAAGATGGCTGGGAGGAGGGAGGGCTGCCGTTCGGAAGCCGCGCTAGGTGCAGGCGCCCGAGGGCTACGTCCGGGGCGGGAGGAAGGAGGAGGAGGTGGTGGTGGTGGTGGGGGGGAGTGGGCGCGGGTGAAGGCAACAGCGGCCTGCGACGGCCAGTGAAATATTAAATTCTCATTACACCTGGCGGACGCGCCGCACAGCGCGAGGACGCCGCTGCCCTGCGCCGCGCAGCAACTCGTCCGCCGCCGCCGGCTGCGCGGGAGTACATTAAGGTTAAACATAAAGCGTGTATCAACTTGCAAAATATCCTACGCTTAAAAATGTATCGATTAAATTATCAAACTGATGTTACCTGCGAATTCATCATATAAATTACCTTTCAATTTAGAGGGTAATTCAGTAATTATTTACCAATACAATTTTCCAGCCGCTACTAATGTTCTTTTAAAATACCGTTAACCAGGCGTTCGTGAGCTGGACTCGACGCTACACCACTGAAGAACAGTGCATGCGGACGCGGGGGCGAACAGGCAGGAATGCAGATCATGCAGAGAAGCGCGTGGTTGTAATACATTTATTAATGTTTTAATGCGTGTAAACAAAATGTATAGCCTACTGGATTCTGATTACTGGAGGAATATAATAAAGGAATTCGGAGATATATAAAACGTTTCGTTATTCGATAACACACGATCTGAGAAAGTCAAGATTTCTAACACAGCTTGCTGATAAATGTGTTTTCCAGAGAGGGCATTTTGACAAATTACCAACTTAACAACATATCACAAGAAATGAAAACTCGAAGGAAGTCCGAAAAAGTTTGTTTCTTGCCAATTCTATTGGCTTTGGTGCGGTTTTATGACTCACCAAGACAAACACGTCGCCTCTACCCACTCGACGTAATTTTTAAGTTCGCCGATTTCCTCTACTTTATGGATATCTACAGTCGAGAAAACATTCCAGATGGAAGACAGATCGAATTCTTAATTACGTGAGCAGAGACTGGTCCGGGCGCAGACAGCACGGCGGTGTCCCAGCGACGCGACCAGGGATCGGTGTCGGATTGCGGCTGGCAGAGAGCGGAGGGAGGCGGGAACGGACGCAGGCCACTGTTGAGGCGTGTGGAGGCGGATGTAGCCGGATGGAGGTAACTGGAGGCAAGAGGTGGTGGATGGAGGCGGATGGGGGCGGGTGTGATAGGTGGGGGCTGGTGGAGGCGGGTAGGGGGCGGGAGGTTGGTGGCGCTGAGGCGTGCAGAGCGGCCGGCGATGGGCGATGAAGAGGAGAGCTCGCGTTGATTAAGCGGCGACGGAACCCGATCGCGCGCCCTTGTTCCGCGTGAGGAAGGCACGTTTGGGGCGTGACAGAGGGGTAGTGGCGAAGGGGCGGTGTGCCGCGGGGAAAGGGGGAGGAGGGGGAAGAGGGAGCACTCGGCATCGGAGTGGATCGGTCCTGCTCAATGGCGCTCTCCTCGATGAAGGCGTATCTTTGATTTCGGCAACGCCATCGCTGTAGTCACTCTTCGCCGTCGCGGTTTGCCGCCTTCATTACGTCACCGGTGGCGAAGCGTTTGTTTTGGCGTCCTCTGCCTCCTTATTCATACCCAACATTCTATTTCCCTCTCGAGAATCTCATTAACGTTTAAGAACTGAGGTAATCATCTAGAATCAGAAAAATCAAGTTCTACAGATTTGTCACGAAAATATTTAAATAACAGATTTTTCATTTTCATATTTTGATTGTGTACACGATTTTAGATTACTTATTACTATTCTTTTGTGCAGTCATCGTTATATTCCTAATAATATAAATTGAGATTCTCGTTCACCTTGTCCTTCTAAATCACTTTTCTTGTCATTTATTTCTGATCACTACGTAGGTTTCCGTTGTGGTACGATCACGTTGCCAAAATTCATTCCTTATCCACTTGTCACCTTCTGATTATACTATTCACGTTTTCAACACTCATGAAGCGTTACTACTGAAGTATTGTCCAAGTTCTGCTTAGCATGCCCTCTGAATTATTAATCATGAGTCACCACTTGCTAAAATAACGAAACGACAATTACTATGCATGTCTATAGATATTATAAATATATCAAATTTATGGCGATAACGTTATAAGATGATCAGTTTGAGTATATTCTCGGATTACTAGAAGTATTAAAAAGCGCAAAGCTGCTCTTGAGATAAATTACCAGAAAAACTGTATGAACTACATGAAACTTCTAATTTGTAAGTGGCTAACAGAGGAAGAGGAAAGTCATTAAGATCGAGCGATGCCTTCCTTTCCTGCTACGAGAGTCCGTGAAGGTGTATGTTGGAAAATTTTGTTCGCATATTACGTTAAGGACCTCGTTTCCTTTAACCGGTCCAACTATAAGTGATGTGATCTGGGATCATGTTTTGGAGGAAAATCTCACTTTCCCGGATGTACTTCTGCGGAAACGACTTCCGACGTCTTCGCAATTGACTTATTCATGAAATGGATGCATGGACGGGCGGCTCGATATTGCTCAGGGCACTATTCGCTCAGTCGATCGTCACTCAAATCGTTTAAACACGAAATGAGCCTCACAAATCCTCCAAAAAGTGTCTCGTATTGAAATAAATGATTGATAAAGCCCCCGCTTAATTACGTATCTGCCGCTAATGATGCATTACTGTATGGAATAAAATTCCACGAAGGTAAAAAGTGTGTGGTTTGTTGAAACCGTACTTTGTGTTTTTACTGTTCTTCTGAACAGTTATATGATCTTTATTTGTACGATAACTTCTTGTTGGATTTTTTTTCCGTTGTAAATGTAGAAAAGTACTGAAGTTGGGTTCAAATGCTATTATGATTCATATAACAATTCCTAAATAAACTCATCAAAAGGCAGTTCAAATATGTATTGTCGATGGACAGGGCTAGGAACCCTGTGAATAATAACTTAAGTTTTCAAATCTTGGTTACAAGTAATCGCCGTGGTCTTAATAGTTTTTCCTATCGCCATTCGCTTTACGAAAATCCCTACTTACCTCATCAATAAATGATAATTATATTGTATAGATATGTTAGTGCTGCACTGACATTATCCGAAACTGTGATCTTCTGTAGGATGGAAACCAATAGATATTTTATCATACGTACAATGGGGTTAGAGGGTTACTCACGTAAGCTCTAGAAAATAAAAGTCAATCAATACAATACACGGATAAATATTTTGCGATATAAATGTCAATTCAAGTAGTATTTTCCTATTTATGAGGACGTTCGTAAACTGCTTTTATTCCATGACATTTCAATGTCCCATAGGAAAACTGGCCTGCGATCAGGCTGCTAGATACGCGTCTGTTAACGATATGAATGCAAACGACCGGAGAGAGCGGTTCCGGAATGATAGTTAAGCCGCGGCGAAAGACCTTCCGCAGCTATCCCTTCGGAAACTAGGCCACAAAGGAAGGCGAACAGAACAATGGGTGATGGTGTAATAAATGTTGGAGCACAGAGTGACAGGCCGGAGTACCCGGGAAGAGAGGCCTGCCAGGGGAGGGCGGCCGGGGCCCCACAGGGTCAGGTAGATAAAGCACAATGGGAAGCAGGTAAGGGAGGATTACTGAAAAAGCAGGATTAGGAGCCCCCAACTCGCGGCGACCTGTGGCTGCGGTCGGGCAACAGGCCGGCCGGGGCGCCGCCGCTCTCATATTGCGTGACTAATTACGGATGCATTCACGCCACCAATGGCTCGTTGGAGGCTCACTGACAGACTTGTTTTCTGACTCGTCCACAAGTTTATTGTCGCCGTGTTGGCGACCCTTTGAGGCCTTTGCTCCTCACTTTCTCCGGCCCGCCTCCAGCGGTCACTGGCCGCAGAGGCCGTCTTTGGTCAGTCTACGGGTCGCGTCAGTGCACGCCCCTATTCAAAGCGCCCCCTTCGTTGCAAGGGAAATGGTTTTGGGAACAAATGTCTGGGAAGACGAATCCTTGGAATTCATTTCAGAGCAACAGATACATTAGTAACTTTAGAAAAGTTTTAAAAAATAAAGAAAGAATTAAATCAAGGAAGATAATGAAAAATTTGATGAATAATCAACTAATAGGATAAACAATTCCACGGCCATTTAAAACGAAACTTACTCAGAATCTGAGATAATGGCATTCAAAGTAAATTAGCAGAATTTCGCCGCCAGGATTAAATTTACAAAAAGGTCCATTTATTTACTTAAAATACAATATTTTATTAATTTTAACGCAGAAGCAGACTAAAATTGTCTCTTAGGGAAAGTAAAAATACATGCGTGGGAAATTTCGTTGTAACTGTAAGAGAATATAAGGTTTTATAAACACAGATACACTTTGAAAATAGAAGAAATTATTGACACAACACATAAGTACAGATCAATGATTCCATTCATCAGCACCGACCTGGCTATCCGAGATTGGCAAGGCGGATGGGCCTTAGCAGTCTCGGTTCGGCAGGTCGTGGGTTCAAGTCTCACCTTGGATATGGATGGTTGTTTGTGTGTCGTAGAATGGCGGGGCTGTACGAATCACTTTGTATCACCGTATTTCATAATCATCGTTATCATTATCCTCACCTACACATTAGGGAGTTAGGGAGAAAAGGGGAACTGTGAAAAGAGTTGATATACCTAAATGGGAGGGTATGAGGACGAAAGAGACAGGAGTAGTAGGCAAAGGAGAAAGAAGGCAAAAAAGTGGAAGACGAAACAGCAGGAATGGGAGGGAAAGAAGAAAACGAAGGAGGAGGAGCATTAGGATACGGAGGAGTGTGGCCAGAAGAAGAAAGGTGGAGACGTAGGAATGGGAAAGGGAGACGGAGAGGAAAAATGGTGGACGAAAGAGAAAGATATTGGTGTAATGCATATAGGAAGTAATGCATATCGGAAAAAACTATGCAGATGAAAAGGACAGCGGAGGAGAGAATGTCATGGCGGCAGCAAGAAGGCACTTTTTGGCCTTTACGATGATAATGATATCGGAAGTGACGTGACGTGTTTAATATACAATTAAATTATATGTGTAATGTAAACCAAGGCTAGACTTAATAGATTACTAATTTATAGCGCGTGCAGAAACTGAAAATAATTATGCATCCTCTTGACTTTTGAGAGGTGCCTATGATTTTGTTAGATACCCAAGGGCTCGAGAAAAATCCAAAAACATCAATTTAGTGTTTTATCAACTTCCGACTGTAAAAATCCAAAAAGAAGTAAACAGCGATTGTGAATGAAAAATGCAAATATGTTATTGTGTAATTCCGCCTATTCTCATACTGCGCCTACCAAGTGAATTCTTATATTCAGTACGTCATAGCTGACGTCATGCGACAGCAAGGCTCCCAGAAACGGCCGCCTACCATTCAATATTTGCTATTCATATGTGTTATGAAACAAAACTTTTTTCATTTTGTTATAAAAAAATTGTTGGTTAAAAGACGACAGTATTTTGTTTTTTGTTCTTGAGCAGTGTGCGTGCTTCTTTTGAAAATAATCCATTTTTTGTGGTTTTGTTCGGCAGTGTTGTTGCTGCTGCAGATCACTAGTCTACTAGTATTCTTGCAATAGCAATTCCTTTTGCATAATTTGCAAAATTATTCTTGTGATGACAGAATCGTGAAACTTTTTTTTATTGATTTATGTTGGTTGTACATAGTTCAGTATATATTCTACTTTACATATGTTTGAAGGCTTACGTGCTAACTTACATTTAAAACTTACTTCTAACACTTATTACGTCGAACATAAGGATGAGGATGCCCTTTTGGGTCCTCTTTTCTGGTTCGAATTCGGAAAAGGGTTTTAGAAATATGTTGTAGGGATATCTGTTTTTATTCTGGTGTGGAAAGGATTTATACCGAGTCTGAAGATTGCAAGGGAAGGGATTTGGGGTAAATAATGGAAGAAGTTATTGGCTAGGTATGTGATGTGATGTTCAATGGGTTCTAGGCTGAGTTCTTTATGAAGCTGATGATTGGTGACAAACCACGGTGCATTGGATATTGTTCTGAGAAATTGGTTCTGAATGATTTTTAATTTTTTTAGATCGGTTTTTGAGGCATTTATCCAGATGGGACAGGTATATAGTAGTAACGGTCTTATGATGGATTTAAATATAGCAATTGAAGAAGTCGTGAAACTAACAACTCATGCAATTTACCAGTAATTACTACTATCAATTTAGAATGTTGCCTTGAATATTGGATACAAATTACCAATACATGATAAAAAGAAAATGAACTTTATCAACTGAACAATAAAGGAATTTCTTTCCGCAATAACATTTTTTAATGAAACCCTTTTTTATAATCCTCATAAATTGTAGATAGACGTCTCAAATGTTTAAACAGATCTAGCTCAATAATTTTTCACACTTGATTGAATGGCACCTAGACAGTTGTAACTTGTTTTCCTAGATAAAACGCTTCTAAAGTAGAGACATGCGCAGCCGGTGGCCAATGGGAGCGTTAGCTTTTCTCTCGTGTCTCAGCGCGCTCTCATTAATCCTCACGGAGTGCTGACGCGAAATATCGATCCGCCTATGAAAACTCACTCCAAGTCCAGTGAAGTGGGCTTGCAAGGCTGGACGAAGTTGTGTGAAAGCTTACGGCAACACAAAGTGATAAAGTGGGAGTCTGTCGTACTGTCGCAAACTGTTGTTACATGGCGATGCTTTGGTCAATAGCAGAGTTACTTTACAGGTCGTAGTGTTTGCACAAAAAGTGACGATCACTTCACTCCAAGTATACGGAAGGTCTGAGATCGAAGTATTTAAAGTCAGGAGAAGCAAGGGTAATTTGCACTGAAAGTTATATCGACGGTCGGGGAGGGAAGTACGTTAACTTCCTCTTCTACTCTTCTAACTTTTTGTTTTCATCTGAAAAGTCTAGGCTTTCGTAACACATTTTATATTGCAGATACGCATTCCTAATAAGAGTGCGCAGAGAAAAAAGTACGAATATTGCAATCTTCAAAACCGGATTTATGTTTATGAACAAATTATTCTTGGTTATCAAGTTGATTAATATTATGTTTATTACACATAGGCATTATCATCCATCAGAAGTGTAAATTAAAAATCACGTCACATAACACTCGAAGTAATAATTCAATGTTGCTAATCTCAGCACAAACATCAAGTGATTTTAATATCAGCTCTTGGTAATTAGTAAAATGGTGTTTCTTCGAATACAAAGAGAATTCAAAATAATTAACATTACAATTTTGAATTCATGCAAAACAAGAACCGAAATTAAATATGGCGTGAATATGCAGTAAATAGAATACACACACACACACACACACACACACACACACACACACTATTTAATAGATAAAACCAGAACCAGTTTGTATCCAATATTTATAAGGGGAGATACATGCTGTGTACATGTCAGTGCTCAGAAACATGCAAGGGTCCATCTCAACATTCGGTTTTTGGATCAAGGGAAATTGGACGATAATCAAATCAAGGTGTGAATCATTAATCCAAAAGCTATTTACAATAATTGTTATAGATATAAATACAATAAAATTACCAGTACTGAACTACTAACAAAGAGTAAAATTAAATCCTTAAGTAGCGAATTAATAAATCATGGTTACTTTGAAGCCGTGTGGCATTTTAAAAATAAAGTTTGCAATTGTCAGTTTCCCGAGTCAGTTTAATCCCTAATGATATAATTCTACCTGCAGCGAAATAACTTTACTTGATTTCTGAAAAAATATGTACTATCAGTTTTTAATATCGGGTGGTAAAGCACTTTAACGTCATATACACGAGTTAGATACGGCTTTTAATGATGTGTTAATGACAATAATTTCTTATGAATTTACCTGGTGTTTTTTAAATTAAAAGCCAATCGAGCGGACGTATTTCAAGATGCATACAAAGGAGCCTGCAAAACTACGCGAGGTGACTCTTATTCTTTATTCATATTTTCTATGCAATCAATATAATATGTATTGTTGGAGATAATTCCAAAATATTATGACATTTATCCGGCGATGATGTAACATTCTCAAAACACGTGGAGTTAAGTGTAGGATTTTACGTTTCTGAATCATAGCATGCTTAAATGCAACTTCCATTTAGGTTAGATTCAATTGAGCGTAAGACTGAATAAGGCTTGGGTTTCAGAATGTAAATGATTCATTATTGAACATTTTAAAAATAAATGTACATTATAAAAATAGGGCAGTACGATTAAAAATCAGAATATGCTATTGACACGAATTTTCTGATCATGCGGTTGGTGGCGAATGAATAAACTTCTTAAAAATAATCTCAAACTAGTAGTGCTACAACATCGCATACTTACCGCGTTATTTCTAGCTCTTGACATTTTCGAAAATTGAGAGTTCAACAACAATTAGACCTGCGCGAATTTTAAGCGTCTTTTAAGTGTCCGAGGAAAAGTGAAGAAAAATATTGGAGCCCTTTTTGAGAAAATAATAGTTTAAAAATTACCTTCATTTGACACAAAAACAATGAAACACGTCATCTACTTTGAAATGCAGATTATTTTATTGTCAGAGTTTAAGGACATATCGTCGTCCACGCAATCAGAAAGGGCTTATAACTAAGTTCTTTCTAGGAAGAGTGTTATCACACAGCGAAGCTTTGGGCAACTGAAACAACGCTTCCACGTTTTATTTGCTCCATTACGTGTGAAATTGAAGCTTAAGTTCGAAAAATACTCGTCACAAAATAACAACGGCCGTCTTCATAAACAATGACGCCGATAGGACACAAACAAGATAAGCTAAAACATTGTCAGACCGTTGTTAATAACCAGCGTGAAAAGGAATAAACTCCCGTCAGCTGCACAGACAAAAAAGAATATTCTCAACTTGCAATGAGAATATCCTCATCATTGAGAACACTTTTATTTATAAGAAGTTTCCCACTCGTCCATTGGTTGGAAATATTCTCAGATCACCCTCTTGTACTCGTGAGAAGATATTTTAAGTCAACGTTTCTTTTTAAGTCATACCACTCATAACGAAAAGAGGTTAAGAGGAATTAATAGTAAGAAATGTTTATCTCCAGTCAACTTTGTACGTGTGTTTACAAACAACAATAAGAAGAACGTGGGGAAAAGTTGAAACCCGTGGATACGTTTAAGGTGTGTGATAAATATGATATCAATTTGGTAACTAATAAATTTATTGAATTTAACTAAATAGTGTGGATTCAATGAACAATAATATCTTGAGTGTCCTTAGTATATCTTGGGTAAACAGCGCCCCACGCCCCGTGCCGGCCGCGCCATGCCGTGCCGAGTGAACGGACGTGGCTTTCCGGCCCCCCAGTAGTTCGGCCGAGGCCCCGCCGCGCCCTTCTCTGCCTGGCGCCTGACCTAGCTCAACGCGCCCCCAGCGGCTCCGCTCTCGCTCCCACCCTCGCTCCCCCTCCCGCCCCGCCCCCGCTGTTCCTGTCCTCGCATTCCCTGCCCGCCGCGCCGCGCCACACCGCGCCGCACACTACACGTTTGCGCCCCGACGGACCGCGCAACGCTTCATCGTCGGCGGCTGACGGTCTCCTGCGCCAGCCTGCAACTCCGTTCTGCCCGCGCATACACTCTCCGCTGCCGCGCCCAGCATACTTCGAGCACACATTTTTACAAATGCACATACCGACATGTGATACATGTGTACCTGTTCTGATGGCCCCTCCATTGTTTTCCAAAATTCGCAATATTTCCTCTACAGATCTCGATTAAATTCTATCCTAGACAGTAATGTAAGCTACTATATCGTATTTCGGTAAGAGTAAATAATAAGAGAGACGTACGTGCACTACCATTTATCTCAAATGGAGTTTGAGTTCGTGGTTGGCACGATCACTGTTAGCTTGGGCTAAGATAGATCCAGTGACCAACGACGTTCCAAGTGGTAACTTTGTGCCTCAAAACTCCATGTTTTGAGCCAGAGTGTTTAAAGTGTGAACAGCTACCACAATTCATGGAAACTGAGTTACAATGGTACTCCTTGGGACCCTTATATTGCAATTACAATCACACTGTTTCCCTCCTTATGAATTTCTAATGAGCGATATTTTTTTGTGCGAATTACAGTAAACAATCTTGATTATGACTTGGAAACATAGACGTTCTCACGTCTATTGTTTTAACCTGGTTTAGTGATACATAATTCAACAAGAACGCATTATAACTCAAATTCAGATGCAACGCAACTGATGTATAGAGCATTTTAATTTTGCGTCCACTTTAAACTCTCATTCCGATAACTGGAGTGATATTTCTCACTTGCTTTGACTTAAAATTAACCCGATGAGATGGAACCGAATTACCTTCAATCACCCGATATTATTTATAATTACGACTAAATTATCCATGTTCGTTAAGATTTTGCATACCAAGAATTTCACCCCATTTTAGCTCTCCGACATCTTCAAATTGAGGTAATTTTCTTTTGATACTGCAGGATTTCTTGTAAATAAAGTAGCGTATACACTAACTGAAGTATTATTCTGAAACTTGTGATGTCAGTTAAATTAATGGTTCACTTACATTTTATATTTTTAATATCAGAACTAAATATTTATTTATTTATTTATTTAAATATTGTACTGGCGGTTAAAAGAGAAAATAAGGAAAGAAAACGAGAATAATTTATGAAAATATCTTGTCTCGCTGGAAAAGAACAATACAAGAAGAATGCTTCGTAGAAATGCATTTAATTTTCATTCCCTGAGAGAAATTCTATTGCATTTGATGAGAAATATGAGTTTTTGAAATCTCGCATGTACATTATGTGAAATAGACCTTCAATTATCATCAGAATGAATATATTTTTATGCGGGCATGATTACTAGACCATCAGGTGCATCGATATTTTGACTCCGTCACTCGTCCTTGAAAAACGTGTATGCCTACATATATAAAAGATAAAAATTGTGAAGCTATAACTTACGAATATTCAATCTACAAGCTTGCAGTGAGAATAGTAAAGTAGTAATTTGTCACAACATCTAGAATAAAGTTAATTTTGAAGATATTACATTACACACTGTTAATTATTTTCAAGAAAAGATTTGATTCCATTCTGCCTTAATGAAAAAATAATTTTATTTGTGTTTAAGTATGCATTAGGAAGTAAGTCACAAAACAATGAGGAAACAGTACCAGAATTGAAATTCTGCAATGATTCACGATCTTTATGACAAATGAATATCTATGTTATTAATGTGTTTCTCATGACTTCCAAAGTATACCTAGTCACAGGAATGATCCGAATATGATAATGCCAATCGGAGAGAACGAAAACCAAACAAACGTCAACGCTCGTTATCACATCAAATTCTCAACGCTAACCGGCACACCGCGTTCGCAGTGCGATGGCGCGGGTGGTCATCGGAAGGATTTAGGCCAAGCGAGGAATCGGTCGGCCAGCGATGTGAAATCAATGACGGAGGATCGATCGCTCGGTGACCGCGGTAAGCACTATATGATATACATTATTCTTACGTTTTTCGGCGCAACGCTGCCATCGCTTTGCATACGTAGCAAATCAATACTTTCTCCGTCAGGAAATGATGCCAAAGAGAAGCCCGCGTGAACTTCCACGAATTACAACTGCATTACCCAAGCGCTCGCAAGCCAAGAGTACCGTATCATTGTATGTGTATGAGGAGTTAGGAGAAACAATAATTCTGATAAACTTGGACAAGGTGGATCGGCCTGAGTAGGGAAGTCCAGCGCGGAATAACAAGAGAGGCGGGTCGGTGGTGCTTTCACGTAGCAGCAGAAGAATGCGCTAGATAAACGGATGTTGTAACGAAGTTGCGGGAGGGCGGGCAACGAAGGAGAGATTTCTGCAGAGCAGAGTTAGCGAAGGGGTAGGCAGGATGGAGGGACGGTGGAGGGACGGTGGAGGGACGGTGGAGGGACGGTGGAGGGACGGTGGAGGGCCGGTGGAGGGCGGTGGAGGGCCGGTGGAGGGCCGGTGGAGGGACGGTGAAGGGACGGTGGAGGGACGGTGGAGAGACGGTGGAGAGACGGTGGAGAGACGGTGGAGAGACGGTGGAGAGACGATGGAGGGACGGTGGAGGGACGGGGAGGGGTGGAGAAACGGTGGAGGGACGGTGGAGCGTCGGCGGGGAGGCCAGGGTGGCTGGGTATCGCGGTGACTGGGTAGACGGTAGCTCGCCCGTTGGCCGCGGGGCGCTTTGTGCGGCTGCCGCCGCCGCGTCTGTGTAGGAGCATGCTAATCCCCTTTGGCTCCCGCCGGCGCCGCCTTCTCTGCGCTCGCCGGAGCATCGCCTCCCTCTTGATGTTATAACCCCGCGCGTTTAAATTCTCAATCACGCCGCTCGCAGGGGGACGCGCACAAAGGTGGAAACTGGCGGTATTTACGTGACGGCACAGAGGCGCGCACCAGCGGGTGGCGCGGCAGGGGCCGGCGCGGGGCGAAGCACGGGCGGCAACACGAGGCGTTGGGTAGCGCAAAGCGGCGCGGGGAGGTGCCGTGCAGTGCGAAGAGGCGCGAATACGCTCGCTCAAACCGAGCGGAGAGGCTCCGCGCCGTGAAGAGGGCCTTAACCACTTTAGGATAATGCGGTATGCAACGCCGTAAAAGAACGTGGCGTAATGTCGAATTGGAGAACAGGGATGTCATGTGCGTTTAGGAAGGCACATGTCTGAAGGAGGTGCAGGACAGCGAGAGAGGAGATCGTGGGTGAGCGTGGGACGATTACGCAGAGTGATGTGCTGGGGAATTAACGTAAGGTGGCACGGTTACGTGAATTGGGGTACGGGAGGTATTCTAAGGGGTTGGTGCATGAGCGCAGCGGGGGCTGGAGCCAGGGCAGGGGGGCGAGGGCCGGGACCGTGGGCAGGGGGCGGCGGGAGGTTGGCGGCTGTGGCGCGCGGGAGGGGCGCCCGCCTGCGTCTGAATATGCAAATGGAAGCTCCTTTGAAGGGCCAGAGGGTGGGAACGGGCGGCGTGGTGCGGGGCGGGGCGAGGCGGGGCGTGCTCCTGGGTGCGCCGGAGTCCGGGGCGAGGACCGTTAGGCGCTTTGTCTATCGAGGCTCATCGCGCGGGAGGAGCGCGCTCGGGGGGTGGGGCTGGGTGGGGTGGGGCGGAGAGGAACGGGGTGGAGACGGGGGGTGGGGGCGCGGCGGTCGCGGCCAAAAGCGTTCTCGCGACCGCGCGCACCGACGCCGACGCCGGCGTCGCCAGCCACGGCTCAGGCGACGCTCTCGCGGCCGGCGAACGCGGCTCGGCGCCGAGCAACCAGCCTTGGGGGAGAGCCTCCGAGAGGAAATCAGTTGAACTGCTCGAGGCAAGCAGTTATATTTTGCAAAACTGTTGAGGAATTTCGCGATGCGTGACAAACACTACTAGAGTAACGAGTGATCATTATGAATGGAGTTGAACACATTTCATGAAGGCAGAACTTTGGATTTTATACACGATTTGATTCCTTAATAGGATGTGCTGTTTGTCTCACTGCAGATTACACAAATAAGATTTCTGGAAATGCCAGTGAATATTGCACAGTGGTTCTAAGTGAACAGAAATATGTAAGTGAACATTATTTTTAATCATCTGCATTTGATTTGTAGAAACATTTTTACATATCACACAAGTCAAAGCAAGTTTATGTCAAATGGAATTTACTCCCGTTTATAATTTATAAAATATTTCTTCCATTATCAGTCTTTCTAAGATGCTTGCATTCCCAGTCCACGCCTGAAATGTAGGTTAGTATACATCGCCCCTCAGCTCTCGCAGAGGAGGTCACACGTGCAAGTCCGCTAGCACTTCATATGATGATCCTCATCCGTTCGCTTGCTGACTACGCGAGGGTAAAGAAGAAGAGTATTGCCGGCGAGTACAGAATGGAGACACCTGGGTGACCCATTTCGTGGCCGACGCAGCAAAAACGATTGAGGAGGCCGCGAGGCGGGTGCGCGCCCTCCGCCACGCAAGAACAACGAGGAAGACCTGTTGGCGCTGCCTTGTTTGCATGAGGAGCTGCGCCCGCCCGGAGGCTTCCTCCATTGGAACGCATCCGTCACGCCCCTCTCCCCCTCGCAAGCGCACCCAAACCATCCCGGGAGCCCGTTGCTCCGTACCCGACCGTGGATATCATACTCCCTCGTCGCAGGAGCTCCTCACGCTTCAGCCTAAAAGTACTCGCGTCGCGTCGGCTCCCCTCTGGTATCGCCGCGCCGTTCCCGTCGGCCCACTCCCTCGCCTCGCCCCAACCGCCCCCCGTGCGTCGCACCTGCAACTACCGTCGTTTCTTCCGCGCCGCCTCCACGCCACATCTACCTCCGCCCGCACTCACGACCTCTTCCCAGACGCCCTTCGCCTTTATACAACCCCCCACCCCCACCCCGCACCACCTCTCACGCGGCCCTAGACGTCTTCGAGCCGTCTTCATCTGAGCCATGTGTCCGTCTGCGCTCTCGTCTCGCGGCGCTCCCCACATAGAGAGTCCACCGCCCTCGCTGCGCCGCGGCCCCTCGCGCCCTCGCGCTTCCGGGGAGCGCAGCGGTGGCGCAACGGGCTCAGTCCCTTCCGGCCGGTGCGCCGCTCCCGGTCCCGCCCCCCGCCCCCGCCCCCGCTCCCGCCACCGTCTCCCACCCCCGCCGCCGGCGCCCTGGCCACGCGCGGGACAAGGACCAGGAAGCCCGCGCGCTGCGTCTGCCGCCGGCCGGCACTGCGCACACAACGCGACCCGCCGCCCTGCCCCGCCCCAGGCCCGCCCCCGCCCCGTCCCCCAAGGCCCGGAGGGGCCCGCACGCCGCTAGCCCACGGGATAATAGAGCGCGGAGCTCCTCTCGCGTTCTATATTTCCTCAAATACACAAACCGGCCTCGCTGGGGATTCTTTCCAAAACAGAATCGCCGCGCGGGCGACGGGTCTCGTTTACGAATTTACGCAGGCGCCATTCATCTGTTCATCCACTCGGCCGTTCATGTTCCTTCTGCGAGACCGGACGAGAGACACAAAACAGGATGCATTAGCTAAGTAAAAATCAGAGGAATGGGAGCGAGAAAGTAATTCTACTGTAAACAATTAAACACAAAAAACACAAACAACGATATTATAAAGGAAGGAAATGCTGTAAGAAGAGGGATACTGATCTACGAGCTAACGAAATCAAGAATTGTTACATGTAAGTACATTACTCACCTCGTATCCTTGCTTGGTGACCACCGACTGACGCGGCCACGCGTAGTCCACTTCTTTGCCATGCGGACCGCATTGCTGCAACAGAAGGCAAGGCGTCAGATAAACTGGGAAACGCAGCTGTTGTGTTCTGAAATGAGAACTCGCTTTTCAAGACAGATACAGCGGAGTGATTTGTAATTTTATCAGAAAGTTTTTAAAGCACGAACTATATATTGTCCGCGTGTTTGTGAAGGCAAAAAACGTAGTTGGTTCATTAGGCACTTTTCTTGTTATAATGCCGTTAATGCGGACTACACAATATTTCCTTACGACTCTCAGACTCCTTCAGAAGCAAATCAAAATACACGTGTAAAATGGCATTTAATGACAGCTGTTTAAGTGTCTTTTGCATATGGTACTTAACTCATCCGTATTTTCATGTTCTTGTACAACAGAATCTTCGAGATCAACAAGGTCCCAGAAGAAGGACATATTACCAATTGTTTAAAATCTGATCTGTCTTAATTCGAGTTACAATCATAATGGGAGAACGCACCATCGCACATCTTAATGTAACAATGAAGTCTTGCGGCCAAGTCGTCAGGAAAATACTAAAACGCAACGTAAAACTAAATAAATAAATACTAAAACGTTTTCGCTATATCTATATTATTAACAGTTGCGTGTCTCTGAATTAATCAAGTGACATTTTTCATTTGATATTATTGGTGGAAGCAGAAGAAAGATTGTACACTAATGAGTAATTTTTTCATTTTGATACTTTACTTAATTATTATATTTTTCATCGGACATTGTGACGTCGAAGAATAGCCGTCGGCCATACATTGAATATACAGTAGGCGAGGGTGTTTTATATTCACAGACGCTTACAATCTATTCTAAACTACAAGATTGTGTTTCGCGTATGATCTTCACAACACTCGCGTTGTGAAGACGTGTCGACTATCCACGCAACGTACACGTTCAAATGTGAGAATTGAGCGTCATGTTGCTAATAGGTCAGACATCACAATGAAAGAAAAGAATAATTACTCATTGATTAACACTTGTAGATTCTCTCCTACGATTGTATTAGTATCTTACAGGTACTTTGCTCTTCCTTACAACAGGTTGCGTGCACGCCACATCTCTCCAGGTAGGCAAGGACAAGTATTAACGTCTAGCGCAGGAACTCTCAACGGGGTCAATATCGACCCCATAGGGGGCGAATGATATTTTAAAGAGGTCAAGGGGTGATCAAGGGGTCGATGGGGGGTTGAGAATCGAGTGCACACACACGACTTATCTGTATAATATAGATCAAGATCCTATTAATATATTTCAAAATATATTTATAGAGGTGATAATTATTTGATTTCTGATATTTATTCTTTGTTTCTATCATATGTTTTCATCAAATAATAAATCAACATTTTGCTCTTTCGGAATTTTACATCATTCACGTGAATGAAAATCTGACTATTGGGCAATTAGAATAAGTGATTTTGATTCTGAAATCTTGTTTATATTTGTAAAATTACTAATTATAAAAGCACATAATATAATAAAACATTTGAAACTTTTCCCAAAACTTTTAATTATATAATTCGTGTCATTCTTTAAACCATTTATGTACCATTATTTGTGTTATAAATATTTGTTTGACGTATATTATGGAGAAACATATAAGGGGATCGATAACGCAAACCATATTTTAAGGGTGTCAAGGAAAGAAAAAGGTTAGGAAGCTTTGGTCTAGCACATAAGCAAGCTAACAGGTGAGGAGCATAGTCTAAGTCTATTTCGCATCTTACGAGTAGTTCGACATGTCGGCGTCCCAACAACCGAATCACGGCACGATTACCCGGCCCTACGGCCGTCCTAGCCCACGGGATCGCGCCGCTTCGTCTAGGTTTCCTTCAGCGCTGAAGGTCATGCGTGCGCTAGCCGCACTCACATACAAACACACACACACACATATACACGCACGCATACACACAACGCACGTGGGCGCGCGCTTAGGTTATCTGCTTCTCACAGGGCTCGCCTGCCGTCGGCGCGCGTCGCACGAACTGCCTTGTGGGTAATGGTCGAGAGAGCACGGCCAAAGAAACGACGATAAAGGCAGATGTATGCGAGAGATATGCAGGCGACAACGAGGCTTCCAGCGTGTACGCGGAAATTTGCGAGCGGAGGACGTGTGTGTCGCGGCCCGGATACAAGCGCGGGTACACCTCCGGCACTTGTCTCCGGAAGAGCCGCGTTCCCAATTCGGTAAGCATCTCATTACGATGCGCTGGCGGCGGCGGTGCGCTCCGACAGACCTGCCAGGTGCCCGTAAACGAACGGACCGAATTCCTCGGTGCACAACGCACGTCACCAACAACATCATCAACAAACATCGATCACCGACTCTCCCGGAGCGGACGTAGAGCCTCAAGCTTGTCCGATCCCATCTTTTTCTTAGGAACGTGAACGCCTGGTATACTTGCAGACTCCCTCTTACTCGGAGCTCCTAGAAAACGACGTGCGCAACAGCAATGCAGTGTTTTATTCATGAAGCAATCTTTCTAGCATTTTTATCTCTCCCCTATCTCTTACATGAAGAGAAAACAGAGCAATGGAAATTCCTAACTGAATATTTGTCATACCTGTTTAAACAATATTGTGAAAATAAATATTATGTCCATGTAGAAAGAATACTTCCATAAACATTACTTTCGATATCAAAAACAATAAATGGCGGTTGAAAATATCGAAATGATGTTCACAAATTTCAAGTTGCACAATTCTTACTCATAATGACGCCCAATAAAATTGTTGCATCTAGGAAATTAATACACATAATATTTAATTGATAATGGAGGATTTTGATTGTCCTATTTTATTTATATGTTGCCATAAGACAGTTAAAATTGTACTGACGTATGGAGAAGTATGATATGAAACAAGTAATGTCAGTGACGTTAGTTTATATTTGAAATAGTGTTAGGTTGTTTTTGTGTTCGTGTATTTACTCAATTTTCAAGGTAAAATGTATTATCGTTTTCTATTCATTCTGTTTGATTTTTCTAAAAATTCTATTTCATTTGCTGTAGCACTGCTGAAGCCGGAAAATCAGGAGACAAAACGTCTAATGACTTAAAATTGCAAAAATAAAAAAATTGCAATTATTTGAAAAAAAAAGAAAAATATAGTTTAGAATGTTTTGATTTATAATGGTATTAGTTTATATGCAAAACTCTGTATTAAAATTATTTGAGGGAAGAATTCACCCTAACTACGGCCCTGGAATTTATAGATTGCTTAAATACACCTTACGCCACTGTTGCTAAGAATAGAGATTAAATTGCAATAAAAATTAAACATTCACCTTAATTTCATCGTGGAAGATTATTTCTTTCTCTATTCCTTCAATTTTATTTTAAATTTATTTCGAGTTTCTGCTCGTTCCATCCCACATGCTGCGGAGTGCGGGGACCAAAAGAGCTGCCATGCATATAATAGGAGTTTCAAAAAGGTCTTATTTTTACAGATTACGACTTAAGAAACAGAAGTCGGTCATCTCATATTCCCCACAAGTTTCCCGTATGTTCCTCACACGTTACCCCACATGTAAATCTGAAAATTAAAACTGGAAATTCAGAAACTTGTTTTTTTAACAAAACTCTTTTCAAAATGTTGCGGCTGTAGATATTGGAGCGGTTACTCTGGCGGATGAAACGGGGAATTCTCAATAGCTGGAGAAACAAGCAGAGAAGGATTTCGAAAAATGGAAGATAAGGGTTCGAAACATTTCCCGCTCAAAAAAGCAATCTCCAAATAATCGCACTTTTTAAATCTTGATTTTAAAAGTGAAAATTGCTTCATCACGGAACCCAGCTTCTAAAGTCTCTGACTCGTACTACAGTGAGGGGGAAAGGAGTGATATTCTAAAATGAAACAGAACGTATAACAGACTTATTTTGTAGATTTCGGCAAAAGAAATACAAATCGTGTCCGATTAGGAGTATGAAACCCTGTTTTCAGGGTTTAGAACGCATCCTTTACGAATTTGGTAAAGTATGTTGCAACGTAACGTGTGTTGCAGGTTGAATGTACACGTGTGTCACTTCCTTTAACTATCTGTGAAATATTTTTTTCGTCCTAAACCTCATTTGGATGCAGGAGTGAGGGGAAATTCCCTTTCCAACAATAGCACAATTAGATTCTGAATCGATCGTTTCATTTAAATGGTACAAAATCGTCATCTTTCCTTTGCGTATTATATATATACAAAATAACTGATCCTTTCGTTGAATTGTAGACTGCTTCGTTCATATGAACACAAAGAAACAGGCATTAATTCAGAGAACTCTAGACCATAGTCTGAGAAGGCCGCTCTGAAACAAACGCTTGACCCAAGATTCGATACTGTGACACCAAATGTCAATGCCACTCAACGATATCAGGAATAGAACCGGAGCTGGGAATTCCCCAACACTTCACGCTTCTTCTGTGTGAATACTATTTCATGACAGCATTACCAGCTTTAAACCAATTCGGACAGTTTTATTGCATTCAAACTCTTCTATTTTAACATTCTTCCAATGAACCTGAAAAACTTGAAATCGGCATTGGAGCGTAAAAAGAGCACTCACAAAATTTGAATTGGTTCCGCAATGTCCTGAAGAGAACAAGAAAATCGACAGACACAATACACTCTGCATTTCATATCCCACAATGACCACATTTTAAAATCAATTTAGACTAAGACTTTCAATTTTTGGATCGGATGAACAATAAAAAAGTCGAATGATAGCAGAAGAAGGCAACATCAACACGAAATGTTGGTATTAACGGCACAAAACATTGTGCGTCATATAAGCACATAAATTATAAGAAAAATATATCAAAAGTCAAATGTGAACTGCAAAACACGAAAAAAGAAAAGATAGATACGTCCATTGAAAATCCCAAAAATTGAAGAGAGAAATTTGCAAGAATAAGCTAATGAAGAACGTTGAACATGCTAACAGGTATAAATAGATATTAAATGATAAAAACATCAAACATTCTTATTCAATCACCGCACATGGGTACTGCGCACTCCTCCCAGAGACCTTCCACAAGTGGAAGTATTTCTATTCCGACGAATTCCCGTGGAGCTAGTTTTTCTCCCTCGCAACTGCAACACCGCAACCAGCCCGGGGCATCCGCAACCCACAGAGAAAATTTTTATAGGCGGGGAGGGGGGCATTATTGTCAAGCACACTGCTGCAATAATGCACGTCGCCACCACCGCCCCCGCGCCCGCCCCCGCCTCCGCCGCCGCAGCAGCAGTAACGGCGGTGGCGGTGTGAACAGGCAGCGGCCGCCGCGCGCTCGCGCTCGCGCTCCCGCCAGCCAGCGAACGGGCGCGGGTTGCAGCGGCGCCGACAGGGGTGGGGGCGGCGGCGGCGGGAGGCAGCCCGGGGGTTGCTATGGCGACGACAAGGTCACCCACAGCCAGACACCCTCCCAGACAGCTCCCCTCCGCGCCGCGCCCCATCCCCACAGTCCGCCTCTCCACCCCGCGCTGCCCCGCCCCGCGCCACCCCGCCCCACCGACGCAGCCAGCTCCGCGCCGCGCTGCGCCGCGCCGCGACGCACCGCTCCGCCCTGCGCGGCGCCGCCCATTCCGCCCCCCCCCCCCGCGCAGCCGATATCCGATCCCTCATCGAAGAGGTCCCCGGAATGGGTTTTCATCAAACGGGGACAAATCGTCACAGGTTTTTGGAGGAGAATTCCCTGATCCGCATGATAAATCAAAGTCGTTCGTGTAGTAGTTTCTTAGAGCAGATACTTGCGGTTCCAAAGAGCCAGTATAGAACACTTAAATTAACCGTATAATTATCAAAGTCTCGCAAAGCCAGAGAATTGTATCAACATTAAATTCTTGCTTTAATATTTTGAGTATTGCGATTTTTCTTGGTCATCGCCCCATCCGCTTTTCCCATCCGCATTAGAGCTACACTTTGAAAAACACGTTGAACGGAAATGCAATTGTACTGAAACATTTTGACATATATAAGTGGATATCATCAAGTGTGAACAATCTTAAATATTAAAAAATACCATATATATTTGTTCAAATCCTTTCTATTGTAAATCGAAATTAAACCAAAAGTGATTTAGTAGAGTATATTCGAATAATCTTTGCTGAGTAATATTCGTAATGTGGCATTTCCATTAACACAAATCTGGATTGAGAGCTCTACGAAGCACTTGTTAAACATTACAACATGCAGGCTATTAGACACTAAATACATCTGAATACACAGGAAGAGTTCGAATAAATGTTCGGCACCGATATCAGCTCCTTTCAATGCAGGTATTTCCCTTTGATATTCTAGGCTGCCAAAGAGTTCCCAGAAATGTTAAGTCGATAGTGAAGTACATGTAATACGTATTCATATATCATTATTCGGTATTTTGCCATGGCTGTATAGTAAGAGATTACGGACACGGCTTTTTGAGTAATGTATATACAAATTGAATTTCTGAAAGCTTCTCTTTGACACATTTCACGAATGAATTCCGGGAAATACACTGAATATATATCAACTAAAAAGAGGAATAAAAATACATCAGCGACATTTTAACAAATCAATATGCGAAAAACAATAGGAATATAGCAGGTGAAAATTTTTAAGCGGGAAAACAAATTTTGAGTAACAAATAAGCTATTTTAATCTAGTAGTAAGAGAGAAAAACAATACTCCATCCCCAAACTCAAGGAGAGAAAATTGCAAGAATGAGTACCTAAAAGTTTGGGGAATCCATAGCATTTTTTCCGTATCGGAAATTGCTTTATCACGCTCATGATATTTTAAAATAATATTCTTTGCATTCGTAATAACTAGGGGGCGGATTTTGATGAAATGTCATTTTTTTCACTATAGAACAATGTCGTTTAGTATAGAAATTAATTCTACGTTATGACAAAAGGAAATGACCCATTTTTGTATGCCATTTTTTTGTTTTGTATTTTCGTTAATTTCGACTCATAAGTCATTTTTTTACCTTTTCCGTCATTTTTAATACATTTTTCACTGATTTCATAGATTTTAATATCATTGTGATGATTCGTGCTTCAATAATATTTACGACATGCAATAAATGCTCTTCACAGAAGTCATTAGTAGAATATTCTATTTCTTCGCTCAGAAATTTAATGTAAGAAGTAATATCAGCCATTTTATGTAATCTAAGATTCATGTGACGCCAATCAGAGCCATTGTCGGTTCGGCCGAATTTGGGATAACTAAAGACAGACATTTCCTGGAGAAGAACAGTCCAAACCGAAAGTCTAGAAGCTGTGAACACATGAACGAATAGAAGCCTCGGTTTCATCAGTAACGTATCCAGCTTGAATTGCTCATAAGAACTGGTTTTGATAACATTTCTTACGTCATTTTTCTTTGGTTTTAAGATATTTTAAAAGCTTTTTATTGATCGTTTTTGGCAATGTTGTAGGTCATCAAAATGCGCGCCCTAATAACATATGACAAAATGTGGTGCGGCGTAACAATCCAACTGCTGTACCTCTAAGAGGATAACCTCTATCGCGCAGCCCCCGTGCGCCCTCCCCGCCCCGCCGCATCCTGCCGTGGGAAACGCGACGCCGCCGGCGCGCCGGTCCGCGTTGCCCTGCCGAGGCCAACGGAGCTCTCGTCTCGTCTCTTGGTCGAAGTTGGCAGTACGTCTGTCTGCTCGGAGCAGCAGCCGCCCCCTGCTGCACCCTGACCCGCGCGCCCGCCCCCCGCGCCCCGCCCCCCGCCGCGCACCCCCGCCGCGCTCCCTGCGCGCACCCCGGCCTCCGACTTCCCTCTCGGCGGCGGAGGCTCGGAGCAACGCGGGGGGACGCGGCGCGAGGGGAGGCCAGTCCCACTGATGAAACTAAAACATAAGGAAGCAGAGGAAGCGGAGCCTCTGGGCCCCTCCGGCGCCGCGCTCCTCCCCCGCCTCCTCCACCACCTCCTCCTCCTCGTCCTCCCCCTCCTCCGCCTCCTCGCCAGCGACTCCCTCTCGCCCTCGCTCCCGTCCTCGTCCTCGCCCCGCCGCCGCGGCGTCACCCTCGACGCACCGCGCCAAACAAAGACGCCCTTTTTGCTTGTTCGCCGTATCGCGACAGAAAGAATGACGTCACGATATTATAAATGTGCGCTGTGTGTTTGCGCGAACGCGATAAACGACACTGTTTTGAGATTTCAACTCGTTTCGTGGTGGAAATAACGGGAGGAGAGGAATCTAATCGAATATTCATAGTTTTTCGTTCCCGTTGGCAAGTCAATTTTTGACTTTTAAAGTGCCTGAAACGTGTTTTCAATTCATTATGTTGAGACGTCGGTACAGACAAAAACTGCTAACTTCTTTTTTTAGTAAAATTACAATTGGGTGCAACGTATAAGAAATAATAGAATATTCTTATCAGAAGAATTTAGGGGATTTTTATTACTTATGCTATATTGTATTGTAATGTCACGTGAAAGCGTCCATCAATCAAATATTTAACAGGTACGCCCCCTGAATCACTTAATATTTCGTTTAAAATTTATTAAAATAATTTTGATAAACTAACAGATGGTAAATGTACTGGTTGAGATAGCGACGTTGCCTGATGTTTTCAACAAAACTTTATCTAGTGCAGGATTATAAAGCAAATAGAGCGTAGTACTTTTAATCTTATGAATCCATGAAGATGCGTATGCTAATATGAAATGTATGCATGAGTTCATTAATCAAATATAGAATCTCATCGTAGATAGAATTATTAGAAAATAATAGGGAAATAGTATTTCTCCTTACGATAGTCGCAATCACACTAGGAAAAATATATTAATCAAGAATAATAAACGACACATTTCTAAACGAATTTGTCCCTCGTCTAAAGAAATATTTTCAGAGCAGAGAAAGAATCTAGAATTGTTTCAATGATTGTACACGTGTTGCAATACATAATAATGAAAATGCAAATATACTTGGCAGAAATTTGGAGATTCCTGAAACTGACAGGAATATTGCCTGGCATACAAAAAAATTCATTGCTTGAAAAGACACTGACGATAAGTAGGAGACGCACCATTCTGGACATATTTACAAAATAGGGAAGCGTATCATGTTTATAAAACATTGGTTGTCCATTTTGGAGACTTTACATCATACCCTGAGACATTTGCACACTAGATTACCACAATAGAAGCCAAACCTATTTCCAGACTGGGATCAATACCCTCCCTATTACAATTCAATAATCTCATTAAAAGTCTGCGCATATGAATACCGGCATAGCCTCGTTTCTAGGACGCTGCAGAGCTGCCTGGGATGAGGTCGTGTGCCTGAGGCAACGAAATACTATTCGCAACCTGCGGCGCGAGAGCGGAGCGTGATTGGTTGAGGCCACTTGGGTGGGGCCACTGCGATATAAAGACAACGAAGGTGACGTGCGACCGACACTACCGTGATTATATACAGCGATTTGCAAGAAAGTGTAAATGAAATTCCCTTGAGTTTTAAGTGGTAACTTTCAACTTCTCACGACAATGTTTCTGCCAAACAGCTCAATTCGAAATTTGTAGGCAAATGAAATGGCCATTCGCTTCAATAGCGAACATTCATGTATTATGTTCATTATTCCAGATGTATGACAGAGCGACGATAAAGTTTTTTCATCGGCACTAGTGCAATATGAATTATTCAACACGGCGAAAAAAAAGCGGTGAATAATAGCATCGGCGCGAATGTTGTGCACACCGGGCGTAAAACGCGACTGTTACCAGCCCGTGGATACAATGAGGAGAGCAAGGGCAAGGCACGAGTGCAGTGTGCAGGTGGTGAGAGAACGATGTGCTGTGAAAAATACATTAAGACCTTTGTCACACGAGCGTTGCGTTGAAGCGCGTTAAGTAACGCGCGTCGTAGATTAACACTGTATGTATTCGGAACGACTAAAGCGCTCGTGTGCCGTTTACCATAAGATGCAGTGTTATTCTACGACGCGCGTTACTTAACGCGCGTCAAGACAACGTTCGTGTAGAGTGGCTCTTAGGCATCACGGTCGAAGCGACGGTCATCATCATGCGGAAGGGGAAGCTTCAATGAGCGATGGCTCAGCGATGGGCTGGTGAAGCAGGGGCGATCTGCCAGCGTTGCCAGCGGAGAGCGCCTACGCGTTCGCGGGCGGCGGCGGTGGAGAGCACGCTCGCTTTTTATTGGAATCGCAACCGCGCTCTCTAATTAGACGTGAAAAGTTGTTGCTAGGAGCTTCGCGCTTCCATTACGGTTGATGGACGTCATCTAGCACCGTAATGAACTGGGAGACGTGGACACGCGGCGTACGGAGCTGGTCGCCGGGCGGTCAAGGACCTGCGCGGCGCCCGAGTGGGCGGCGTGGGGAAAGGCGGGCGATGTGGGTGAGGCGGGCGAGGTGGGTGAGGCGGGCGAGGAGGGCGAGAAAGGGTGGGAGCATGAGCGAAGCAGAAGAAGAGGCGACCGAGAAATGCGTCAGGGAAACGGGAAGAGGGGAAATCTGGGGCGACGGAAGGTCGTGTCGCGAGCAAATGAAGTAGATGATCATGGATCGGCGTGGAGCGATAGGACGGATGGTAGGCAAAGAGCAGGGCAAAAAATTAAGGAAGTGAAATATTCATTAATGTACGGCAAATGAGGACACGATAATCTATACGAGCTCCAGAGAAGTATCTAGGGACACAGAAATAACCAGGTGTTTGGACCCAGTTATTTGTGTACGAGGTAAATGGAGGAAGTAAGCGGACGAAGATAAAGTAAACGTTTGTGAAGAAACAGCGAAGAGCCAAAGAATAAGTGAGAGTCGGAGAAAAATATCGAGAGAGGGTACAAAAATACTGACGATGACCAGCTGACTGAAAAGTGAGAAATTTATTAGTGATATGAAGCTCAGAAATTGAAATGACACGTATAATAGTACTACGTGTGAAATTCATGTCAACATTGAAAGAAGGCCAATCTGAAGACAGGGGTACAAATAGGGTAAGATGAAAACGTAAGATCGACAGGAACGGGAGAAAAAAAAATGTTTACATTAACCTGACGTCAAACGAATTCCAATACGAAATGAACAAGTTGCAACTGCCCAATAGTGGCACAACTTTTGCTATTACATGGCGAAAGGAGAGTAGAGAAATTTGTGTGCTCAGACGGAAGAGTCAGCCTGACGGCCTGAGCCTCGCCACGTAAAATCCAGCATCACTGAATTTAATTCAATTGAATTAGGACATTATACGAATGGAAATTGAGGCAGAAATGACATGGAAGCATATAAATCAGAATTTAGAGGATGTATAAAATTTAGAGCTATAACTAAGTGGCATTTCTGTAAAGAAAGACCAAATATTGATTCCCGTCATCTTTCCAGAACTCAGTTTTGAAATGAGGCAGCCAACAGGTTTTAGAAAGGTACTTTTCAATTTCCAGAATACCACTCTTGTACAGACTTACAATTATGGAAAAGAATTTGAAATATATTCATGATGATACTGAATTTGTTAATTGATAATACAAATGTAGGGAAGGGAATACAAGATATATATCTGGATAAAACTTTAAGTATTGTTTTCTGCCCGCGTAAAAATACTTGATAATTTCATAGTCTAAGTAAGTCCTAAAATTCAATACAATAAGACATAATTATACCTTAAGTTTCTTTTAATGTCTAAAAAGCGTTGAAATGTATAGCATGACGTTTAACTTTAACTTTTCTAACCAAACCGTGCTTTTAGTTCATCGAATTTTTTTGATTTCGCCCACTTCTTCCAAAACGATCAATTGTCTATCCAATGCATCGGAGATGTCCCATGTGCTCAGAGAGTGGCAAAGGAGTGGGAGGCGGGAACGGAAACAGAGACGTAGGCGTAGTCACAGGCGAGGGCGAGGGCGAGGGCGAGGGCGAGGGCGAGGGCGAGGGCGAGGGCGAGGGCGAGGGCGAGGGCGAGAGCGCGAGCGAGAGCGAGAACGCGAACGAGAGCGAGGACGAGGACGTCTCGTCGCGCGGAGCGCTGCCCCGCCGCCGCCGCACTGCCTGGCGGCGTGGGCCGGGTCAGGGATTTCCTTTGAAAACTACGAGGGCATAAAAAAGAGGGCCGGGAGCGGCGGGCAGCGACGGGAGGGCGGCGAAAATCAATAGGTGCACACAGCGGAGGGGCGGAAAGAACGCATCAAAACGCATGCTCGGCGCGGAGGGGCGGCGGCGGTGGGGGCGGTGCGAGGGCGGGGGCGGGGGCAGGAACACGCGCGGGGGAAGAGGCAGGGGTGACGCCGCGATAGGGGGGAGCGGACGTCGCGAAAGGACAAGAGAGGAGTTGGTGAAGAAAAACGAGAAGAAATCGGCGACAAAAAGGGAGGCGGTGTAAATGTGTATATGGGGGAGGGGTGTGGATGTTTTCCAGGCTGGTTTCATACTTCGCGGAGACAAATACAACTGGCTGTACCCTCGTCAGCCGCTTGTTATTGGGAGGGGGCAATAGAGAGCCAAGGAGTCACTGAAGCGTGAGGGGCTTGCCATCCAAATAGAGCTGCAATACGCGACTCAATGGATTGGATTCAGTATGTGATTATTTCACTGCAAGTGCTGTTCGGTGCGTAACATCAGAAGGACCGATCCCACTGGATGTTTAAATGAATTGTGGCAGTCAATAAAAGCCACTTCGGCCTTGAACAGGTAATTACGTGAAGTGGGGTTGACACTATCCCTAAAGGCTGTATACCTGTTTAGAAATCCCTGTTGTAATTAACTCGATGTTTGTTAATTAAAGATTGGTCGAAGCAGACATAATTACCATGACATGTTGGTTTGAGAAAGAGAACTTTTGATCAGAAAATCTCGACAGTCATTTTTGCTTTCGTTCCCTGACCAGTGGCAAAAGAAAGATACGAAGCATGAATAATAAATGTACTACTATTTGCCATTACCTTCCACCTCGCGCTTATGCAATGAACATTCAGTTCTTTCGCTGTAACGAAACAGTCACATTATCGCAGAGGTTAGCGTTGCTTTAGCGTCCTACGGGAACATGACAGAGAGGTCATTCAAATGTGAGGGACACAACTTCCAAACTTGTGGAAAAATCGGAGTAAACCTTTCTAAAAAGTACACTTACATTAGAATTAGAACAGCATCAACAGATCAACAGCGACAGCGGCGAACGTAAAAGCAGGATCTTCGGGTTGGGGCATCTACAAGTAAATGGGATGTTACGGGTTCGATCCCGGCAAGATAACGAATTCACTTGTGTTTGCGTACGTGAGTAACATCGGTGAGTCAATGGCGTCCGTCGGAATCCAATTCGCCGTCCCCTTTTCCCTGACCACTTCCAAACAAATGCCGGACAGGAAAGCTGTACTAAGGACCACGAACCGCGCGTGATCTTTCCTTCCGACTTCAACTTTCCGCGATCTCCCTCCTCCTCCTTCCTTGCAATCCGTACTGGGGCGCCGTGGGGGAGTACGTCTCATTCTAACTTAGGGGTCGTCCGTAATTTACGTAACGGGAGGGATCTGAGGCAGCGTTACGCTACGTTACATAGGGGGTAGGGGTATTAATTAAATGTTACGTAACATTGATATTTATTTTTTTACATTTTTCAACATTTGCTGACATAATTCTTTTTTGAGTCCTGTACTAAAACATTGAAATATTAACTAATTAATTTGTTTTAAAAAACATACATACACTAAAGTTATTAATTGTAAATTTTTACAATAAATGCAAATATTTTTTTCATTTTTTGAATCTGTAATATTACGAAGAAAATATTCACAACTAATATGAAGTATATTCTATAATCCACTTAAATTGGCGCTGTAGACCCTCGCTCTTGCATCACCCGCGACGGCGGTTGCATAGCTTGTGATCAACCATTTCTCGCCCAAGCATTCTTCTTTCACTCACAACTTGCCCCAATCCTGTTAGGTGCAGCCAGCATTCCCAACTGATTTCTACTTTCATTGTAATTAATTTAATACACAGCACAAATAACATAAATACAAATTGTTTTTACTATGCTATAATTTATTTTCACTTCTTGCATTTGCAAGGGGAGGGGTGCTGTCGCAAGTGGTACATAATTATGTACGGGGATTACGGATGCGTTACAAGGGCGAGAGGGTGTATTGACAATACTCCAAATTTGCGTTACGTAAATTACGGACGGCCCCTTACTCTTTCCTAACCAGTATACGACGGCGGAGAAGCATTGCGGACACCAACAACTGAGCGGAACTCACACACATGGAACTAGATAAAAAAAATGTCAGAATCAACAGCATCTATTGGTAAAGGGGCGTGACTCTCATTAATCCACTAGTAAAAATTCTCTTGGCAGCAGAAACAGAATTTTTCTGTCTGAAATAAATGTTGATTTATTATACTGAAAATTTGTTAATCTTATTTCGTAAAACTATGAGAAGTATTTGCCCCCTTCCCAATTTGAATGTTTAGGTCCGCCCCAGATATGAAAATGAAATGTGCCATTTCAGGAAATTCAGTAATCATTACTTAATAAATTTCTTCCTATATAATACATAAAATTACTTTGTGAAAGGCAAAATACAATGCATTTCTCCCTTCTCAATTTGTTTTTTAAATTTTAAAGAGCAAAGCAATAATTCATTCGCCATATATCAAGCCGTCGCGTACAGAAGCCGTCGCGTTCAGAAGCCGTCGCGTTCAGAAGCAGTTGCATTTAGAAGCCGTCGCGTTCAGAAGCCGTCGCGTTCAGAAGCAGTTGCATTTAGAAGCCGTCGCGTTCAGAAGCCGTCGCGTTCAGAAGCAGTTGCATTTAGAAGCCGTCGCGTTCAGAAGCCGTCGCGTTCAGAAGCCGTCGCGTTCAGAAGCCGTCGCGTTCAGAAGCCGTCGCGTTCAGAAGCCGTCGCGTTCAGAAGCCGTCGCGTTCAGAAGCCGTCGCGTTCAGAAGCCGTCGCGTTCAGAAGCCGTCGCGTTCAGAAGCCGTCGCGTTCAGAAGCCGTCGCGTTCAGAAGCCGTCGCGTTCAGAAGCCGTCGCGTTCAGAAGCCGTCGCGTTCAGAAGCCGTCGCGTTCAGAAGCAGTTGCATTTAGAAGCCGTCGCGTACAGAAACCGTCGCGTTCAGAAGACGGAGTTCATTATCGGCGCGGTGGTCTAGATTGGCGTTCCGGCGCCAGTGACCTCCTGGGCCCCTCCTGGGCTTGAGCGCAGAGACACGCGTTAATTCGCAGAGATCTCGTTTTCATTCGCATTGAATTGCGGGCGCGCTGTTTACGACGGCTCTCCCCGCGGCCGGACAGGCCCAGCCGGCCGCTCAGCGGGAGTGTAAAGACGTGCCCACCTCCCCGACCGCCCGAGCTGTCGCCGCTGCATTCACAAGCAGCTGTTTCCCCCTTCCCCCCCGGCCGGTTCGCCCTCTCCGCACCGCGGTTCCCTTTTCTCCTCTTCCGCTTCCTCTTCTTCCCGGCGCATCGCGCCCCTGACCCGTAATACCTTCCTGCACCTCAAGTGGCCTGCACCTTCGCGACTCTCCCCAGCCTTACTACTCTGCACCTTTCCGCCCTTCCTGTTCTTACTCGTTCTTACTCCATTATATATGACATGTGTTTCACCCTGCGATCTTTTCATTTTGTGAGGGATATGTCCCCACTGGAGTTATTTCCTTGATGTCTGTTTGATACTCCCATATTTAGCGACTAGAACCTCTTTTCCTTTCCTTTTTTTATTTTTATACTCATGCCTTTTCTTTTCATACTACTCGTTGCAATTCTGATTTGTGAAATTTCCTACCGTACCTAGCAACTCGAGAGTGTGTTGTTATTAGCATTAACTTGCCTTGGATAGGAGACTTGTTATCATAAGAATCATGTCAAGGCATCATGTATAGATAAACCAAGGAAGAAATCTGTTTCTAAATTCCTCTCTTTAGTATTACAATTTTATCCTTCTCATTTCTACCTCTCTCACTCATTGCATATATTCATTACTTGAAAACCCGCCCCATTTTTTATACTACATTACCTCCTTAGTGGTTTGTGGCCAGTCTCTTTCCTTCCTCGAGCGCGATCTTCGCCTTGATTCTTTCATGCACCGCGCATCTCCTTAGTGAACACATGCCGCGCGCGTCTACACAGCGCGATACACGCCCCACAGCAAGCGGCATGTGGTGTGTGGCGGGGAGCGAGGGCGGGGGGGACGAGGTGGTGCGATCAAAGCAGGGCAACTGGAAGCTCCACCCGTGTCCCGCCGGCCGTTCGCCACGAGCGGGTGTGGGTGGGCGACAAAAAAGCGGCACGCGGAGAGCAGCGCGCTGTGGCGACAAGGCGCTGAGGCCATGCAAACCCGGACCGGTTCATGTATGCGCTGAGCGCAGCGTCAATGGAGCGGAGTGGATGAAACGAAAGTCAATACGAGCGCCCCCAGTCAATACGCACGTGCCAGCTACTGTGACGAACGGGTTGAAAAGGGGCATTTTTTTAACATTTCATCAAAGGTCGGTGTGTAATGAATCCCGAATCTGATCCAGACCGAAAATATGAAGGTCTTCACGTTCAGCCTGAATGTAACGTTTCTTAGGATTATGTCCACCCCTCATGCTTCCTTGATTTGTGACACCTGTGTTCACTTACCAACCTTACAATAAGCACAAAACAAACTTCGGTTAGACTAGCTTTCAAATAAGCGGATAATGGAACTCGAACAAAGACACTGAGTCGAAACGAAAGTCACTGATCTAAAATTGCGGTAATATCTGATTATTTTTCGCTTAATGAAAATGTCCAGATTAATGTCGTCTCAACATAAAACTTTTTCATACATATCAGTATAACTGTGTGAATATTGAAATCATCATTTTGTTGTGAAGAACTTTCTTACGTTCATTTTACAAAGAGTTTCTACTTTCAATAACTACATCGTGATGGGTAACTAACTTATCAAAGAATTGATACGTTATCAAATAATTTTAAAATACTAACAAAAGTATGAAATAATAATTAAGTTTATTAGGAATGTTTAATCACATTGCCCTTTTGAGTTACCTTCAACCTATTTGATTGTTTGCGATGTGCATTCACCTGATCATCGCCATTCACCATGCTTCTATCATTGACATCGCGTGGCGTACATCTTGCGTAACTAGTAGGTATTGTATAAAAATATGACATTCTTCACATGCAACGTCCCCGACCGGCGCTTTCTGGACAAGGATACAAAGAAGTACTTTTTGTCGCACACGAGCTAAAGAGGAAGAGTACTGATACTAGAATTAGAGCATGTAACCTCAACTTATTCAAAAAATAACGCACATACCAATGCGCAACACAATAGAGTCCACACGAGAGCAACGCACGCTCGGCTCTCGCCCCGCTCCGCCCCCGAAAAAAACCGTTGCCGGGCACGAGAGCGGCGGAAATTTCGCGTTTTTTCTGAACGCGGCGCACATGCGGCGGCGCGGCGGTTTCACAACGAGCGGGCTGCTGCACGCGGGGGCGGGCGGCGCGCGGGCGGGCGGCCAGTGAACGGTGGGCAGCGCGCACATATCGCTCGCTTTGGTGCACGCGCGGGGGCGGTGGGCGAGGGGGACGGGGGCGGAGGGGGCGCGTCCGGACGGCGCGACGCGCAGATCGCGTGCGGAGCGCGAGCGAGTGACCGCCCGCGAGGGGGCTGGCCGGCCGGTCGGCCGGTCGGTTGGCTGGTCTGCTGGCTGGCTGCGAGTGGCGTCCGACGCGGTGGTCCCAGCTTCCGCCGCCTCCGCCCCTCCCGCCCTCCCGCCGCCCACGGTCCCTGTCCCGTCCCGGCCCCGCCCCCGCGCCGGTCCTCGCCCCGTCGCTGTCAGCGTCGCTGATGCCCCCGCTGCTTCCTGGAAGGGCACACAATGGCCGCGAGCGCCCCGCGGGCGTCTAGCGCGTCCCCGGCCCCCGCTGCCCTGGGCCGCCGCCGCACATTGCAACTTCTCTGTCGGTCCCAGCGCCAGTAATGCGACTGCAGATCTAGAATAGTCCTTCACGTTTCCCTCCTTTCACATTAATTGCCGGGTTCGAAGCCTAACAAAGAAAAAGAATAAGATAGTAAAAGAAATATATTCCAAGCACATTTTTACGTTTAAATTCGGTTCATTAAAAGTCGTCTGCTTGATTCAAAACATGCAATATTTCAAACGCTGCGTTGGTGAAAGTGTCTTCACTTGTATACACTTGTACATATTTTGGGATTTATAATCCCAAAGGAGGGGGATTTTGGGATTGCACTTCTTACATTATTTTTTACTCATCGATTATTTATTAGAGATTGCACTTCTCTCATATACGTCTTTAGCTCGAGAGCTACTATGTGAGAGAAGTGCAATCTGTGCACGTTTTTTTTAGCTCTGGAATCCCTACCCTACATTTTATACTAAATGGAGTTAAATTATGAATACTGGTAGCAAGAGCATTTGTGGTAAAAATTCATCAGAAAATGTTCGCTCTAGAGTAGTAAACACGATCTGCAAAGGCAAATCAGACACAAATTTTTGAATATTATCCCTTATCGTGTCCCACGTGAAAAAATCGAATAACTCCCGCGAGAACATGGAGAACGATTTTTTGAATTACTGCGTATATTCCCTCGTACCTCAAGAAAGGGCACGGATACTGAAGCTACATTTATGCTCAGAAGCAAAACAAGGGGCCATCTCAGCAGTTGCTCAATGGATAGGGAAACCTGATCGAGATTAGAGTCATTGGCCCAAAAGCCAAAATCTGTTGGCCCAAAAACATTGTTTGAGGCATATTTGGTTTCTTAGAATTTTACAGTACAAATGGTAAATAATTAAATAAATATCCTTGTTAAAAGCAATGTTATTTCACTTTTTGTTGCTCGGTATACTCTAATTTACAGAAACAGTTATGCAGCAGGAAGGATTTTACTTGGAAATATAACTTCTGTATCTATTCTAATTGTTTAATCTCATTTGCCAATATGCTCTAAAATAAGGTACGTATACGTATTGTGCGTACTTTTTTGTACCAAGCTCTTGATACAGATGCAATAATGATATTCAGATACATCCGTGCTTGATGAATATGATTCCTATGTGGTGCGTTATAATTATACATCTGTATTGGATGAAAAAATGTTCCCACTCCTAAGTCGATTTTCGAAAAAAAACTCTGATTTGTAAATCCAGAGGTAAGGCCATTGTAGAATTCCTATTATTCGTACAATTGTTTTCCGTAATCTAAAAGTCTGCGATATGTAGGATGGCTCTCCAGAACAGTAAGTCACATTCCAGGCGGGAAATATACACATATTTGCAAAAGATACACAACGAACAGTTTGAAGGCTGACAGAATTTGAAAGAATTCTGAACGCTTAGCATAATGAATTTAATGTTGGGTTTAATTAATTATACTGGACGTACGATTTGAATTTCGGTCAATACCACATAGTTTATTTTCTTTGGAGTATGCAATTGTTTATTTCAAATGGACACCTCCATTGGAACAGTTTTCTCTTCGTTTACTGTTAGTTTATTACTGGGGTCGTCCATAAATTACGTAACGCTAAAGAGGGGGTCGGGGGTCGGAGGCAGTGTTACGCTGCGTTACATAAGGATAAGGGGGTATTAGTTAAGTGTTACGTAATATTGATATTTATTTTTTTACGGTTTTCAATATTTGTTGAAATAATTGCTGTTTTGAGTTCTGTACTAATACTTAAAAATAATAACTAATTAATTTTTTTTAAAAAACAAAGTTATTAGTTGTAAATTGTTACAATAAATGGAAATATTTTTTCAACATTTTTTAAAAATCTGTAAGATTACGAAGAAAATATTCAAAACTGATATGAAGTATATTATAGAATCTATTTAAATTGGCACTGTACTCTCTCTCTCTCTCTCTCTCTCTCTTGCACCATCTACGACGGCGTGTGCATGCATAGCTTGTAATCAATCATTTTTCGCCCAAGCCTTCTTCCTTCACTCACAACTTGCCCCAATGTTGTTGTTAGGTGCAGCCAGCATTGCCAACGAATTCCTACTTTAACTAGAATTAATTTTCATATATAACACAAGTAAAATAAATACAAATTGTTTCTACCATACTAGAATTTATTTTCACTTCTTGCACTTACAAGGGGGGGGATATCGCAAGCATTATATAATTATTAAGGGGGGTTCAAGCGTGCATTATGGGTGCGTTACAAGGGGAGGGAGGGTATTAAAAATACTCCAAATCTGCGTTACGTAATTTATGGATGGTCCCTACTAAACTAATTTGAAACATCTGATATTGTACGACAATTTACTCTTTCTCTTTTTTCTGGATGACTACATTACTATATGCTAGATATATGACTATTTTTAATACAAATAGTAACTAATATTATTTCACTATATTCGGTATTCATTTGCTATATTTTCGTATATATTAAATTAATTCAGGTAAGTGTGCTCGTATTTCTAGTATTACCTCGAAACCGAATTTACATTTTAATGAATTTCCCAGTAACATGCAGACTCTCATTTAAGTTGATTTTCATTACGGTTCCAAAAACGAGAATTATTGTAATGGATCAAACTGTTTTAGTTAAAATTTGAACTACTGAAGAATGTTCACGATTTGTTGCATTTCAATTTATCGTCATAAAAATATTAAAATGAAGTAAAGTGCACAGCTTACCTACTTTAAGACAATAAAAAAATGATTGCACGCTGAGAAATATATTGTGAAAAAACATAAATGAGGGACACTGAAACTACAAACTTCGTTTACTGTCTGTTATTATGTGGAGCACCTTCTCCAAGAACGAGCCCTGAGCATTAAGAAAATATATCACGTGAGTCGGGATATAAAGGAACTATGATGCTAAAACAGCACGTACTTTCTCCCCCAAATTTTCACACAAAATTATGGGAAAAATTACTCAAATTTTAGAAAAATTGTACCTGACCTTATTTCAAAATCTGTCATTAAGGAACAGATTTTATTAAGAAAAGTCGTATCTATATTTTTAATATTTTAGTTGTAGGAAGACGCCGAAAAAATTTTGAACTTTTGCAATTTTCGAAAAATCAGCGTTTTCAACCAACACGAGACCTCCACTACTCATTCTTAAACGTCCTCCACACAATCCAACAACAATATTTAATGAAAATGATGGAGGCATTTTTTAAATTTGGAAAATGTCCCAGGAGCTCCATGTAAAATACCCCCCCCCCAAAAAAATTGAAATGGTTTTAAATTCAAGGGGTCACGTCATCAGCCAGATCGATTGGGGAATATCAATTTTGGAGAAAATTAGTTGAACGGTTTAGCCGCTAGCTTTGTTCACAGACAGACGTTTTTGCCGTCATTCGATTTTTTGGTATCAAGAAGCCACTCAACATGGATTCATTCATGGATTCTTCTTCCCACGTAATGGAGGATTTTTTTCTAAATCTAGCAACTGGATTTATCCACTCTCGTTACCAGGGCCCTGTAATAAGAGTTTTTCTTCCGAACATTCGCCGTTTTTTCGCGCAGCATTACATAACTTTCTGTCTACTCCGTAGCGAGAAAGTAAAAATACTCATCCTAGCAAGGCACAAAATGTTAAAATGGCATAGTTTAGAATATTGAAAACAAACACTGTTTCAAAATATTTATAACAGAAAAAAGTGCTTATACTAGCTGTTCACAATTGTATTAGGTAATGTATTCGCTCTAAACGACGAAGGCTTTACAAAAAAACTCGTTAACTGTGTACAGATGAGCAAACGTGAGTAAGCTTTGACGAATCCGCAAGTTGCATGAGCAGGAAAGCAAGACCGCGTGGGAGCGCGTGTGCGTTCCTTTTTCGAAATGTAGAAGTTGGCAGCCCGAGGCGAGGCGAGGCGACGCGACGCGACGCGGGGTGCGGCGCGACGCAACCCGAGGCGGTGCGAAGCGGGGTGTGGCGGCGGCGAGCGGGGCGGCGCAGAGCGAAGCAGTGCGGCGCGGCGCCACGCCGGCGCCGGGCTCTCCGCCCCATTGCGTCGACCATCCGCGCCGCGCCCGCGAGACCGCGCAACCGGGCCCGTCCTCCTCACCCCGCCCTCACCGCGTCCTCACCGCGCCGCCCCTCCGCGTGCCACGCCACGCCGCGCCGTGCCGCCTCACCGTGCCCCTGCCGTTCCGCGCCAACTCCACAGCGGCTGCGTCTTTGTCCGCCCCTCCCCCGCCGCTGAAGCCTTCGTGGCGTCCTTCCGCCCCCGCCCGCCGCGCCGCCTTCGCTCGCCGCCCGCCCGGCCCTTCGCCTGCGTTGTTCCCTCCGGGGAGCGCCATCGCACCATCGCGCCGCCGCCGCCGCCGCCGCCGCCGCCGCCGCGCGCGACACTGGGTCAAACTTCAACTCTTCCGAACAAGGTCAAGGGCAGGCAGAGGGCGGGCCATTGAAATGCGACGTCCCCGCGACGGGACGCCGGCGGCGCGGCACGGGAGGCAGATCTCCTTGCGCCGACGACGCTTCCAGGCGTGTGAACGGAGCTGTCAAGTGCCGCGGAACGCCGCGGCAGGAAGGCAGATGTTATGGAATACGGAGAAAGGAGGGAATTACTTAGAAACGCACGGGGACAAGGGCGCCATTAAGAACGAACCACGAGCTCACGGTGTATGAAACTTGTAAGAATGTGCGTGCAATAAAAGATGGAATGTGCTCAAATAGTGGTCGCTAATGACCATAGATGTTTTTAAAGCGACCTAAAATAATTTAATACATAAAAAATTTAAAAATGTGCTAAAATAAAATGGGCAAGGAAGAATTTACTCAAGGTTCCGAAAATGACACGAGGAAACTTGAGATGATTTGAAATGAGATTGCGATGAACGGCAAGTTGCAGACAGAATTAGGACAGTGAAGGAATGTGGGTTTTTTAAAAAAAAAAGGGCAAAGGCAGAGAAAACAAGAGCCATGAGAAATATTCCATAGATTAACGAGAGGCAGAAATGAAAGCAGCGGGAACGACAACGAGCACAGCTTGAAAGGAAAAGCGAGAAAAAAAGGGGAGGGAAGAGTTGGCGTACGAACAGGTGTGGTACAAAACAACTGCGCCGAGGCGAGGAGGATGTTCCGGCGCATGGGGGCCTGCGTTCGGCGGCGCGCGCGTGTCAGGCTGGACGCCGCTTCCGTCCCAGTTTCGTTTCGCGGCGCTCTGGCCTTCGGACAACGCCGTCCTATGTATTCTTTCCCTTTCTTCTTCCGTCTTTCCTGCCGGTTGCTTCCAACCACATAACAGAGCGAGTATTGATTCTGGAGTTCGAGTCTCGCCCCGCGTTGCGGAAGATATGGTCATAACAGGAGAGCGAGGGTGGGCGGAGGGGGCAGGGGAGGCTGTGCGCCGCGGCCGGGGGGTGGAGGGCGGCAGGGTGTTTTCCGCCGTCGCCCGCCAGCCGCTCACTCCGAGCCGCGTTGCACCGTGCCGCACCGCGTCGGCGCACGCACGTCAAAGGAAAAACAGACAAACAGTCGGAATTACCTGATTCGTAAAAACGTGAACACGGCCAATAATTGACGAGTAAATAACATTAAGGCTTCAATCAATACGTAAAAATGAAGCGTTGCGCTCCCAGTGGCGCAATCGGGTGCAGGGAGTGACGGCCAAAGGCGCGGCGGAACGGCACGGCGCGAAACAGAAAAGAGAGGGGATGTACACGCCGAAGGTCGGCAAGAGATGGGAGGAGATACAATCTAATGGTTCAGAAGTGAGATAAAATTTGGTAGTGCTGTATGGAAGTGGGTTTACCGGAGGTAATAAATGAAGGTGGAAATAAGGTAAGAGATTGAGAGCGTAGGCTTCCGCGGCCGGAGTCAATATTAAGTTGGCTGTCCGGGTGACGCCGCGTCCATGGCAAAGGTGCCGACGTTTCGGTCGCCATTCTGCGACCTTCCTCAGGGCGTAATGCCTTTGAGGACCTTCCTCAGGGCGTAATGCCTTTGAGGAAGGTCGCAGAATGGCGACCGAAACGTCGGCACCTTTGCCATGGACGCGGCGTCACCCGGACAGCCAACTTAATATAAGGTAAGAGATTGTGCGGGCAACGGGTAAGTCAGAGAGACGGAGTGTGGCGACAAACTTAGTGAGGAAGAAAGCAACAGGAGATTGGGGTAGGCGTACCGCCGTGTGTGTAGGATGTCTAGGAGGATGGAACAAAAATCACAAACGACCTAGGGTGACACTGAGCAACGTATGGCGTGCCACGTCTCGGAGACGAGGCAGGAACCGGTGATTCGATGCACCGAGAGCGCAGGGTCAGGGCAGGGGAAACGAGGGCCCCCGGGACGAGACAAAGCAGGGCGATAGCGGCGAGGGTGGGGGTGGGCGTCAGAGGGCGGAGTGGGGCGAGGTGTGGCGGGGCGGGGCGGGCGCCGTGGGGAGGAGCCGCTGCGGTGAGCCGGGGCGGGAGGGCGCGGGATCGATGCCAGCCAGCGGCGGGTGGACGGGCCCGGTTTTTGTAGCGCGCGTCTGAGACGGCGTGTCGCAGCCCCCGTGCTCAGCGAACCCCGTGCTACCAAAGGAAGGCCGCTGCATCATAAACGCCTCGAACCTCCCATCAGCAGCCTCCTCGCAATTGGGAATATGGTGTTCGCACATCGTCTTGGCCCTCGATTGAGATCTGCTGTTATTGACAAAGAAGCCCATTCTATGAGCTGCCGCTTGGATTTAGGAGTTCAACTTTAGGAAAAACAAGCTTCTACGTAATAGGTTCATTTTGAACGATGCTTCGGCTCTAAAATGGAACATGTTCCTGAATGTGAAACATCTTGTTTATTGTGATGAAATTACCAAAATTCAAATAGAGACAAAGGAAATGATCAATTAACACACGTATTTAACACTTCCACTAAATGCGTAGACTGGCAGAATGCTGACATTGTACGCTGCGCGGATCTTACAGAGTGTGAGTTGTTTTCTTGTATCCCTCTTCTCATTAATCCATCGTACATCATCGTACATCACGAAACACGCAGAATTAATTCCCACGCGTCTTGTAAGTTTTACAAACATGGTACGGGTGGACACATAATTCACTGCGTTCCCACGGAACGTTTACGTAGTCGGTTAGCGCGGGTGACAAGGCTGATACTGCAGGAGAAATGTTCCCGGGCCACGAGAGAGCTCGGCGGAAGGCTGCGTTTTATCTCCCGATCGTTATCCCGGCGCCGGCAGACGGGCGCTTCTCAGGACAGGAGCGATCGACGCTCGGCGGCGGCGGCGGCGCGCCTCTTGGGCAGGCGAAGGCGCTGGACTCGCCAGGGGAGACCGGGAGGCTCACGGGCGCATACGTTATTCGGAGGTCCGTTCTCGAAACAGATCCAAACTGCCTGTTCAACGGGAGTGAACACAAACAAGCATTCACGTGAATTTTACGGAAATTAACGTGGAGAAAGCTCCTAAAGCGAATCTAAATGTCCGTGCGGTTGTGCATACTGTGCATTCTGCACCTCAGGTGACCGAAGTAGCATGAATGTTTTCGGTTCAACGAAAAATAATCGATTCCGAATCAATGAGTATCTATTGAGAAAACAACATATGTATATGTTTTAGAATATTGAAACAAGAATAATCATAAAATTGTTTGCGGTGCCACAATTAGGGTTGCACAGAAAACAATTTTATTTTCACTACATATCTCGATAATAAGAGCATTCAAAAAAGGTGACAGGCTAGTGACAATTTTATCTAATACTAGGAAAACCCGGCGGACGTTGTTCTGCCCTTCATCTCCCTCTTTCCCCTATCTCCCTTTCTCACTGTCTCTACCTCCCTCCCTCAGCCTGTATCTGTCTCTGTCTCTGCCGCTCTGTCCCTTTCATTCACATTTACTTGCAGATTCTGCACGTCTCTGAGCGGGTGAGGTAATATCGGGAAGCACCGGACCAGCAAAAATGTAATAGAATGTTCAAGAGAGAGAGAGAGAGAGAGACCAAAAAAGGCAAAATAAAAATTCGTCAGAAAGTTTAATATTCCATAATTCATATACACATAATAATTGACTTTAAATATTTTCATTATAATAAAATAGGCATTTTCCTAAATATTCAATGTCTAGTTATCATTAGGAAAGCTGCACCACACAATGAAATAGGATAGAAATTTGCGGGGCCATAATCAAACAAATCAGAACAAATGAAAACGCATGGAGGAAATACCAACGCATTTAGCCCAGAACTGCCCCACAAAACTAAACAGAAGGCTCCGTTTTAGGTGCGATCGTGGTCGAGGCCGAGAGCCGGATCGCCAAGAGCCCGCGCACGTCGGCGCAGCTGAAGAGAGGTCACCACCGCCGAAGGTCCTCGCTCTCGCGGTCGCGGCGGCGCGCGCACCAAGTCAAGGAGAAAATTAACAAAAATATGGAGTTCCCATTTTACATATGAGCAACCGCACAAAGGCCTCTGCACAATGGCTTCGAAGGGGTAGAGTCGCGCGCGGTGGGGAGGCGGTGGCTGCGGCGGCGACGGGGTACAGAACGGCCGGCCGGCGACGGCGGCGGCGGCGGCGGCGGCGGCGGCGGCGGCGGCGGCGGTGGCGGTGGCGATGGCGGGGGTGAAAGAGGGCGCCCCGCCAAAGGGGGGCTGAAAGAGCAATCGGGGGCACCGGCAGCGCGGCAGGTGAGGCGACAATAGCGCGGGGGGGGAGGGGCTGGGGAACCTCGCGGTCGCGGCGGCCGTGGACGGTCTCGCCTCCGCCGCCACCGCCGCCGGCCTGCCCTTTTGAGACGTGGGCGGGCGCACCTCACTTGACACTGATGACGATCAATTTCCTGGGCGCGGTATTTACGTAGCGCCGTCCTCCACAATGCACGCGACAATGCCGTTGTTGCGCAGCGGTGGTGGTGGCGGCTGGGTGCGGGCGGCGCCGAGGGTCGCGCCGAACCCTTCGGACCCTTCGCGCTAAAGCGAACCTTCCGAAGCAGGTGGAGCACGCGCGCGTATCCGCTTTCAATTCGCGTTTCCGGTTCTGTACGCGATACAATTGATCCACTTGTTCGACTTCCAATACCGATCCGGGTGCTGGAGCGCGCGTGCGTGTATTGTTCGCGCTCGGCCGGCGCCGCCCTTTGCGACGCCCGCGACGCGGCTCACAACAGGCGCGGCTCGCCACGCCAGTTCGCCGTTGATGAGGCGCTCATGTGTTGGATGCGCTCATAAATATCCCCTACTTCAGATCGGTTGCGATCAATTTCATTACTGCGTCCCGAATTGTTTCAGGGCATACACACTATTTCAATAATATTAGGATAACACTGTTCGATAATTTAGTATAGAATTAAAATAATTGGAAAATGTATACATGCTTTCATAGGAATTGTAAAAAGTACTTTTGTGATGTATGAAAAGTGTTCATGAAAAGTAGTTTCCCAAGAAGAAACTACTCTCTTGTATACAAATGATAGGTTACAGCTATCTTAAAGGTAAGAGAGAAATTTTTGGAATACGTTTGAGAACGTGAGAAAAATCTTCACCTAATTTTTCTGAAAATATAAATGTGATTTAATGGATCCAATAATTTTAAAAGTCGTTATGTGAAAAGAAAAGAAGTTTGTATTTAATACCTGAACATTGAGAGTACTTAATCAATATTACGCAAAAATAAGGAGATGAACTCAAGTATTCAAAGACTCAAACTTCACGACCTCTTCTGCACTTGCATCAAGTTTTCATCCCTTGTTAGAAAGCAATGACACCTGGAGACGAATTTTGGAAAGAATCTCAGAGTATGTTCGCTTTTCCTAGATTATAACTACAGTGAAACATATAGGGAATATTCAGTCACCAGTGCATGACCTACATTTGGGACTCGAGACACAAAATAACAGACAACCACAAAAGTTCGGGAAAAGTCTTTCACGTTCGTAATTCAAGTCAGTGAAGAACGAATTTCGTGTCGTTTGTACTCAAAGATATCTTTAAATGAGTTTCAGCCGGCTGACATGCTTGTATAATCGACACATTCTTTCCCTCATTCCGCTCGCACACGTAGCCTTTGAAGGCGCGGGGCCGCCGGGGGCCTCCAGGCCACCCGCCCTCCGCCCTGCGCCCTCCGCCCTCCGCACCTGCGCGCTCCGGAGCCGACAGACGCCCTCCGGCGCGCGCGCCCTTCTGCTCCTGGGAGCCAGTTCCGAGAACCGCCGCGTCATTTCCGCGTTCGACCGAACGACCATCACAATTTCCAAAACGAAGCAAAAGTCTCTTTACGAAGCGCTTCGGCCGGCCAACTCCACAAACGCCGGCTCCGCCGCGCCGCGCAGCCCGGCAGCTGGAAACCACATCGCGAAAGGAAAATTGAAAAAACCAGAGTTGCCGTTCTCTCATTCGGGAAACACACGTCTCGGCGCACGAGGCGACCGCGCGAAGTCCGCCCCCGCCCGCGCTCCCGCCCCCGCCTCCGCCGCCCCGTTGGCCGCTGCGCGTCGTTCCACCTAATGCCCGCATGTAGCACCGCGAGGGACGGGGTAATATAGTTCTACATATGTAGTCGTATTTTTCTCATTTCACCAGCGCTATGCAAACAGCTGCGGGCGTCGAGCGCGCGGACGGTCGGACGGGGCGGGGCCGGGGCGGGCCGGGCGCCGGGGAGGGCGGCGAAGAGGCGTGACGGCGGGCGAGCGGGCGGACGGACGGACGGACGGACGGACGGGCGGGCGACGGACAGCCCGTCGCGTGGCGCGGGCCGGCGTCGCCGTCGCGAGCGCTGCGACGCGTGCATAGCGCCGCGAGCGCCGGGGGCGGGGGTGGGGGCTGAGTGCAGAACTGCGTCGATGACGCGGGGCAGTCAGCCTGCCGGAGATCAGGGCCGGTGTTCGAATGAATGAGAGATGTATTGATGGAAGTAGGCAACGGAAGGGCCTGACAACAGATAAAAAGGGAAGAGAAGTCAGGATATGTGAAATTAGACTTGTAGGGAAAATGTTCATTGTGTGACGGCATAACTGATGATTATGGATGTGGTTCAAACTATAGAAATCTCAAAAGCAGCAAGCCAGAGATGAGTACAATGCAGACAATTACAATGAGAAAGTAATATTTTCCGTGGCGATAAGGATCAACATAAAAATTGAAAAACGAACTATTTTTTCCAAGTCGAGGATTGACACTGCTGCAGGAATGACACTACGGCGACATATGGCCAAAACTTCAAGATAATTTAAGAACAACCATAACTCACTAAGCAAGTGAAAATGGACAGATCCGTTAAAAGCAACCAGACTACAGTGCTGACGGACAACTGGACAGCGTAGCTTTCGATTGAGCCCACATATTACAGAGAAAGGGAGGCGAGCACGAAGCCGAGCGGCGCGCAACCGTTTGCGGCGGCGCGTGGAGCCTAGAGGGCAGTCCAGGCGCGTGCTCGGGCGCTGGCACGCACGCGCGCGCTCTCGTCTTCGGGGCGTTCGCGCTCTAACGGGACAAACCGGTGGCGCTCGCGGCCGCGGTCCGGAGGGTGGACGCGCCGCCGGATGGACAGACGGACTGCGAGCGCCGCGACGCGCATCGCCTCTCCACCCGAAATCGGGCGAGGCCGCGCCGCGGGCGCCGGCGCCGCTTCGGCTGCCGTCATTGCCGCCGACGTTGCCCCCGCCGCCTCCCCCCTCAGCCCCCGTATTCCCAAGACGCGCGAGCGCGCGGCCGGTCGCAAATGTTGATAAATGAACCAATTTCCATGAATCATGCGGACAGCGCTCGAAGAAAAAGCGAACGCTCGGCGCGGCTGCGCGGAGCGAAGCCGGGCTCCGAGCCGCGGGCTGTGGGGCCCGCATCATTTCTCATTATAATGTGGTAACGACCACGTCATTCTGTAAACATGCCTACAAATTGAAATTAAAATAATAACAAACAAAAAGACATGTCGTCTATGCTAACCACGTCGCTCCCGTGGGGAGTGCGCGCGGGCCCAGCTTCCCACCGTCCGCGGCTCCGGAGCCGCGCCGCGCCGCGCCGCGCCGCGCCATGCAGATGCGCGCGGCTAAAATCTTTTAAAACCAAGCGGAGCCATGACCAGAATACTAAATACAAAGAGGAGGGAGAATTAGAGAAGGCCGCGCACAAGAAAGAGGGCCCATCCTCTACATAAAAACACTTAGCCGCCCCTCCCTTCACTTGTCGGTACGCATCCAATGCACACCTTCACGGTCCCGGAACCCTTCCGTCCCGGGGCTGTAAAATCCTTTTCTATAGCGTCGGGCGGCGGGGCCCGCTCGCCGCCCCGCGCCGCCACCCTCCCTCCGCCTTCCACGCTCCCGCCAGATGGGGTGGCACAGTTTTCCGAGTAGCGAACAATTAATTTGATATGGACGCCCCGAAAAAAGGATAATGAGGGCAACTCGGAGGGAAGAAAGAAAAATGTTTGATTCCGGGTTAAGGCGTAGAGAATATGCATGAACGAGAGGGAGCGGCCAGCAAATAGGAGCGCCAAATTGAAAGAGGCGGCGCGCAACGGCGGCTCCAAAGATGACGATGGCGATAGCGACGAGGTCGCTGCCGTGACGGAGTATGACGACGACGACGACGGCAGAAACGGCGGCGACGGCGGCGACGTCGTCCTGATTGATTGATAGTAATTACGGGGTGTCAACTGCTAACGTCTAGTCCCGTAAGTGTACTGGATGCATTTTCCTCGAGAAGTGGTAATGATCTTCCCGTTGGATGACGAGATGCGGCGCCGACCTACCGTCGGCTAGCGGGTTTTTCCCCAACCAGGTATCTCCCACTAGCGGGGTAGGACTCCAGCCGGGACAAGTTCTAAGCTCCCAACCTGTCTCCCGGCATGTGTGGTAGTGTAGTGCATGTTAGTGTAAATGTGTGCAAGTAAGAGGTCAGGATAGAACAAGGAATAGGAAGGAAAATCGCGCGGGGTCCGTGACCCGTTTGTTAGGGTACTGCTCCGGCATTCGCCCGGGGTTGATCGAAGAAACCACGGAAAACTACCGATCAGAGCAGCCGGCCGCCAGAATTCTCATCCAGAGAGCGACTGAATTCGACCTATTTTCTGACAAGCTAGTGTCGAAAATCGTGCTAACGTAGGGACTCGAATCTAGGAACTCCGGTCAGAGCACTGCGGTGACATCAGTAGACGCCCTGAGCCACCTCTCCCAGTGTCGTCGTCGTCATCGTGAAAAGCAAGGGCGGTGGTGGCAGGAGCCAGAGGGCGGGAAGGGCGTCGCGGACATCGAAAATATATTACGATGGAATGGAGCTACTAGCATCTGTTTATTGAATGTAAATTTTCAACTATTTCAAAACGAAGTATACAAATATCCAATAACTCACAGATGAAGTTCAGCACTTTCAGTAACCTAATTATATGTATCTCAACCGATACAAAATAGCCACATTGGGAACACTGAAGTTGTACGAAAGGTTGATTTAATTTGACTTACTGGTCTTCTTTCACTCTCATATAATTACGTATATACGGAGCAGTTTTCGAAGTATAAGAGAAAGTTATGTAATGCTGCGGAAAATCGATCTCTACATTTTACCCAAATACGCGTTTGGGATCCCGTAATACCTATTTTACTCTTTCTCTCTTACCAGATTATTCTATAATCTTACGTTCTCATCTACTAGACATAGTATGTCAGTGGAATGTGGCGATTTTTCAGAAAAAACTCATATTATTGAGCCATGCTATCGAAAAATTGAATAAATCTTGTTCTTCCATGTGGTAAATAACTTCCAGTTACACGCTATGTAGAGAGAATCCTCGTTTTGTGAGTTCTTGATTTATGCCAAGAGGTTTGTATGTATATATGAAGACCTTGGGGCAATAACATACTGTGCCAAAATATGGAAGTTTTTAGAAAACGGAGAGTAAAGGTTTAGACATTCCATTTTACACATTGGGATAAACAAAATTAATTTATGAATTACGCTGTCATCTCGCGGCGAATCTTTAAAATAAAAACCCAACATCTAGATACATCTATGGAACACCGAAAACACTATCTCAATTTCATCAGAAATGTGTCGTAGCATGTTATTGCACCAAGTCTTCATATGTATGTATGTATGGCCGTGTGTCCGTCAGTGTAATGAAATGGCAGTTGCAGCATCCCAGATGCCCAGATGCCAGCAAACACTGTTGTAGAATACGTAGAAAGAACGCAAATTCACGCTGTTGGAAGCACCGAGCGGGGCCAGTAAAGTGCTGTCAGTTACAAATGAATCTGTGGGTTACCATCCATTGTGGAGGGTATTATCATAATATGAGTACCTGTGGACCTTCGCACCTCGGAAGCAGCCTTCGCAACCGACCGCGTCCGCTGTGCCACGGACCATCATTCCGCTCGGCTAGTTTAATGCGCCTTCAGATGCAAATCGCGGCCGTTTACGGAGCCTCTTCAAGGAACCGAGCCTGCGGTGGACTCAACAGACCTCTTGGGCCGTGAGATCATTGTCGGCTCACGACTTCCTTGGGATTGAATTGCAACATTGTATTGTTTTCTCTATGACAATACAGAGTAACAAGTATTTCAATGTACATTCTATTACATACAGGAAGGAGAAAATTTCCCATACAGAAAGTACGCCAAAATATTCGAATCACTTGGAATGACACAACTTTCACAAGAGATTTTAGAGTCCGAGGTCTTGGGGATTTATAATCTGCCTTGTGCAGTGCAGGGATTAATTCGATATTTTCTCTATTGATTCATCATTACTTCTTGTTTTGCTCTATTATTACTCTACTTTACCGTGAATGAGATCAATGTTTGATCTTACTGAAAATTACTTTAATAGGTTGTACCGAACGACTAAAACCCGCACGAGTCACGTCCTCGCATGGCCACTTGCTGTAAGATGCCAGTGTCTGGGGCCTGAGCGTGGTGTTGCTCCCTCCAAACCACCGCGCGGCGCGTCCCTGTGTCGCGGTCGGGCACGGGGCTCGGGCGTGCGGGCGCGTGCACGAAGGGTCGCGTGTTCGATGCTCGCGCGACGTCACCCATCGATTCGGTCGTTGCAAGCGAGCGGAGTCACCCTGTAACCCCCTCTCCGAGCCCCTCTCACTCTCCGCCACCCACAGCCGTGCACCCAACCACACACTCTACTGAACGGTAATATCGGACCCAATGGCACCTGCCTGACAGTTTGGGGCGAGGGTGCTTCTAAACCACATTTTGTACAAATACCCATAAACACCTTTTATTAAAACGACATAATTGATATGATGCACATTATGAATAAAATTAAACCAAAAGGGAAGCTTCATTGCAAAGATATAGCTTTGCAATTTTTTTAATTTTTCACCTACTTGTTATTTACGAATTAAGAAGAAAGTACTGCACTGCTGCAGCAGAAACCCGTGAGATTTCGACGGAAAAACTCACCTTGTGAGACCCTCGAAATGAAAAATTGGATAAATCATATACCTGTATAAAGTCAATTATTTCCTCAAACGCGTTGTATAGTCAGAACCCTGTTTTATGAGTACTTGATATCGAAAAATTGATCGATGACAAAACGTCTTTTTCTGCCCTGGTCAACGCCTGCCTAAGTCGTCTTTAGACGACTTTCTGTTTCGAACTCGAGGCTCTGCCAATTTGAAACGAATATTTTTATATTTAGGAATACTTCACATAAAGCCTAAACGTTTTCGTTTTTTGTAAAAAAATTGTTCCGAATTTTTTTATTAAACGGATGGCGTAAAGGACGCTTAAAATAGGGCAGGGTCCACTCCCGTTCAAATCTCTGAATTTTCAAAATTTGAAAAAGCAACATTTTTCAGCGTCTTTCTAGAATTACACCATTCATGACGAAATTTTCTCCCTTAATGAAATCGAGTTCTTCAAAGATATTGAAATAAGGAAAAGTAAAATTTTTCGAAAATGCGAATAGTTGTAGCGTAATTTTAGACACTGAAATGAAGAAATTCTTAAACAACTATTTTTCTCAAATGAAATCTGTTGTAAAATAATAAATCTAAAGACAATTATGTGCAAATGTTTGACAAAACAAGTAGTTTCACCTCATTTATGATTAAAGTTGTTGCAATATATTTTTAAAATATCAAAACCGCTCCAAATTTTATCTTTAATTTTATTTCCTCGGATAGAGTGATGCATAAAAAATTGGACGGACTCATTTTTGTTGAATTTTCGAAAATTGGAATAATCGGAATTAATGCCAGAAAATATGTGCTGTTGTAGCACCACTCATTGTTTCCGTCACGCATATCGTATAAGAATGAATTTCAAGAATGGGATTCGAATCCTTCATGCTATCTATCCACTGGCTATGTTTTTGGACAGCTAGTCAACTTAATGGGCTGCAGAATTGTTCTGGAATTCAGTGCGTCACCGAGGACCCGCGGAGTGAGTAATGTATTTTGTCCGGTGTAAATGTAACTTATAATGCATGCGTTGTCACGTCGTCAGTACAAAGAATGGCTACTGGTTTCAACCCGCGAACTGCCCATATAAATTTGTACACACTAACATTCCAATACATATAAGTTAACATGATGACGTTAAGAGAACAAAACAAATGCTGCGTTTCGACCATTATGCATAATTTCATTCCTTCTGTTTTCATTAAACGATAATAGCCACGTCTCTCTGTTTCAAAACCTGAACTAGATATCTTTTTCATCTTCATGGGGAGCTATGTTAAAGGGAGTGCAAGTCTCCTCAATGGGAAGTGGACGTTCCAAGTTACTTAACCTGTTATGCAAGTGGGCTGAGATTCTGCCAACATCGCTAGTTCTGTTTTGAGTGAATAATGCATCCCTTCATTTCGCACGCGGCCGTTCTTGTTCTTGTGAGACAAGCTATAGTCTACAAGTAGCCTCGAGCACTCAGCAGATAAGTAGCTCTTCTATACTGGATCGTAACTTGTGACATGATCGTTTTGTTGCCAGAAAAACATACCTGCCAGCCATACAGAAAATATGATAAAAATTGGAGTTCGAATGCGTGGATCTCCAGTTCTCCAGATCAGTGTTCTGCAATAGCCGTAGATAGCACCATGAAAAGCACGAGGTTTGGTTTCCACAACACCACGACACAATATTGCGGTCGTAACTTAAAGTGAAAGCGAAAAGATGAATCAAAGAATAGTACTTGGATATTTAACTGATCAGTTTATCTAAGCTAGAAAAATACTACCTAATTACAGAGAACAAAATAGTTCTTTAATACTGAAACTGGTTTTAAAAGTTTCCATTTACATTTCCAGTCTCCTTTACAGAACATAATGTCTAAAACTCTGTATTTTCTGTATAATTAGGTAAGGATTTATGAGTAAAGCTCCCGATCATATAATCAATATACTATAAAACACACAGGAATCACAGTTTATTTAGTAAATATGAAACTTCTAGTTCTCTTATAGAGAAATGTGATTAAATAAAATACGTAAATATTAGTAAAATCAATCATACACATAAGGGGAAAAAATTCTCGTTTTCTTTTTTAAATTTTAATCGAAAAGGACGTTTAATATATTGTGTTCCAGATTCGTACACATAATATATGCAAAAATGGCTCACGGGTCATGCTTTAAAGAAATGAACAACAAATGTCCGTCACAATTATTCTGCACTACAAAAAGAAACTATTTGGATCGAATTGTGACCTATGTGAATCAGAAGCAAGCCCTCTGGATGAATCCCAGAGAAGTCTTATGTTCAAGGAAACAAGACTATAGTAGCAAGCTCTAGTAACATTTTAGATTAGTGTTGGTGCACATTGAACTCAGCTCTGGAGAAAGAAAATTTTAAACACCAAACATTTGCTGGTAAAATTGTAGCCGAGTTTTGACTGTTCGATCCGAGGCTCAATAGGGAAGGCAGGAGACAGGGCGGGGCACGGGATGTAGAGTAAGGGAAGGAGAGAATGCGGACACGGAAGCAGTGGTAGGTGATAATGAGGGAGGTGGCTCCGCAAGTTCAACTGCATAAGAAGCTGGCGATATTGCGGAACACGAGCGAAAGTGGAAACGAAGATGTCACCGGAGCGTAGGCACCAGAACCGTAATGGCGAGTGAGGAGGGGCCGACTTGAAATTCTGGCGCTGCAAAGTCGAGATTAACACTAAGGACAAAATGTGAAACAGAAAAAAACTGGAGACGAAAAAAGGTAGAGCAAAAAGCAGGGAAAACATATGTGGATGACGAAGACGAAGAGAAAAAACAGGAAGAAAGAAAGGTCAGCGATTATGAAATATTGTCCGAGAACGGGGAACAAAAACAAAAAACGTTAAGTGGTTGTCGAACAACAACAACAAGCTGTAGAAAAAAACACACTTGGTGTGACGCGTGCCGCAACACCAACTCGAACACCAACAATGGTCGCTGCGGCGGCGGGCGATAGGCAAAGAGAGAGGGGGAGGCGGGGGCTGCAGGTGAGCGCGTGTGCTCGCAAAAAGCCGTCGACGCCGCGCGCCGCCACCTGATGCGCTCGCGCAGCGCCGTCCGCGACGCCCTGGCCACTCGCCTGGGGGCGGGCGCGTCGGGAAAGCAAGCCCTGCTCCCTCCTCACCCCTCCACCCTGCATTTTTATATTCTCACTAGCGGAACCCGTCAGACGTTGTCCTGCTCCCTCGGGTTCTCTCTCTTTCATTCTCTCTCTCTCTCTCTCTCTCTCTCTCTCTCTCTCTCTTCCTTTCCCTCTCTTTCTTTCTCTTTTCCCACTCTTTCTTTCTCTTTTCCTCCCTTTCTTTATCTTTCTCTTTTTCCCTTTCTGTCTCTCTTCCTGCCTCTTTCTCTCAATGCCGTGCCGCACGCTTGTCATGTGCTTCTCGGCCACGCCGCGCGTCACTCGCCAAAGCACAGCAACAATGAAGTCCAGATGGACAGGGAATTGCATGTAACTGAAATGCTATCTTATGCTGCAGCGCCATCTAGTGAAGTTACAACAAAATGAACAACATAAAACTCTTCTCCATGAAAAACACGCAGATGTGCCAACTTTCATGGACATCGGACAAACGATGTTGGAGTTCATCGATCTCGAACATGCTTTAAAGAAATAGAATTGTAACCTACGACAATCAGAAACAACAATGTATATTATTCTGCACGGTTGACATAAATAATGCAAAATTTTGAAATAAACGCATCAGTCTTCATTAGTATAATTTGATACAATTACATTATTTGAATATAGTAGATAATTCTTTTAGTGTACTTATTTATCAACAGATTTCACTTGAATGTTTCAAATTATTTTATAATAATAACAATTAAAATTCTAAATGATTTTGTGTCGTAAACGGTTGAGAGAATATATAGGAGTATGTATATTAGTACGCTCAGTGTTCTTCTTGAAATATTCTCATTTATTAATGGAAGGAACACATATTCACGACATTTTTTTTCCCTCATAAATTTTTGCAGTTATTTATTTCAAATATATTCACTGAGATTTGTTTAAGCGCACTCATTCCACAAAGCATGCAATGAAGCGAAGACATATATACACGACAATAATATTAATGGTAGTTCGGATGTTATATATGGTAGTTCGGATTTATTGCAATTGCGAACGTAGTAACCAAGGAGAATGAGAAACGTCTTCAGTTCAAGAATTTGAAAATCAAGTTCAGGTGGATGATCGGTGTAAAATCATAGGTCGTGCTTATAGATTTGGAAGCTTTGGGCTTGTTCCGCAAAATTTGTGCAAGAAATTTTCCAAATAATCAGGTTAAAAATATGGTATTGGGAACAGCCCATATTTTATGCAAAGCGTTGTAAAGAACCGCAGTCACTAAATCTGCTTCCTAGGAAGCTGGTTGCAATCTGAACCCGATTTTATATTTAACAGAGACCGTATACTTTAACAGTGAATTTAAGGGCTGATGAAGATAATGATTTTAATATGTTAAATAAATAATAAATAAATTTTAATATATTATAAATATTGTTATAATATAATAACAATAGCATTATTAAAACAATAATCATAAACTGCCAGAGCTATTATTCTACGACTTTAATGAATTTACATTTACGTATTTACAATTACATTATTCACTGAAGCACGTATAAACTGGTATGAACTGTACACACGATCATGTGCGTTGTTTCGCTTTAAATGACCGACTGAAATCTGTAACGTTCATTTGTATAATTTTCATAATGCGTGACACTCCTCATGCCTCTCTTATTGGCATTTGACCCAGGACTGTGTGGTGGGTCAATAATCAATTTAACACTAATATCTATGTCAAAGTGTCACATGCATTTTATTACTATTCATCTCCGAGACAACCTTTTCATTGATTAGCCGAGTTTTAAAACGACGTCATATCAGAGCGAATGAAACTGCAGCTTTATTTGTGTGTAACGTGATGAAAAAAATGAAATAAAAAAAACTCGGGAAGGGAAGAATTAAGAACGGGTCAGCGTGGCCACTTGACTCAACGGCCTTCGACCACGTGTCCTGGCAGGTCGCGGAGGTCGCCTCTTCCGGGATATCACGGCCTCGGTTACCGCCGCCACTGCCTCCGCCGCCAAGACGACGCATCCGCGCCGGGTATACCGGTCGTCCACCGAGAAAACGTTGGCGGTGGGACACGCGGGTAATGAGATGCAACTTTTTGGGGCTTGGGAAAAAAACGGCACGGTGCGGCGCGGCGCGGCGCGGAGCGACGCGGCGCAGCGCAGGACGGAGGACGGTGGTGGCGGGTGACGGTGAGACCCGTCCTGCGGGCGGCGCCCTTTCTCTCGCCCGCGGCGTCCTATTCTCTTAAAAAGGCATTAGGTCCCGCGTTTTACATATCCAGCGTCTGCGCCAGCGCATCCTGCGACGCGCGGAGCCTGGAGGGCGGCGGTGGTGGTGGCGGAGGGGGGTGCGCGGTGGCCCGGGAACCCAGCACGGGGCGGTGGAGGCTCCGGCACGTCGAGACGGGCTCTGCCGCTCCCGCGGCTCCCGCCACCGTCGCCCAGGTTCCGCGACCCGCCGCTTCCTCCATTTATTAAGGCTGTGTCTCTCCCGTGGCCTGATTGGGCTCGCACGGCCCCGCACCAAAGGCCGCTAATCCATCCTTTATGGAGGCTGCTTTTAGCCCCATTGAAACATACCTTCGGCTTAGAAAAAACTTCAATCCTTTTTTTAAGACGCTGTATAGGACAACACTATTTGCATACTTAACCCCACTTCTCCACGTAGCCCCGTGGTGCTAGGAAACATTTGCATACCTGGGACCTGCACAAAAAAACGTCTTTCCCGCCCCTGCCACGGGTGCCCCCTACCCCTCATCTTTGTACACAACCCTTTGAAAGGGAGACCGCTTATGGTCTTAAGTCCATCTATGTACAGAACGGGCGAAAGGAGGGCTGAGGGCAGAGGGATGGGATTATTTTTTATTTGAATAAAGAACGAAGACAAAAAGACTGATAGTGCGGACGGGGCATTTCCATACGCGCCTGTCCCTTGCGCTGTGTTTATATTTGCGAAGATGTGTGAGGAGGGAGCGGGCAAACTGGCGGCGGCTCAATGAGAAACGTCGGTGCGGCGGTCGCGGGGCCCTTCCTCCCCCCAAAAAGCACAACACATGACGAAATTTCCTTTCTTTTTATGCTCCTTCGTTTTTTGTCTTCCCTGCTTATGTACCCCTTTTTTTCCACCGTTTTCTTTTTTGCTTCGTTACGAACGGACTCATCCGCACTTCGCAGCGCCGGTGCAACGCCGTGGCGCGGAGGGGCGGCGCGGGGTGGAGCGGGGCGGGGCGGGGCGGGGCAGACGCAGGCGCGGAAGGGAGTGCCAGGGCGGCGGCGGCGAGGAAGCGAGCGTCGTCGCCGGCGGCGGGGACAGCGCCGGAGCGGCCGGTGAGCGGGCGCGGAGTGGCGCAGCTTGCCCCGCCGCCGTTGGCGCTGCCGTCGCCACCACCTGTCGCCTAGTGCCCCCCCCGCCTGCAACGGCCCCGCGGGCGGCGCTCCGCTCGAGCCCCGCGGCGCGGCCCGGCCCCGCCCCGCCCCGCCCCGCCCCGCCCCGCCCCGCCCCGCCCCGCCCCGCCCCGCCCTGCCTGCCGCGCCGCACCACCGGCCTCGCGGGGTGCTTCCGGATGATGGACATCGCCAACCGCTGCTTCACATCATCCCCCTGCGCTCGCCTACTGATTTACATGAGCTCCAGCTGCACCAAGTGAATTTCCTCCACAGACACTTCCAATCCACCTTTCCATTCCAACGAAAAATGTCATTGGAGTAGCTATTGCCAGGGAGTAGGCTATTTATAGTTGATCGAACGAGATTCACCCGTGACGATTTTTTTTTCGAAAAAAAATCAGTGACTGACGTAATACGTTGTATGTTCTATTGGCATTCATTGAAAATAATACAAAATACTAATATTACTACTCTTTCGGCAAATAAAGGTTCAGTGGACAGTGTAGCTGTCAAGTATAGACTGCGCTGTCACGCGAGAAAATGATAACGCAGAATCGATACTGCCATACTAAGCTTGATCACCATTGTAAACGTACTATGTCATTTTCTCTCCCTGTTTCATTAATGTCGCCAGGTGTCATACATTTGTTGTCATGTCTGCTGATTAACTCTACACTAACACTGCAATTAACACTAGAATGAACGATCTGTGTCTTTACCACAGAGTATCCTTTGAGTTGTGCGGCAAAATCAGCAGCGGACAAAATTTTTTGTGTTAAGTGACAATCACGTTTAGTAGTGGCGGTCTGAAATCAAATATCACTCATTATATGGCGAAAGAAATTAATGAATATAAATTAATACGATGAAATATTTGGCTTATTGATAAGTCATTAGTGGCAAAAAGTGGTTTGGGTAATTCACATATCCCTTGACACTATTAAGAGACTGGAGCACGCATTCAAGTTTTAAACTGGAGATTTATTTCCGAAGCGTATGATTTTCTATGTATGTATTTTACATACATGTATTTGTAATTGTTTGCTTCATATCTTACTGTTTTTTCTTTTCTTATTTGTTGTTTTCTGAAATGCATCTGTGAGGAATAACCTGCCAAATTTCCAAAATGTAAATGATATTCTAGGTAAGAAACGAAGGAGAAAATGAATCAGGAATTCCTATATGACACTATGAAGGTGTAATTCACTGATCTCGTAATATTACTCGTGCAGAACAAAGGAAAGAGACAATTATAAGGTGCAAAATAATATATTATCTAATACAGACAACAGACGTGAAAGCAATTGCAGAATTAAAAAACCGGAAAGAAAATACGCACCGCGTAGTTTAATGATCTGATATGTTTGTATTGCAGTGTGCTGTTCTGAAGCTCTCCCCTACGGTTGTTACGGTACGTGCTTAAGCGGGAACATACCCATGAAGAAGCCTGGTCAATCACGCATCTCCTCATGAATGTCCAGCATCACGTGAAAATAGCGGAAACGAGTAATGAAGTTACATTGCACGTCCGGTGAGTAGATGGTCTGGAGATAAACCAGCCGGGCCGTCACGTCTCCGGAGAGGAGGCCGGCGGCCGGGAGCGGGGCGCCGCGAGAGGCCACCGGTGCGGCGGAGGAGGCCGACGAGGTCGCAGGGGACGGCGAGGTCGGGGGCGGGGCGGGGTGCAGGGGTGGAGGACGCGGAGGCGGGGAGGGCTTGCGAGCCCCGGGGCCCCGGAAGCGGGGAGCGAGCGGCGCGCGCCAGCGGCCGGTCGCGGTGAAAGGATGGGCGGTGCTCGGCGCGAGGACCCCCCTCACCCGCCGCCCCGTCCAGCGACCGGCGCGCGGCGCGCCCTTCACTCCACCGCTCCGGATTCGAAACCCGTCACGCGGGCGCGGGGCGGAGCGGCGGAGGGCCCCGCGGGCGCCGAGGGCCCGGAAGCTGCGACCCCGCGCCGCGCCCGCTCGGCGCGCGCCCGACCTCCTACCACCGCGCCGGGCGGCTTCCTGTGCGGACTTACCGCCGCAGCCTCGTGGGGCGATCACGCGCCGCTACCAGTTGATCGTCACCGCTGTCATTGCCCTGGCTTCCGCTATTGCGCTCCCTCACTTTCTCCACCGTTTCCTCGTCCGTCATATAGTGCTCTCTTTCTCATCGTCCACCGCTGGTCCCTACGGTCCCATTTTTGCCAGTCTTGCTTCCCATAATTTCATAACCAATTTCTCCTTTTCTCATTTATCTTACGTCACTGTAAATGCGGTATCTCTCCCTTTAGTGTTTCTATTTCATCAAGCTCACAAATCCTCCGTCTTTGTGTTTTTTCTGCCTCTTGTTTCTTCCTCGTTTTCATTTGCTTCTGTGTATATAGGGGCTTCATGCTAATCGCCGGTGTACTCGACTACGAATCTCCCCCTTCGCCCGTCGTCAGTTGCAGCTCGCCGCCGCTTCTACCGCCCACCCGTCGCCTTCTCCGCCTCCGGTGGCGCGGCACGGCGCGGCGCGGCGCGCGCCCAACAGGTTCGGCGGCTGCGCGGGAGCCGGCGAGCGGGCGAGCGACTGGCTCCGCGGCGGCGGCGCGCGGGACCCGGCCGCACCGGAAGAGGCTAACTCGCGCGATATTTTACTTCTTCCACGCGTCCGCAATGCTGCTCTATCGGTAATTGGATAATTTTTCAAGATATATAGAAAGAGGATGAATCTCGGAAAGGAATTGCGACCGGCGGCGGTGGCCGGTCGCGGCGGAGAAGCCCCCGGAACGAGTTACAAGCACGAGGACCACTCGCCGGGGCGGTCGTTTATTACCGGGAGGTGTTGACCTCTTAAATTAGGTTGTCGGCGGTGTTTTATAGTTTTACATGGATCGTGAAGAGGGAAGAGAGATGCTCTATCTCTTGTTTACGTGTTATCTGAACGAAATGATCTATCTAGATCCGTCAACAAGGACTTTTCGAGGTTTGTGTAAACTAAATATGACATTGTTTTCAATGTCTGACGTCACAAAAAAGAAGGCAAGGGAGTAATTCAAATTAAGTAATACAGATGTGTGTTTGTGTAAATATAGTCTTGGAAATTATAACACACGGGAAGCAATCTATTGTACAGTGAAATTCATAACGAAGATCAGTATATGGAACCTCTGATAGCGTCTACTCATGTAATTAAATAAATTTGCGATTACTTTATTGAAAGATAAGTTCAAGTGGAAAGTAAAAACTACGTTTTCGACAGAACCTTAATAAATTATCCATTCCTTGCTGCCAGTATATATTAATTTTTTGTTATCCAATTCAAAATTATAGTCTAGTTTTGCGGCCGTTACACCTCTGTACATCATGTACACTAACAGTAGCAGCGGTCTGCCCAAAACGACCTACGTGTGTGATCACTACGTGCTACATAGCACGGTGGCAACATCCCGCAAGCTCGATTTGCCTGACATTTCTGGTGAGGTAACAGATCAAAAACTACGAGTCTCGAACGGCAACGTTGTTGTCACGACTTCTTGCGGTGAGAAGCGTCGACGTTAAAGACAGAGGCAAAACACAGGCGAGTTTTTTTCTGGACTGAATATCTTACGAAGTAACCACACACATGATTATGTAAGCCTTCTCCCTCCCTCTTTGCACCGTGACGTCTATAGCTGTTCTCGAACCGTACCATCAGTGGTCGTAATTTGGCTGTGGTGGCTCTCCTAGCCGCGTTCCGCTCCAGATTGTCGGTCCGCAAGACGCGCTACCATGTTGTTTAAACGTAACTAGTGGAGCTATCGTCCTCGCTGCCTCTGTCAACCCACTTCTCTTGTCGACCTGCCTGCACGGCATTCGATCGTTATTGCTCTAGACGTCGTATCCGCTCCGCTGCCCTAATTTCAATGATTCCCACCCTCACCAGCCCGTCCCTCCGTCACGGCCTCTCGTTTCTCACTCAGCACCAAGTCCTCTCGCCATCTTCGGTGTCAAATTTACTGAATTTACTCAAAACGAGAGTGCTGCAAGCTCCCGATTCAAAGTAAATTGTTCAAAGAGGTACATTCTTCATACTCCTTCAATGAAAGTACACATGTAAACATATTTTAACGCACTATTTCAGTTTTTTGTGGTAAAGAATCTTGAAGGCAATTTCGATTCACGTGGTTCACAATTTTTTGAGAAGCATTCGCTTAGATTATTGTAGGAAAGTCGATGTAAATTATTTGGTCACGAAGGAGGAGATGACTAATATATAGGAAATTTAGTCCCTCACTTTCTATAGGATGAAAAAAGGAAGACTGTATCTAACATGGAATGACATAGTTGCAGACGATTTGATGGAGAGAGGGTGAAGATGAGTTGAAACGAAAACTTGAATTAACAAGGCATGAATTGCACTTATGCGATATAAGAAGGAAACACTACTCTAAAAAAGAATGCAAAAAAGCAAGTCGAGGAAGAAAAATCATTCAAGCAAGGATGCGTATGACATGCAAACAGACCATCAACTATGGGTTTTCTACGAAAAATGCTTTAACGTGTTAACTCACGTCTAGAGCCAATGTAACGAAGTTCACCCCCTTCCCTACGAACACGTTTGAAAGTTAATTGTGCCCGTGGAATGTTGCATATGACTTTCCAAGCTGTCAAATAGCAAGCTCACTTTGTGATCAACGATATAACACATCCCAGGCGACAGGAACTCGTTACGTACACAAACCTCTCACGGGGGTGTGGAGTGTCTGGCGCCGGGCGGCGAGAGCTGCCTACAACCTGCGAGGCGCGGGGGCGTGCAGAAGCGAGGGGGCGGGGGCATGGGTGTGAAACGCTAGGGCGGGGAAACGTGGGGCGGGGTCGTGGGACGGGGTCGTGGGGCGTGGTCGAGGGGCGGGGGCAGGGGCGTGGGGCAGGGCGGCGGAGCGCGGGGGTGAAGGGCGGGGGGTTCGCGAGAAAGGGGGCGGGGCTGGGGGGTTGGAGCGCGGGGTCGGCGGGGGCGACGGAGCGCCGGACGGGGAGCGGGGAGGGGCGTCGCGGCCCCACTGGCGTCCAACACAGGCGGGGGAGGCAGGTACTCGCGCGCCAAGACCCGTGACTCAGGCGCTGGGCGGTGACGCAGCATCCGCGTGTCGCGCTGAGTCAGGGCGCGCCGCGCCGGTGGCAGCGGCGCGGTTATGGTGGCAGCAGCGGGAGCAGCTGCTGTGGTGGCAGCGAGCGCCGCTAGGGGACGGGGAGTGGGGCCGGGGACAGGAATGTGGGGAGGCGGCACCGATTGACACCGCGGGGTGGTGGTGAAAGTGTTGTGGTGGTGGTGCAGGTGTCAGTGGAAGTTGAGGGATGTTGATGAGGTGGGGGTGGGGATGGTGGAGATGGGGTGATTTTGGTGGTGAAGATGGAAAGCACGTTCAGAGATATTGTAGGTCAAGTGGGACTGGCAGACGATTTTTCAAACGTTGAAAGTTGGAGTCAGAGAGGATGATAGCGCGAGTGATTTGGGGCAATATGTTGCCAGTAGCTGATGACACGGAGATAGAGGCGAAGGGGAGTATGAACGGATGGCGATTAGCATGACGAGCAAACGGTCGACTTATGTGACAAGAGCCAAGCAAACAAGCAAGCAAGGAGGCACGCAGAGGGCGAAATGGCCGAGTCGTTGGACATCCAGGGTTGCGGTGTCACGGGGGAAGCTGAGGAACGAGAGGCGGGAGTGACGCAAAGAACGACAGCGTTGCGGGCGGATCCTAGTATCCATGAGGCGCCCGGATATTGCGCGCGGGACGTCTCGCCGCGCTAGCTCACCTCACGTGAAATGCGCGCTAGGGCTTAGAGGATTTCGCTCTGAGAGGCAACGGCAGCCCTCGCCACGCTTCGCGTTGGTTGGGGTCTCTGGGTCTGGCAGGGAGTACAGCTCCGTGCGTGCGACGCACACTGGGAGGGGAGACGATGCGGACAGATGCGGTTTAGCGCTTCGAAGAGACATGGGAGAAGATTTCAATTACTGAATGGGAGGTATGTGTGTCACAGTGGACCATGTTACTGATGCCTAATTTTGGAATTATCCCTATTTCAAAGAAGATGATACAGTTGTTCAACATACCTAATGATCATTCAGCGCATTTTGCGACGTGTGATATCAAATTCGTAATGCTAACTGATATTTCCATTTTGTGAATAATTTCAAGAAAATACGAACATAGAACCACAGAATAACAGTGTTTTTATATTGTCTCTATTTTTTCTCAAAACACAAAGAAGTACTAATTATCGCACAATAAAAAAATTATATGAATTAGTGAAACGATTTATTTGTAGAACATTTAGAAACATCTATTGAATCAATCGAGACGAAGAAAGTTTAATGATGTAGATTAACCAAAAAGGTGAGAATTAGAAAAGGATTAGATGAGTATGCACTGGGGTGAATAAGTACACCCTACATACTGTAACGTATTGGCAAGCGAACCTCGTGGTAGTAATTTGGGTATGGGCGGAAAGGGATTACCAACAGGAAATCGTCTCGGCAAGCAGCAAGAGAAGGTGCCCTAGAGAAAGCACCGAAAGACTGAACAAAGGGCAGGCCATCTAGAGGCAGGGCGGGGGAGGCGGCGTGACGTAGGAGGTCACGTGAGCCTCCAGTATATAAGAGAGGAGACGATGGGAATGCGCGGGTTCTAGAGAAGGAGTGAGGACCTCGTGCTCATGCACAAATTTGCGCCAGGGCGGTGCAGCGGCGAGCAGGGCGCGCGAGGCAAGTCACGTGTTGACGCGCCCTGTGGGGACTTTGTGTCCCAGATGTGACTGCAGTCACGTAGGAGTGATGCTGTGTGCGAGCTCCGAGTGAGGTGTGCTTGAGATCCACCACTCACACATCAATCAGTTAAGATCGCTCCCGCGATCAGGCACATCACGGATTGATGCGCCTGTAAGGGACATAGTGTTTCTAGTGTGACATCCGGTCACGGAAGCTGGGCTTTGTGCGCGCTTCGAATTAACGAGTGTCGAGTGCCACTAGTTAAACCGATTCTCAATCGGATTTGGGATCGCTCCCGCGATCAGGAGATAGTAGAAGGTCAATCGGAGCGATTGTATTAATGTAAACCATTTAACTGTACATATTTGTCTGTAAATATAACTGTATATATGCAAGCTCTGTGTCTGTGTTCGCTGTGAATACCCATGACGTTACAATACTTACACATGCGCTCTAGGGTGCTATTGGGTAGCGTACTAGCTTCCCGTGGTGCGACACCGGGTTTGATTCCCGGACAGGACACAATAGGTTTGTAGCTTTCTTTTAAAAATTGCGACTATGTGACGAAGAAAAGCTTAGGTAGGCGGGGTTTGCTAATTACGGTGAAGTGAATACGTCATGTTCGCCTCGTATATCTCTTACCCTTAAGCGTGGAAATTATACTAGGCGAACACCATAGCTAACCGGCAATATCGGACAATGGAACCAAAGTGCCACATACATACATACACATGATATGCTTCCCTCTCACATGTCAGGTGCAATTTTTAACTATTCTTTGGCGTTAAATAAAATAAATAAGTATGACGACGAGCTCAAAGGAGTGAGAAATAAAGGAGGGCAGAAAGAAAGAAAGAAAGAAAAGAAGAGAGGGGGAATAACCCAAGGGATTCTAGCAGATAGTTCCGTAGAAAGAGATAAAGAAGGCGAGACGTGCCAGCAGGAAAAAAGTCAAGGATGTACGAAGAGAAGACAACTAGATAATAGTTAATGAAGGGGTTCTTTTTTCCTGATTTTTTGTGAGGCAGTGTCGCAGAGGCTGGCCGGAAGGGTCATTTTTTCGCCGGCCGGCGCGGCAGGGAGGTGGCGGAGGGGGCCTTCGCGGGGAGGGGCCGGCGACCAGCCCCCTCGCGTCCGCCGTCCAGGAAGGGCCAGTGTCGGCGCGGGGCCTCAGCGCGTCGCACGCGCTCGCGCACGCCACTCACCTCCACGCCGTTCCACATGTAGTGCACGGTGGCGGTGGAGTCGTGGTGCGGGTTGGCGGGTGGCCGCGCTGTTCATGTGCTCCGCCATCATGGACATCCAGTGCACTAGGCCCTGCGTCGGGTTGCCCGGCGAGCCCGCGTGGCCGTGCGCGTGCGCGTGGCCGTGCGCGTGGCCGTGCGCGTGCGCGTGCGGGTGGCCGTGCGCGTGAGCGTGCGCTCCGGGGCTGGAGCCGCTGCCGCTGCCGCCGCCCCCGCCGCCGCCGCCGCCCCCGCCGCCCCCTGCGCCGCCGCCGCCGCCGCCTCCTGCGCCGCCGCCGCCGCCGCCGCCCTTGGCGCTGACGGACACCGAGCCCGGCGCGTGGTGCGTGCCGCCGTGGTGGTGGTGCGCCGCGTCAGTCGGAGAAGGGGACCACACGAACGCAGCCTTCTGGAAGCAGGACGTGCCGGCTGGAGACCACCACTGCGCCCCCGCGCGCGCGCCGCTGGTGCTCGGTAAGCGCGACGACGCGTCGCTCCAGCCCCCTGCCCTCAGGAGGGCCCCGGCTAGGGCTCCTCCCGAGGCGCTGGAGAACGGGCTTACCGGACACGAGCGACGAGCGCACGTGTGCTCAAGGCGGTCTCTTGGTGCATCCGATAGTCTCATCTGCGATTAGCACAGGGTAATGCTGTACGCGGACTCATGCTACAACACGGACGAACTCAAATAAAATGAAACAATTATCTTCGAAATTCAAATATTATTTGATCAGTAGTGTCTCTTCAGGAGTTTTAAATACTTTGCTTAGATATTGACTGAAAATTACTAAATTCCATTTATTGTTTATGAAATGAAATATTGTAGAGAGTTTATTATTCGGAATGAGACTATTTGATGCTGCAAGACACATCAATATAAATCATTTTAATTTTTAAAGTTGGTTTTTATTTTATGGTCGTAGCCACGTAAACATGAAATGATGTTCCTTGAGTAGCACATTCAAAAATTATTGCAAAATCATTTTTCCATTCATGGTTATATTTAATTTACGTCGACACATTTTATATATCAATGGCTTAGTGCACACATATTTAATGTCCAGAATTCCTGGTTTGGAGAATAAACAAGCTTCAGTCTTAACTAGGTAGTTATGAATGAGAGGCCTCGAAAAATATTTTTAACTCAAAAATGACCATGAATGGGTATACAATGTTTTAGCTCTAATCCATCTCTACCGCACAATATGTACGAATTGCTACTAAAATCATACACTACGTTGGTTCATATTTACGTGGTGGCGGCCGCAGTACATATAAAACATTTGATGAGATGTAGAAACCTGTAAACATACTCATTAAAATGTAATATAAAAGCAATTTTACACTTTTCAATACATATAGGATTTCTATTCACTTTATTCTAACTTAGATTATGGGCTCTACCCAAAGCTTTTGCTTGTGGGGTTCACAATGCTCACAATGAGCCATACACAAGCTTCTTTCGACATCCGTATTTTACTTTCAATCATTTTCTTCTTTGCGATGACGTATCAGATCCGAAGGGGCTTTCAACCGCAGATTCGCCGTGCAATACACAATAATTTCGCACAATGATAAAACCCGACACGTGTGCGTCAACACGTTCACAAGGTGCGTGCCTGCAAAAGAGTTTCCCAAGCTGATCGTTCACGTCGAGGACAGGTAATACGGGAATAAATTTTCCTTCTCCATTCTTCAAACGCCACACACACACAAAAGGAATTCCATGTGATCGCCGGCGAGGGGTGAGAGGTAACGAGGGAGGGGGACGGGTGGATGAAGGGGAGGGGGACAAGGGGAAGGGTCCCGCAGACGTACGCGGCGGTGCGGGAGTGGGGCGCGGCGGGGTGCTGTGGGGGGGCGGGGACGCCGCGTTGCGGGGATCTTTGGAGGAGGCTTAACCTTCCCCTCGCGACGGCCCGCCGCGGCGGCTCCGCGCAGCAAAGCCGGCGCTAAGTGTAGTTCGATCTCCTGCGGAGAAGCAAATCCGCACGACACATTTATGTATGGACTTAACCCCCGGAGAGGCGGCGGCGGATCGGGAGCGCGAGGAGCGCTTTGTTGCGGCCTCCTCGCCGAGGTCCCCGCCGCGCCGGCCCCCGCCGGACGCGCGTAATCCCCCGTGACGCTGGACGGAAGGCCGGCGCGGCCGTGGAACGCGCGAGTAATCGGAAGATCGAGCGTGGTGGCGGCGGGCAGTGGAGTGGCGCGGCCACTTGGTGCTGGCCGCTGCGCCCCCCGAGCGGGCTTTCCACGGGCAAATGCCACTGGATAAAATACAATTCTGGGGATGTACCGCGGGGCCCGGCTGCTTCCTCTGCGGAGGGTTCCGCCGCTTGGCACGAGGCGGCGGTGTGTGTGCGCTTCGCATGGATGGGCGTGGCTGGGACATGCGGAGCAATTGTGTCTGGACCGTGTGTCTCGGAATATCACTCTCACGCGTCAAGAGCACTTATCAAATGAAGCAAAGGGGGTTATTAAAACATGAGTTCATCTTTACAGGAACTCCACGATTCAAAGTGAACTGAAAATGATCACAATTTTTGTGAATTACTATATTAGGTGAATACGAAGTATCCGAAGTAAACTGCTATCAAAAGTCAATATACCATGATCTCATCTATTACATTTCGTATGTAGTGGTTGTGAACGTTTTTAAATTACCATCATTGCTCTGTACGTTCATGATTTGTATCCACATTTAAAACTTGTTGGAACTGACAAGATTAGCAAATATAATTATTTAATATTATATTTTATAATTTATTGAAGTTGTCTATCAATTTTCAATTTCAACCTTTTGCTACGGTAGTATCCGCTATTGCACGCGCTCTTTTTCATTATGTGAATAGTCGCTTGTTAGATAAACTTCAACAGCTTTTACTTTCTTTTTTATAGAATTATGGATCAAATTTAACATAAGGAAAATTTTAACGAGTAAGTTTTCTAACATTTGAAGACATAATGTATTAAAATGTTCAACACTCTTGTTTAAAGTAGCATGTAGAATATTTGGAATGGTAGTCTAGTAATGTCATTAAGTAATATTATAACTCAACTTGCAGAGGGTAGGGGAAATATGGGACGGTAAACTTTATCTTATCACTTATCTTATCAGGAGGGGCAAAAGAGCAAAATTTTGATAACCTATTTTTTGGATAGCCCTAAAAGATTTAATTATCAAAGCTTGTGATGCATAAGTTTCTTTCGGATATCTTTTCTCGTTTCCGCGCCAACCCAAGGTCCTGCAATATTTTAGTGACATAACTTTTTCCGTCCAAAACCTAATGAACTAAAGATAATCTGGCAGTACAAGGAATCACTGAATATATTTTCAGCTAAGAGAGCATGCAATTAAAAAATCACTCATAGTTACGAATTGAGTGTAGTCTCGACTGCATGCAAATTTTGTAATTATGGTTCATCATATCATTTTATCTGGTCAACTATTTTGTGTAATGTCTGTCGTTTAGCATTTGCATGTTAAAAATGAAAGCAAGCGAAAAAATAAAAAAACAAATCAAACTAAAAAGAGAACTTCAAATCGAAAACTAAGTTGACATGACAATAATAACTAGAAAGAAAACGCCAAAAGTCGTGCAAACGGATACAAAAACTACAAGGACGTGACAGGAGAACAACCAAGCACATGACGGAATATCAGCAAATGATTAACGATGAAGAATAAGAATGTGAATACTCGTATTATATGCCTCTTGCACATATTCTGGAGAATAAGAGAAAAAATAATCTAAAAGCGTTTTTATATTAGGATAATAATAAAATGGCTTGTATATCAAAAAGTAAATATTTCTAGGTGATATGTTCAATAAAGCGAAATGCCTTCTTCACATTTTGGCTTGAGACTTGAATGACAGATTTCGCACGATTGCCGCTGAGCGATCGCAGCCGGTCGTCCGTGTGGTTCTCTACCCGTGGCCTCCTCGGGTAGCGTCACATGGTAGGGACACCCTGCGTCCCGCTGGAGTGGACGTGGACGGCTGGGTGTGTACGTTGTGCGTCTCGTCGTCCCGCTGGTGGGAGGTCGGGTGGACGGTTGATTGATGATTGATGGATTGTTAGTGATTCCGGCGCGTCAACGGCTAAGATCATTAGTCCCGTAAGTGTAATGCATGCATTTTCCTCGGGAGGTGGCGGTGATCTTCACCCGCTGGACGGTGAGATCCGGCGCCGACCAACCGTCGGCTAGCAGGGTTTCCCCAACCAGTATCTCCCACCAGTGGGGCACCGCCTCAGCCGAGACAAGCTCTAAGCTCCCGACCGGTCTCCCGGCATATGTGTTAGTGTAGTGCACGAGTGTGTGTGTGTGTATGTGTAAGTAAGGAGTGAGGATAGGACAAGGAATAGGAAGGAAAGATCGCGCGCGGTCCGTGGTTCGTTTGTTAGGGTACTGCTCCGGCATTCGCGTGATGTCGATCGGAGAAACCAACGGAAAACTACCGATCAGAGCAGCCGGCCGCCAGAATTCTCATCCAGAGAGCGACAGAAGTCGACCTAGCTGACTAATTAGTGTCGAAAATCCTGCGACCGTCGGGACTCGAACCTAGGACTTCTCGGTTAGAGGCACAGCAAAGACATCAGTTGATACCCCGAGCCACCTCTCCCGGTCGAGCAGGTGGCGGTGGCGGTGGCAGTGGCGGCGGGGACCGGGCGCCACTTCCGGAGGAGAGTCAGCGCGTCGCTATGCGCGGCATGCCCCTGCGCCGGGGGCTGCGGGGGCGGCGCCGCTAGCCCCCGCTAGCCCGAATCGCGCCTTCCGAGGAACCGAGGAGCCGCGCGCCGCGCCGGGCGGAAGGGCCCCGCGTCGGGGGACGCCCTGCTCTATAATTTCGCGGTCACTGCTCTTTCGGAACGACCCCGCGGCCCGCAAGAGGAAAGCGAATAATATGGCTTGCGTTCCGAGGGGTCGGGGGACGGGCGAGAACACGACATATTCCTGCAGGTGAAATCGATACGTTTCTCTGTTCCCGCTCAACTCGGAGAAACAGTTCATGACGAAGTTTTGTGATTGGTTTCGCCTAATACAATTTTGAATGGCGCCAAAACAATCTCACAATTCAGCTGAGTATGCTAAAATTGCTTCATTTCGCGATGATGAAATGTTCTGCTACAAGTCTAAACATCAATCGATCACAGTTATTCGACTGTATATAAATCACGATTTTATAGAACAATGCATGAGATTTTGCTCGAAAAATATTTGAGGTATATTATGCAAAGACACATCGAAAACGTTGTTGGCGAGAATAGCATATTCCTAAAAGATGTTCTACAGAATTAAGATTTAAAAGTAACTATTAAGTATCGTGTTACTTCTGTCAAAATACGACTTAGGTGAAAAGAGATTAGATTTTTTTCTCGTAAATCATTTGGTAGATACAGCCACCTTCATCATCACTACAAAAGATTCAACCTTCGAAAAACAATGAGGACGTGGACGAGAGAAATCGAAAGCGTTTCACAAAATACTGGCAGGTTGAAAAAGTCCAGGGAATGAAGCGTTCAGAGAAAGGGGATGCACCAAAGAAACAAAATGAAGACCACGAAGTTAATTATATCAATCAGACAGGACTTCTTCGCATCATCGGCAGTAAAAAGATTAATTACACGACCCAAGAAGCATTAACAGAGAAAGCAGGAATGCTCCGTCGAAACCGGGCAGCAGGCAGCTGCATCTCGGTTTAGAGAACATGAGATCCTGGAAGATCGGCGACGCGGGACAACATGAACGGAGCAGCACATATTTGCGTAACCCGCGCTGGAGAACGTAAGCTTCTAACGTTGAGATGACACATCACCAGCAGCTAATCTCATAGCCAGTATCCCAGACGCGTCTATGAGAGAAACGGATAAATTCCTTCTTGAAGAGTTAAACCAACGTTGTACTTTAGTTTCCAGTTGTTTTGTTTATGGATGTCTGAGAAAACCAATATACATTTGAGGGGGATTAAAGCCAAAGTGGTATCACTCATGCTTTTAAAATAATTAGGTTAGTCCTGAAATATAGTATTCAGTAACATAATATTGTATTTCAGGAGAAATCATTTGTTTAAGAACGTCTTACACCACTTTGACTTTAATTGGCTCATTTGTATACCAGGGGAATAATGCTAATCACTTCTGTACACCAAATTGATAAAACGAATGGCGCCAAGAACAAATAGAACAAAATTTTGTCCTTCATTTTTCGTTATTCTTTTTAAAGCAATTATTGTTGTAATGACATTAATAATAATAATGATATAATGAAATAATCATATTATAATTCAATAAATATTTGTTATACAATTTAAATGAAAATGTGATTGCTTTTTCTCATTTTTGAGGAATACTTCAATTACAATGTGAAATACCGAATCTTATGTATGATTGGAGCACATTTCACTCAGAATATTTCCAAGACGATCGACGCTTCATTCAATGAAGAAGCGATTGGCAGGTTCTTAGCAGAAATATTCTTAGAAATATTAATTGGCTGAGGCCAGAGGTATTCAAACTTGTTATTACACCACTCACACCTGACTAGAAATTTAATGTACCCCACGATACATTCCCTTAAATGTCAGGTTTGAAAAATAATTATCTGAATAAATCTTTAAGGCACTTGTAATTGAAAAAATTCTTTGTAATTTACATAGGAAATAATTATTAGTGTGTGGAATAAACTCAATTGTATAACTAATCACTTTAAAGAAAACACAGCATTTGAGTCTTTTTCCTTTATATTGGCAAATCTTGAAAACTCGGAGTAGAGCCGAATTTTTCAGTTAGGTGATTAATTTCTCCATCATAATCTCCCGCGTATAACGTTCTCATACCCCCGCGCATGCCTTCCACGTAAACTTTGTAGAACATTTATCGCAGTTTGAGAATCCTTGGCCTGGCCTTCCACCTGTTACCGCTGCCCAGCTCTTCGTTGCTTCGCGGCCTCTTCGCTCTCCGCCGCCCCTTCCACATGGAGCGGCTGCAGGCCCAGTGCGTCAACGCCTTACGTCACTTGTCCCGTAAGTGTAGTGAGTTGTTTCCTGGGAGTTGGTGGGGTTCCTCCTCCGTTTGAACATGGCATCCTACACGTCAGATTCCGTGTTTCCTCCTCTAGGTCTCTCCCGAACTTGGACAAGATCTAAGCTTCATTCTGGTCTCTTAACATGTGTGAGAGTATAATTTACTCTGTAATGTGTGCACATGTCTAATGTGGGTGTATGAGTGTGCGATCCATAGCCCGTTTTTTAGAGCACTACTCCGCTTTTCACGTAGCATGACGAATCACGAAAGATTACATGTCAGAGTAGCTGGCCGCTAGAATCCTGCTCGAGGCAGTCTTGTATTCGACCAAGCTACATGTAGTTTGGGTTGAAAATCCGCTGCCGTTGGAGCTGTGGCATTGGTTTGTCAGTTGCGAATCGAGGGGAACATGGCCCCCATGCCCCCCCCCAAGGCCAAGGGCTTTGGTTTGTTACCTTCCTTTCCATGGCACAATTAATTTAAATATTTATTTATATTAACATTTTGTAATTATTTAAACAATAACATTGTATATTATCATATATAATTACAAAAATAATATACAATGTAATAAATACGTTTATTATTTAAGAAAAATCTATGATGACCCCCCAAAGTCATCGGCTGGATGCGCTCCTGGGTGTTGTCACTGAGCTTTCGCAGCCGGTCCGGTCGCTCGGCGCCGCGGCCGCTACAGTTGCAAGGTGATTGATTCTAATTATTACTCAGAGCAACTGGCGCACGCGACGAACATCGTTGTGTGGAGGCGTCGTGTCGCTCGAGGTGGACGAAGTGTCCAAGGAGGTGCCCGTCCGGTATTCAAAATTCATGGGCCGTGATGGCTGTTACGTGTGAGGCGGTGTGGCAACGCTACCTGTTCTCAAGATTTGCTTCTCTCTGTCGCCTTAACGGTACTTCTCTTTCAAAATTTGCACTTACGCGCTTTATTTTCATTTTTCGAATGTGTCAAATACCCACAAGAATGTGGAAAATAATATCCAGACTCAAACATGTCTACCTCTATCGTGTTGTAAGAATAGTCTAAACGGTAACGATGAAGTTTGTTTCTGGACTGACTGGCATTTACAATATGAGACAATCGGCCCTTGACGTATATTAAACTCGTACGTGCTACTATGATAAAAAAACGAACATCTTTTGACTTCGTGAACTATTAAGAGTGAGGAATTAAGTACCTCATTCTCTTATGACAGAAAGATACATGATTGCCAATAATTCAAACGCTACGGCATCACGACGATGAAACATGCCATGAGGTCATCAAAACAAATCTCCTACAGGTCTCCCAGTCACTATCTAAATTCGTTAATATTCAACCCAGAACCGGCCTGATCAGAATTTCGTCAGAAAATCTACCAAGTTGAGAAATCCGGTAGGCTGCCCGATGAACCACTTGCTTACAGAGAAGGAGAGGGTGACGAGGGATGAGAGAGGTGATGACAAGCATAGTGGTGATTGTGACGGTAACGTTAATTGAAGACGTGTGATTAAAGAAAGCGCTATCTACATTAGTGTTGAGAGGTTCACGAAAGAGAACGCAATGTTTTTTAATAAAAAAGTTATAGGATGTGAATGTTTCAATGATTAACATAAGATTTCGGTTACAATAGCGTACATAGTTTCTGCATTGAGGTTTTAGATTAGAAAATCATTGGTCGCAGGATTTTCCACGCTGGTTCGAGGCCTGAAGCTGCCTCAATGAGAATTCTAGAGATCGACTGTTCTGATCAGTCGTTTTCGCCATTTTCTCCACTCGATTCCAGGCGGTTGCCGGAGCAGTGCCCTAATCATCGGGTCATTGACAGCAAGCGACCCTTCCTTCTCCACCCCACCCTGATTTCTATTCCTAGAGTCGAACTATTGGCTGATCGCCATCCTCATATGGACAATTCACAAGAATTAAAAAAAAAAATCGGACATGCGTCGGAGATTCCGAGAAGCAACTAGCAAGGGAGTCCCCTATGTCAATAAATATATCTTGAGATTGATATTCGAAATAATAGAATAGAATCAGATGAGATTCAATGCAAAAATAAAAACCGTAGTATGAATTCATACTATCAAGCTTTAGAACGAAACGCGAACAAAAGCAATAGATTGTGACAGTGATGGACGGAGAAATGCTGCTTTTTGGCAACGCAATGAAAAGAGCAATTTGGCATAAGAGTGATAGGGTACTAAATCGTACCACGGCCAAGAAGGACACGACACTTGTACAAATCAGAAACCCGGTTACCGATCGTGCATGTCACTATGTGCCAACGTGGCCGTATCCCTTCTTGGAGGGAACTGTGATGACAGGAAAGGGGCACCGGGAGGCAGGCCAGGTGCTATTTTCGGAACAGCAGCGCTAGCGGCGGTGATCCGGTCGGGTCGCTGCGTGCAGAAGTGGTAGGCCGCGGCGGGCCACGGTGAGCGTGGCGGCGGTGCATGGTGCGGGGAGAGGCGCGGGGCGAGAAGCGGCCCGGGGAAGCGCCCGCGGGGTCGCCCGCGGCGGGACGACCCACCGCCGCCCGGGTCGCTGCCGCTGCCGCAACCGCTCCGCCCGTGCCCGCATTCCTCCGCGAGCCCAGCCCCTCGGTTCCCGCCCCGGCCTCGGTCCCGGTCCCGGCCCGGTCTCGCGCGCGCGCTCTCCGACCCCTGCCCGCCGCCCTTCGAACTCGCGACTGGCGCCCGCAGCCCCCGCACTGCCCCGTGGCGCAACGCCCTCGCAGGCCACTTCCGCTTGCTTTCCGTTCTGGATCCTGTTTCGGCGAATGTGCATGGACGATCAAATTGGCACGGCACGTTAAACGTTTTGGGAGTAGAACTACTTATTCCTATTAATGCCTTCGGACTCCATGGGAGGCGTGTTTATTCCCCCCATAAACTTGGAGTGTGCAATGCAAGTGGTTAAAAACATGCAGGGAAATATTATATTCAGCAAATATTATACAAATATATTATATTATATTTACATACGAAATATTATCATTATATATTATATTCACGCAAGGAAATACTATATCATATGAGTACTGCTTCTCGTGCCTGCGTTGGGTTTTCTTTAGGCGCTAATGCTGGCAAAGAATGATTTACTAAATAACGACCTGTGTCTGCGGCCGCCGCGAAATCAAACAAGCATTATCACCGCAATCATTTGTGCATTTTCAGTGTACAACTGAATAGTTTGTATACACGCAGAGCAAATACTGAAAGCTGTGTTTACGAATTACTAAAAAAGAGGGAAGGTACACATTTATTTATAACTGTGAATTATGTGATTGCAAATAATTTGTTAGTTTTCACAATAATATAACAGCAGTCAAATCTTAGTTACAGAATTCTTTGTTGTGGTTATGGAAAACCGATGATTCTTTCGGACTTTTTTATTTTATCTTAAACACGTATATAAATAGTACAAATAAAGCGATATAATGCTTCAAATAATTGAAGATGAGAGTTTGAGGGAAATACGAGTTTCGAGGGACACGGATACCATGCTCTTAACCAACTTTCTTCTTAATTGAAAACTTGTCTCAATATCTAATCTTTAAAGTCAATGATCATTCAAAAAAATAATAGTAGTTTTGTGTTACAAAACTTTCTGAAAAATAGCTCACAATTTCTTGTTTAATTCTTTGTACAGGCACTGCACAACGCATTAAATCATAAGACATACACGTCATTTCGATGGAAACTTTTGAATTAAAGATAATTAAAAACGCAATTTTTTTCGTAACATCTCACATATTATAACTGTATAAAATACACCTCTAATGTAAATACAGTAAAACTTGCTTCATACGGAATCAGAAGGGAGCAGAATTTTTCCGTATTAGACAAGATTCCGCATTATGCATTGTAATAATTTAGAATTTATGTTCGGCAGGACAGCGATTTATGTTCACATTAGAAAGATTTCCGCATTATACACATCCCACATTCAGCAAGTTTTACTGTATTTACATGAGAGGTATTTTAATCCGTTTTTGTGAAGACAAGTGCTTGTGGCGTCGTGGCGCGCTGTGCTCCGCGGGAGGCCAGTGGCCGGCGCGCGCCTGCCTTGTCGCGCGTCGGGTCGCCCCGCGTCGCGTGCGGGCGTCTGATTTTTCAGGGGCACGCGAGCCGCGCCGCCTGGCCTCTCCGACGCGACGCGACGCGACGCGGAGGCAGGCCAGCTGCAGCAACGGCTGCAACCAGAGCAGCCGGCGCCTTGCGACACTCACACACCCTAAAGGAAATTCTGGACCGCACGGGAACAGCTGGAGGTGGAACACGAAGCAAACTGCAAGAGCCAAAGTCTCTCATTTCAATCTGATGAGATGTATGACTGATTTGTTTTGGATGTATTCCCTAGTGCGTAACTGTCAATACTTACTGTCATTACAAACATGCCCAGTGATTTATGTGTGATTCCAATACATTTCTTTCGAAAACTTGTACTTTTGATCATACTGATAATATGTTACTAGGTTATAATACTCTTTCTCACTGCGAAATTTTGACAGACATTTTGATTGAATTTTTGACTGCCATGAAACCAATTTTCACTAAATAACTCAAAATAATAATAATGTTTAATAGGTAATTTTATTTCCTATACCTATGAGTGTTTACAAAGAAATACATATATGCAGGAAATGTAACGCGCTTTTACATTTTTAGACATATAACATTATATACATGACTGATACACTGTTTAACACATTTTTATTATTTTTATTATTTCGTATTATTTTTTAATGGACTCAGAGTCTGATGATTCATGTACTCTTCCTTAGTCTCTTCGATTTGTCCCCATTCTCTAGGGGGATATAGTGACGATTGCGATTAGAGGCGTGGAGGCGGGGTTGCGGCGGTCAACCAGAGTGCGGAGCAGCTGTAGATTATTTCGGTTCCGATTAGAGAATCCTACGTATAAGGTCAAGTGGACCGTTGCTACCAAATGGAAAGAGAAAACCCAGAAGAAAAAACGAGCGAGTCGACAGCGGCAAAAAAGAAGAGGACCACTTTCGTACCAAATGCTACCTTGCCGCGAGGCACGAGTTGGAAGGTGGTTTCGGCCTAAGGCGCGTTCGCGGAGGGAGGGGGGGCAACAGAGGGAGGCAGGAAGCCGCAAGGAGGGGGAGGAGATGAAGGAGGGGGGTCTGTCCAGTATGCGGAGGAGAGGGGAGCATACGTAGCGAGCAGGGAGCTGCAGCCCCAAGTTATCAGGTGCGACGGCGGCCGGTCCCGCGGGCGACCGGATGAACTAGTGGCAGCAGCTCGGCGCAGTGGGCGAGGTGCTTCCCTAGGTGGACGTGCATTCGAAAGCGCTTTGGCGATGATCAATGTACTCCTAAAAAATTATTGTTATCACGGCATCTTCTGTGAGAACCGTCCTTGCTGTCCTAAAAGATTCAAATTTGAAAACGTTGCTGACCTTAATGATGAAACATTTTTTTGAATATTTATCTCAATAAAACATATGAGTTATTTTTCCAATCAGCAAATTGATGTGGATATTTAAATGAACACTGAGAACATGCTGAAATAATTTTTACATTTTATGCTCAAATGATGATGAATATTTCTAATTTTCATGCAACCGGCATGCAGAATAATAAAATATACAGAATATTTCCACAATTTTTAGATGTATATTGCTAAAACGACAAATATTGGGGGAGTCGGTGTGCAGTGAGAATTGAGAACAGGTCACTGTGGGCCGGCGGAGGCGGAGGCGGCGGCGTGGGGCGGCCGGCCGGCGCTTGGGCGGATGGACGCACAAGGACACGCGAGGTCGGCGCGCGACGCCAGCGGCCCCCGACGCCGCTGCCACCGCCGCCGCCGCCGCCACTACAGCCGCCGCAGCGTCGCGACGGAGGGCGGTCGCGAACGCGAGGAGTCGCGGCGGCCAGACGGCGAGGAATGCAGCGGCCGGCGGAGGCTTGTTCGACATTCCGTCATAAGCCGACGGCCAGCGCCGCCGACCTGCGCTGGCTGCGCCGGCCGCCGCCAAGAATGCCGTTGCCATTGCCGTTGCGGTGACGCTGCCGTCCCACCCACCCCCGCCCACCCCGCCCGCCGCCCCCTCACGAATTCCGGATGGCGTCCCGCGGCTGCAGAAAGACACGCGGCGCACCGGCAAAAGAGTAGGGGATGAACAAGGCGGCAGCAGAATGGAACAGCATATGCAAGTCGAAGCAGGGGACAAAGTAAGTTAAATCTGCACCGATTTGATCCCATACTGCTTCTTGGAGCGTTTAGCAGTGTTCACTTTTTACGGGTGATGTGGAGCTGGCCCAATACCCGATACACCTTCAAACTCTTCACATCCAGCAAAAAAGCCATGAGCGACCAAAACGAAGTAACAAGAGCAGCATGACAAACAATATTTTGAGTTCGTTTGGATATTAGATAGCACGCGATGTGACAAGTGAGTTTGTCGTAAACGAGAGATCTAACAAGATGTAAGAAGCTACTGAACGGTAGTAAGCACGGCGGTGAGCGAGTTGAGTAAGAACACACAAAGCGGCTAACAAAAAGCCAACAAAGAACTGTGGAAAATGACTACTGAAGCAGTAACGGAATAAAAGAGGATGGAGCGTAAGCGAGAAGATCGAAATAGCAGGCGATGAATTGAAATCGTGAGGGGAAACAGCGCTCTCCCGCAAAATCAAAAGTGCGCAGAAGAGCCACAAAGCGGGAACGTTAGGTTTTCCCAGGAGCCGCGGGCGCCCAGCGGCCGGTCGACGCGACGCAGCGCCTGAGGCGGAGGGCGGCCGGCAATTGAGCCGGCGGTGGCGGCGGTGGCGGCGGCGGCGTAGTGCGTAGGCATGGCGGAGGTGCGTAGGCATGGCTCCCGCGGCGTCCGAGCGCCGCCTCCACCGCCCACGTTGTTTATCACGGCCGCAGCTGACGGCTCCCAGCGCCCGCGCTGCCCCCCTTCCCGCAACCCTCGCCGCTCGCTCGAACGTCCACCCCTCAATTCCACTCCGCCTTCGTGATGCATCGCGGATCTGATTGCGCGCTCCTCGTTTCGCACAATGAAATACAACGGGAAGCACACATCATTTTCCGCAGCTTCCACGCCGGCAATTTGCACTCGAGAGTGCGCGGAGATAAGAGAGCGAGTGGGAAGGGGGGACACAACTCTTCCCGACGACCACGTCTGCGTCCTTCCCGTCTTCTGATGTCAGAGGGGCACTCCGAGTTGCGAACAGAGAAATCCCGCGCCTACGATTGATTGATCGATCAAGCCCGTTGACACACTTTCTTTTAGAGTTCTAATAATATTCCGCATAATTAATCAAACGGCGTATCAGCGGGTGAGCGCGCTACCAAGGTGAAATGGGTGGGGTAGGGTGGGGTGGACGGCGCGCGGCGGGGCGGAGCGGTGCGAGTCGCACGTTCGTCGCCGCTTCGCGCGTGAAAGTCGCTGTCCCATGCGCCTGACAGTTCTCTGATAGTTTATTTTATAACTTTATTTGTCAACTATTGTGACTTATTCAAGTTTTGTAACCAATTCCCTTATTTCTGCCTGCCATTATTTCAAAAGGAATTACATCTTCTGTAGAACACCAACCTAGCGACACTACGAAAATGAATACTTCATCTTGTTATCATGCTGACGAAGCTAACTTCCGCGGTAGAATGATCTTTAATTGGTTGTGTGTGAGTTCCTCAGGGCTTCACTTTCGTACTTACACTATAAGCACAAAACAAGTTTCAAAATAGGCAAACATAATCAGTGTTTCTCCAATAGTATTATGGATTTATTTACTTCTGTGTTGTTAAAAGGTTTTACTTGACACTCAAATTGAATGCCAAAGTGGAACTTTTATTGAATTGACATCAGGAAAAGCAACTCTTTTTAGATTCGTCGCTTGCATATAATTTGTTATGTCTTACAGAAGTTCCAGGAGATATTCCGAAAACTTCATCGTTTTGTCCAGGATCCGCTTCAAAGCCAGAGGCTGACGACGCGACTGGGCGCGGGAGCCGTCCGACTGAGAGGACTGGAAGGTGGAAGGACGCCACCGACAGCATTCACTCACGCGAAGCTGCACGAAACGCAGACAGTTAAGAGGAAACGGCGATCGCCATTAGTCGGGCTCGCCGGCGGAAAACCAGATGGCCCATTCGTCGCCGGCACCTCCGGCGGCGCGGAGGAAACATACATCAGAGCGCAGACGAAACCTCCGGTCGCGCGCCGCGCCCGAGCCCCTAACCGCTATCCGCTCGCCGTTCAGCGCTAAGTCGGCGCGCGTTTCTTTCACGTGGCCTCCTTGGGAGAAGCACCTTCTCATTTCCATGGCGGCTCAAGTCTAATATCCTGATACATACTCAGATATCAATCACTGCTCGAAGGCAAGGCCGGGTCATGAATGATTCATTTAATCGGATCCATCCCAAACAGTTATTTGATCGCACATTTCCTTTCAGGCGGGATAAACATATGGCGGGCGCTGCGTGGGGAGCGGCGAACGCTTCGACGTTATCGATGACCAGCAATTTACGGGGCCCGCCAGCGTCAGTTCTCACCGGTGCGCCGTCACCCCTGCTAATGAGGCGGGCGCGGGGGCTGCAGGGCGGGGCGCGGCGCGGCACGGCGCCGCGGCCGCACAAAATGCCCGGGGGGGGGTCCCGGAGGACAGGGGGCCCCCGCGACCCCCGTTCGCTTTCGGATCCTTCGCTCAGGTGACAGTTCGTGCATAATGAGGGCGGCGGACGAGGAGGCTGGTTGAAGAAGCGAGGAGCCGCATGGAAATGCGTGAGCGCAGCGCGCGGCGCCGGATTCCCGCGTGCCGGCGCCCCTGCAGGCCCCTCCGCACCCCGAGGAGCTGGCGGCGGCCCCGGGCCCGCGCGTCATTTATCAACACGCGGATGCGCGCGCGGGATGCCCTCCGCGGGCCGCCCTCCGGCGATGCTCCGGAACGGCGCCAACGGTGGCTCTGGCTCCACCGCCGCTCACACGAAGCCGCTCAGGAGCCAGCGACGTGGTACACGGAGGGTGGATGGCGTGAAATCGGTTCAGCCAAGCTATACTGCGTGCCGGAATTCACGTCTACTAACTGACAAACCGAACTGTCTGAATCTATGCCTATACATCCCTCCTTTTTTAAATCCATTTTTAAAACAAATGTTCCGTTCGAAAACTGCCTATCACATCATTACAGAGTGCTCTTTAAACCATAACTGAGTTCGTTATTTCCACATTTGAGAAATCAGAGAAAGATTTTTCAAAAAAAATATTCTTGATGAGAATCATTGCATTTATAAACAAATGAAGTATAAATTAATGTGTTGGATAATTTTTTGAAGATTGTGTAGTGAGTTTCAGGGGTGCATTGATGCCGAAACGCGTTGGAACGTCAACTGGATTTGAATTTTGGGTTTCTGTTCCACTGGTTGTCCAGAGTGTGCGGACAACTCTAAATCAAAATCAAACGTACCGGCATACAATGTGTCTCAGGCAGTAATTAGTAGAAGCAGAAAAAAATTAATATTTCCAGAAAATATAAACGCAAAAATTATATTTAAAATAAATAAATGAGTTTAGGTGAAAATTGCAAAGTCGGGGAACTTAAGGAGAATCATTCATCTACAGGAGTTCAGTAAGTGCTACGGTAATAATGTTAGAGGTAACTACAAAAGTCAAGTGAGAGAAGATGTGAGGGGCGGTGGCAGTGGCAGTGACAGTGGTGCTGCAGGAGTCAGACGTCAGAGGCTGTGTGTCAGGGCGCCGCAGACGAACCGCGTCGCCGACTGGCAGACGCGCGAATCGCTGCGGTGCCTCGGCGCGCCTGTCGGAGAGGACGTTGTCTTCGCGGCCTCTGCTGCTTTGCCGTGTCGCCATCTCGCCGCAGAGGTCGCGTTGTCACACATCGATTCAAGACATCGGGAAGTATTGAGTGATAGGTGCTAAGAGGTTCCCATTTCTCACACGTCTCTCGCTCATAAACATCATATAAATTAAAAGAGAAAGCCTGGATGGGTACCGTGAAAAGCTGTGAAACGAGCCTTCCCATAAAACCTTGAACCTTCCGCGAAGAGTCGACGTCACGTAGAACGCGCGAAAAGGGTCGACGTAGTGCGTTCACGGGATTTTCCCTGTTGTAATTAAACAAGCGGGAGAAAATATTACACAATAAAAATAAATACGTCAAATTTAACACATACTACGCGATACTATGATCTCTCTTTCACACGTCTCTACTATGATATCTCTTTCACACGTCTCGCAACACTCAACATGGCATTGATGCACTTGTATTTAAAACTGAAGAAATAGTTCGCTCACATTTCGTAAATATTTGCCGCACTCAAAGAATCACTGGTGAAATCGTTGCCAGAAGACTGTCCCAAAATTGGGACAGGGAACCGGCCATAAAGGATCGATGTCGGGGGCGTGGGGGGGGGGCGAGGCGGGGAGGACGCGGAGGTCGGTCGGCGCGGCGTCGACGCGCGCCAAGGCGCGGACCGGCTCCGCCTTTGAACAAGTCTGCGGCCAGGCCTCGGGTTTCGACAAGGCTACCCACTGGACTCGCTGCTTGATTATATAAGGCGCGAGGAGTGGGAGGCGGCGCGGCGCGGCGCGGGGCGGCGCGGGGCGGCGCGGCACACCGCCCCGGGAGAAGGAAGCCGCGGAGCGGGCGCGGGCGGGCCTGCGGGCGGCTGGCGGGAGGGAGGGAGGGAGGCAACGGATAGCACATCCCTCCACCTGCGCGATACACGCACTACTTTACTTACACATTCGCGGTCGACGCTGCGGATGTGGCTGCGGCGGGGACGATAGAGGTGGAGGGGGAGGCGGCTAGATTCCGCCGCTCCATTCGCCCGCCTCCCCCGTTCGGCACTGCCAACGACGACGCCGCGACGTGACACACGGTGACGGAGAACAGGGAGAACACATGGTGGGATAGTAGTATGATGATATCTTTAAATGGTCTAAGAAGAGCAACGTGGCGGTTGCCATTTGCTATCGGCGTTTATTCAGTGAAAATTGTTATCATTGCAATCGTGATAGTAATAGGAGGGAAACCTATATATTAGACCCGACTTTCATGGTGTCATTAAAGTGAAATGATGAGTTTTTGATCGGTTTGAGGATAATTATGGAAATAATAAGAACTATAGGACTAAGAAGAGGGGAAACTAAAGAGAAAAGAGTTATGTAAAATGAACACGTACACGACGGCGATATTACTGAAAGCAGTGGGTTGTTGGTAACTATGATGAACACTACCAAACACTAATACGAACTACATGGCTGCAACGAGAACGTCACTTGACTTTGGCAAGCAATAAAGACAGGTGGCGTCGCCAGCAGGAGTCGAGCGATAGGGGGCCACGCCGTGGCATCGGCGGTGGTGGTGGCAGCGGTGAGCCAGTGATGGCAGTGGCGATGGCGGAGCGGGCGGCGCGGGGGCGGGGCCGCGCGCCCGCTCGCCCGCCCGCTCGCCCGTCCGCTCGCGCCTCGCCGATTACCGCCGAGAGCCGCCGCGCCTGTGTTATTTGAACATAATAATTCCCTACTCCTGTCACGCTCCCTCTGCGGTGGGACCGGCGCGGCGCGGCGGGACGGCCCCCTGCCGTCGCCGGCTGGCGCGGGTTCTCACCTCGAGCGGGCGCGCGGAGGCCGCCGCCGAGGCCAACCTGCGGATGCAAATCGATACGAAATAGCGCATCGAGATCGGCGGTTAGCGCGTCGATGCCGCCCGGTGTTACCGGCTCGGGAAATATTTACCTTCCACACATGTTGTTGCGGGCTGAGCGCTCCACTCGATATTATTGAATGCGCAGCCAAAACATATTTACGGTACCCCAAATGACACATTATCATGAAGTGTGCTATAGCCAAGATGTATCGCCTTTGGCGACGTTGTCCACAACAACTCATGCTACTATAGAATAATAAGCGTTGCATGCATACTATCTATACCGTTATTTGTATTCAAAATGCCTCTATTAAGTTTTCTCTTTTACCACCTCTCAGGGAACGCTCTTCTCATAACAGACCTTTAAGCCAAAACGTACAAACTTGTGTTCATACAATACAATCATAAAATCACTGGGACTCAAGTTGTTTTCCAATTTAATTGCACTAAAATTTTACTTCCAATAATTCAGAACTAAGAAATTACACTATTCATCGAAATATGTTTCATAACCTCCAGTATTACGTAACGATAAAGATTTACACCTGATCAAGGTAATATTTTTGAACTCCTCTAATAACAATGATTAATGAGAATTGGAAAGCAGCACGGGTTCCGTTAATGTGAATTCGATTGACGAGATTAGGGATACATACGCGGATGATTACCTCATCGCCGGGAATAACTGGTCGCTGGTTACAAAACAAAGATTAGTGAAACATGACGAATGAAGATCAAAGATACATGTGAAGCTTCATTCCGCCTCTCGATCATACACACACTATGGGTGTTTTGAATTTAAAGTCAAATGAAAGTTTCTAGGAACATTACTTTTCGATATCAAGGAAAAATCCCTTTTAAAATGTTGTAATGAAACGCTCATATCGAAAAGTAATGTTTCAAAGTGGATAATAGTGTATTTTATAAGTGACAAAAAGTATAAAGTTGCATTATTCGTTCTCAAAACAAATCATAAACCGGAGACAAACTTGAAACTGATGTTATGTCGCCATGGAGTGAAAGCACAAATACAAGTAAATTAGTATATTCATTTCTTTTGAAAAGAACTGTACTATATTTTACTGATAACATTATCTTAATACTCGTAATAACATTACACCTAACAAATAGTGTCGAAATGTGACAAAAATTCTTAAATTGAGGAGTAATTTCCATTCATTTCGAAATGATTACATAAATATAAACACACTTTCGGCGTAGAATTTTCACAAATAATTTCTTCGCGGTCAACGGATTCATTACTATTATCTGTATAATTCTTCATCAACTCTCAAAATATCTTGCATGAGTCAGAGAGCAAGGTGTGGAGAAACACATCCTTTAGAATTTGCCGCTACACAATTATTAGTAAGTGACTAAATATTGCCAAGTCACATCCTGAATCCAGTAATGTTTCATTGTACGCTGACGTACGTTACTTACATGACATTTCTTTGACCCAACCCAACTCGCACAAAGCCTCTAAACTAAAGGTGAAAAAACCTTCGGGAACTTGCGAGACCTGCAACGACGATGGGTGCAGCGGTTGCGCCATGGATGCAGCCGTTTTAACGCACGAAAGCTCGTTTTCATGTACAAAATGCAGTCCCAGCAGTCACGATCGCTGGAACTGCCCACAAGGGCAGCTGGGCAGGAAACGACTTATTATATTTACTTCGTGTACTTTTTAAAAGGCCCCAGAATTGGCCGGGCTCACGAATCACGCAGTTCTGTGAAACGAAGGCGACAGGTGAACCAGGCATTACTGTATTCAAGTGATTTGTACGTCCTCCGCATTGCATAGTTTCCTTGAGGAGGCTTTTAATGGCGACGTTTATCTGTTATTTCAGTGCGTGACTTTCTTCAACAATAGACAAACAAGAAAGAACATAAAAGAAAACACAAGATACTGTGATAACGAGCAAAATTAGTCAATGATTTGTTAGTAGTATAAACAATGAAAAGTGAATACAATATGAACACGATAGGAAAGGACAAGTGAGAATGTTCACATTGTAGGGGTTAATTTTGAATTGAAATGGCCAAAGCACGTCAGTGCAATAGATTTAATTTTTTGGATACATATCATTTAAAAAAATCTTTCTACTATTTTGTTAATTTATGAAGACATTTTAAGAAATCGAATGAAAAACATTGTAAGAGAAATCGCAAAATAATAATGAGCTCAAAGATAAGACTTGTAAAAAGTGGGAAATAAAATGTTTTGAAACACAAGGAATTTTTAATAAGTGGAAAAAATGGACTGGAGGAAAAAAGTAATCCCCTATTTTCGACGTGAAATAAATAAATCAGATGAGAGACGGAGAGAGAGAGCGAGGGGAGAGAGACGGGGAAAGAGAGGCAGAGAGAGGAAGAGGGGTTGAGATTGAGAAAATAAAATAAAAAGGAAAACAGGCATTTAGTAAAACAGGTCATTTAAAGACAAAAAATAACAGAAAAGGCGAGAAAAGTACCCAGTCACCGCCCATATAGGCCAAAAGAGAGAGGCGCAGGGAACTCGAATAAGGGACCACAAGCTGAAACGCCGGCGGGAGCGTGACGGGCTGAAGATGTATGGTCGCCACCTGCGGCGGCGTAGGCGGAAGCGCTGGCGACAGCTTCGGCGCCGCAACGCAACGTGCCCCTCCGCGACCCGCGGGCTGGGCGCCTCCGTGCGCGGGGCGGAGCGGCGCCGCGGCAGCGCCGAGGCGGCGCGCGTCCTACCCTGCGCGCCCAGTGTGAAAGACAGGTGTTTGTCTGCGCGAAGGCAACTAGCTTTCGCTGACCTAGTGATCGGCCACTGGCGGCGGTGGTGGCGGTGGCGATGGTGGTGGCGCGTACACGCCTTAATGCTCGTCGAAGAGCCGGCGAAAAAACCCGCGTTATAGGCGTGAACCTTCGGCTAATCTCGGCTGGCAACCGCCGCAGCGGCATGCGGCCGAAACGCCGCCGCCGCCGCCACCGCCGGCGCCGCCGCCGCAGCCGCCGCTGCCGCCGCCACCGGTGCCGCCGGCGCCGACGTGTAAGTGGTTGCCTTGGCGATTTGTGCTCGCCTGGCGCGACCCTTGCTCACCCTCGCGTCACGTGCCCATTCGTTTACGAGCGCGCTCGCGCGCGCTCTTGTTCGTTCGCGCAGCCTACCGCCACCGCCTCTTCCTGCTCACTCCGTCATTCCACTGCGCTTTCATCTGATGGCTGCCTCGGTTAAACGTCCGACCGTTTCTTCGGCCTTCTCTCCCGGGCGGCTCCGCTCGTTAGTTAACCTGATTGCTTGCCTAACTTTTTCCTAAGATTCTCTGTCTCTCTTTTAACTCTTTCCGTTATCAATTTATGTAATACATACTTTCAATGTTACTCTTAACTGTATTTTTATCGAACATTCGTGTAAAATAATAGAAAGTGCTAGTTAGTGCTTGATACCCACAAAATTATTGACAATTCAACTCACTAGTCAATGTTGGTTAAAGCGACGGGATGAGGTTTGTGCGTGTCTTTTCACGTTTTCCATAAGGATGTTCAATTTATAAATAATTTTAACGAGATCGTGGGCACTGTTCGGCGTTCTGCCCGAAAATTATCAGTCAGTATTATTTCTGAAGTGCTTGCATGCTACAAATTTTCCTGCACATACTATCCTGTTCTCATGATGTTTCAATGGAAGTTTCTGGGACACGATAAATTACAATGACAAGAAAATTGAGAACGTGACTGCTAGCATCAGACAGCAATAACGTCACACATGGAATAGATTGATATTGTGACTGTGCATGCACTTTTAGCATTTGCACTGTATCTCATCTAGTCTATGACATGCTTTTTACCAGTGATGCTTTTAGTGATTAAATGCACCAACAAATAAAAATAGAAAACTAATAGTTTTACACGATCTTTTTACATGGTCGTTTTTCCTTCTTTTTTATTAATGGCATCGTATGTAATATTCTCGCGTATTTGGTATAGTGAATGGTTTAGGCAGTAAGCATTATTCAGAAAAAAGTAGCGTGATAAGTCTGATTGTGACTTCAATATATTACTTAAAAAATTAAATTCTTGTCTACAAATAAAAAGTAAATCATTATTATGTATTCGTCTTAGACTAACATAAGTACTTAAATATAATTTTTCATACGAATGTTAGTAAGTCACTATATACAAGAGGATAATCAATTTTATAATCGTGAAGTGACCAACAAAGTAGGGGGTAACATATCGAAATGTATTAATCATAACAAACAAATCAAATGACATTAAAGACAAACAATAAAGTAGAACCCAAGAAGTGTGAATTAATTCTAGTTCCCATAACATATTAATATGTCACTGACCTTTTTGATCTTATCGATTCATTACAACACACATGAAATGCTGTCACCTGACTTGTGAGTGACGTTAGATTATGAGAGAGAAGACTTTGTCAGAGTTAAACCTGCTTAAGTCACCGGAACTCGTGCAGATAACCTTCGGCAACCATGTCTCCCCCGGAAAACATGCCATCACATTCCCAAGATGTCGTTTAAAGGTATCTCGGAACACATCTCAACCGGAAGGTCGACGATATTAGAGCGATTTTCGAGAAGCTAGATCTGGTCTTCCTTGGACCCATGTTAATTTACGTCATTTTAACCAGTTTTGTATATTAGGCGAGCCAAAAGAAAAACATACACTCATAAAATGCGAGTCATCAACATAATTACCTAAGAATGCGAACACTCCTCATCATAAACACTGTTTACCATACAGTCCCCCATTTTTCTGTCGGCAATAGTTTCAGTGTTATCTTTCGTATATGCATTATTTCGTACATGGCGAAACGACCATTAATACAGTTCCATGCAATTCTGCCATTATTTAGACAGACAAAAACGGCAAAGCTGTACTGCTTCGTTAGCTGCAACCTTAAACGTGATTAAACTGACAATTATTTTAGAGTGAGTGATGAAAAATTTTGGAAATGAAAATATTTGTTGAGCACATTTTGCATTGTCATTTAGTGAATTATTCGTCGACTATATGAGTAAATACATGGTCGAGAATTCGTTATTCTTTATCAATTTGTACTAGAATGGAAATATATAACATAGGGGATGCACGGTACGGTCCTACTTAAAATTATGTTTAGCCATTGCTCTTTTTGTGGCAGTATAAAATATTTTTATAAAATAGTATTTTATCACACAACGAATTATCTCGGGATTTTTTTGGTAAAAATTCACCTCTTTTAAATTTCATGTCGTTCCGGTCAGTGTTTTGGACTTTATTATAAATTTACAAGAGTACAGCGCGAAAGAATCGTGTGTGACCAAGTATAAAAACAGACACAACGTAACTAACGAAATACTTCAGCGGTCAACAGAGATTATTTATAACGTTTTTATATGTCTGCATTGGGCTTTTCTATACTTCCAAAGACTGTTTGCATGCCTTGGGATTCTTCAGACAACCTACAGTACCATCATCGTCGAATGTAATTCTCTAGCGCAGTTTATTGTTTACTTGGACACGGTTTAAAAATAATTAATGATCTCGAAATTCCATCCTTGTTTTAGTTTCCACGGAACGCAGCCGCAGTCACAAGTGTTCTTTGTTCATAACGAGCCGCAGAGAAGTGGTGACCCAATAGACGGAAACGTGTTGATTAGCTGACTCGTAAAACTAGCCAAGAGAGCGAAGAGAACAGCACTTCATAAAGAAAGTGGCTTGTGCCGGGGGCGGGCTGTAGAGGCTGGCGGGTGGCGCCGTGGCGCTTCGGGCTGCGCGCTTTCAACCGATGGCGCGGCGCCGCGACGCCCGTCCGCTCTGAGCGCCACGCCCGCCCCGCGTCGCAGCGGCCACCCGCTCCACACAGGAGCTAACCTTTCACCTTCTCCTCCCCGTCCTCCTCCACCGCACGCCAACGCTCTCCGTCACTGGTGACTTCTGCTCCTCTTTACGGTCTAACTTACGATGTTGCAATCCTTGTGCCCGCGCTAGTTCTTGTTCGTCGTACCAACGTTCCGCATCTGTCGTCACTTCTAAATTTCGCAAAACGCCTTTGTGGCGTCCCTGTCTTATGTCAGTTCCCGCAACTTCATTCGTCCTTCCGTCAGGCAGCCCAGTTCTTGAATCTTTTCAACGAAACCCATCATCCGCAAGTCCACATCCTTACGCCTATCACTCCTACCTTCTTTGAATCCTGTGTCTTCACATCACTTCGCTTTCCTCGCTAATGACCATCTGTACATGATTCACACATCTACTCATCTCATCAACTACGCAAAGATTTCCATCAATCATCTACATTCACTTGCATCATCTACAAACGCCCGATCGTGTGTTCGGCCATCCTTGAGGGCGTTTCCCTTCCGAGAATCACGGAATTCTCCTTGAGTCAGAGCGCTTCGGTCTCTGGTGACCCACTACCTTCCACCTTTTCGCATTCATAGCCGGCAATTCTCTCCGACTCGTTCCACTCGCACGCAGTTTCTCGCTCACCCGGTCGCGTCCGCATGTTGCCTCTCAACTACCTCCCTCCCGCCGCCCTCGCCCCCGCCGCTCCGCTACCGCCTCTGGCCCTCCCCGAGCACGACGGAGCGCCGCTGCGCAGCGTGCCCGATAAAAAAGCGAATAAAATATAAATAGCACTCCGCGCTAGCATTCCACTTTGGCTGAGTTCCGGTGCGCCCGCCGCGCGCGAGCGCAAACGCGCCGCCCCCGGCGCGCTCGGTGCCTTGGGCCACGGACGCGCCTCCCACGAAACGTCACTTCTCCTAAGGGACCTGGACAATTCTTTGCGGATGCTTAGTAGCTAATAACCCATCAAAGAACAAATATATATGTATATATTATATTAATATAATTATTATACATATTAGAGGAATGTAAATTCCTTCCTCGACACTATTAGTTACTAAGCATCCTCGAAGAATAGCTGTCGCTAGAATTGATATATATATATATATATATATATATATAGAGAGAGAGAGAGAGAGAGAGAGAGAGAGCAATTGTGTGTGTATTATATTTTCAAGACATGCAAACAAGCGTACTATATGTGAAGTCGGTTTCTTATTCTTCCACATTTGCAACGAGGGGGAAGTAATAGAAGGAATAGGAAACTGCAATCTCATTCTCAGACCACCGCGCAACATCTGATATTAGTTATGTTCTCGATTCGTATGATGCATTATTTTTAATGGTAAATATACTCATCATATTGTTACAAAGCAAAAACAAATTGAGTGAATGTAGTAACGTACTTTTATAAAAATTCCCAAAGCATTAGATATATTTGTATGAATAACATTATTTGATATTCTCAACAAATGAGAGCATTCAAAAAGTATGAAAATACTTATAAAAATAATGCTGCAAAATTTTTATCGTCTAAGAAATGTGAAATTTTGAAAATATTTGATATCATGATACTGTAGCGTCGCGAGGTGGCGCACGTGCCGTTTCGCTGGAAAGCCCGGCCTTAAGCCGGATGGGGGATGGGGGTGGAATGCGGCGGCGCCTCGCCGGCGCGCGCCGGGCAGGAAATCCCAGCCTCAAAATAGCCAGGACAACTGAGCGTGCCTGAGTGCGAGTCCATTGATGAAGGCTGCTCTCTGCTGAGGGCTGGCTTGCGAGCCGAATGACGCCCGCCGCTGGTAGAGTGGGGGACGAGCCGTGGAGTATTTATTGCGGCGCCGACATGCGCTCGGGGGATACGCTAGTGAGTCGAAAGACGTGAGGTATCTCCGTGCAACCTTGCACGTTTTGGCATCCGGCCATGTAACATCTAGTTACGGGGACTAATGTCCGACAGCTCGCACTTCGCGCAGCTTCTCATGCTCTCGAGCAGAGGCACTGGGCTCAGCCTAGGACGGTCGCGGGGTTTCGCGGCTTAGAGAATAGAAAGGTTGCCTAAGGTTTTCAATTTTGTAACATTTTCTTGTAATTTATTATTGTAAATATACTGTACATACTATTCAGAATCTGTCGTCTGTGCTTTTCATGTCCAGTACGCCACAGACTCGGAACCTTTCTTTTCTAAAACTGGTGGCAGCGGTTATCGTAAACTCACGCCGGAGTGCCGCAGTTTTGTCTAAAACTGGTAGCAGCGGTTATTGTAAACTCACGCCGGAGTGCCGCAGTTTTTTTTTCTAAAACTGGTAGCAGCGGTTATTGTAAACTCACGCCGGAGTGCCACAGTTTTTTGTCTAAAACTGGAATAGTACGCGTAAAGACAGTGTACCGCAGTTAAAGGTGCACACGCGTCGTAATTACGTGGCGCCGGCAGAGTCGTGCACGCCACGAGAAACCGAAAGTGCGGTAATTCGGTACGGTAGTTTCGGGGCGGTACAATCCGACTCGGAACCTTTCTTTTCTAAAACTTGGAACTGGAATTGGTATTGGTACTGGAACTGGAGCTGGAACTGGTACTGGAACTGGAGCTGGTATTGGTACTGGCACTGGAAGGAGACATCCCGGACGGACCAGAACGAGAGGAAGGAAGGAGGCCAGAACACCGGATCCAGAAGGCGCTGGCGCTCACGCGACACCGAGGTCAACTGAACGTAAGTGTGTTTTTTGTACTGGCCGGGGATCAATTCAGGCAAAATGTCTTTCTTAGCGGGTTATAGGAAAGAGGTGCTTGTTAGGGTCGCGACGGAGATGGGGGAAACGTTGGAAGGGAACGAGACGATAGTTAGATTAAAATCTATCATCACGGGAAGCGAGCAGTACGATGAAATATTCGTGAAACAACTTGCTGATCAGGAGAAAGAACAGGTCGCAGAAGCACGCGAACTTGAATTAAAGGAGCAGGAAAGATTACGCGAACTCGAGGAAAAAGAGCGAGAACGGCAGGAAAAAGAGCAAGAACGGCAGTACGAACTCGAACAACGGCAGTACGAACTCGAACGGCTGAAATTAGCTAATCAGGCTACCTCGCGCGAATCTTTAGGTAGTAGAGATTCGGGAAACAGAAGTAGTATCCGTATCAGCCATGTTATGGATAAATTCAAAGGCGAAGGTGAGGATATTACCTTGTTTTTAAGTGTATTTGAGGCGCATGCTCGTCAGCTCGACATTGCGCCGGTAGAATGGGTCAGTCAATTAATGGGATTGCTTCCCAATGAAATAAATACATGGTTAGTTGTAGGATCAGATTCTTCAGAGCAGGATTATAATCAAATCAAAACGCAGCTTTTGGATATGTACAAATTCACGCCTGAAAATGTCGTCAGATGTTTTGCAGTCATGCAAAGGGTGCGAAAACTACATGGAATGTTTATGCTCGCGAACTGACGAACTATTGCCAGAAATGGATTTCAGGGTTGAAAGTTGAAACTTATGATCAATTATTAGATTTGATTGTCACCGATCAGATGAAACGGAAGGTGCCGGCGGACATACGTGCCCATTTCGTAGATGTTTGGGGCGAGGTTTCGCAGTCCCAAGATCTGGCGCGTAGGCTGGACACCTACGAAAACAATAGGTCTAGTGCGTATAGGAAAGATTTTTCTAAGGTTAATCACAAGGAGCCTGTGGGGGAACAAAAGTGGAAAAAGGTGACGGAGAGCGTGCCCTCCACTTCTAAGCCCGCAGCGCCCAAGGCAGATAGGAACGCGGAATTCGACAAGCCGCAGGAACGCACGTGCTATTTATGTAAAAAACCGGGGCACATTAAGAAATACTGCCCTCAGCTCAAATCAAGCGAGAAAATGTGTCACGTTGTCGACACCAGTGCGCAGGAATTGTTGCTCCCACACACATTTTTTGGCACGGTTTGCGGAAATCCTATTTCCTTCTTACGAGATTCTGGGGCGACGGTTGATCTGATCAACAGCAAATACGTCAGGCCGAATCAATATACCGGCGAATCCGTATGGGTTAAACAGCCCTTGGACGAGGCGCCGAAAAATCTACCGGTAGCTAAGGTAGAAATTGTAGGCCCGTTCGGTAAGCTTGTTACCGAAGCCGCAGTCGCGAAAAATTGCGACTTAGAATATTACATTCTGAGTAATCGATCTGCCACGCTTCTCTCGGAAATCAGGCAAGGGTTTTTAGAACCGCAGTTTCTTTGTGCGGTGCGAACCCGTGCCCAGACGGCGGCCGGGCAGGGCGACGGGGTGGGGCCGGAGGCGATGGCGGCGGCGCCAGGCAACGCGCCGGCCGCCGAGCGCCCTGGTGACGCACCGGTTGCGGTCATGAACGAGGCTTTGGGGGAAGGAGCGGTCGAGCTAGGCGTGGTCGTAGGAACAAGTCGTGCGCGCGACGCACCCCAAAAACCTGCGTCGGACGCGAAAGCTCCCGACGAGGAAACTTGTGTCTTGTTAGGCGAGGTAAATGACCCGGGCAATGTTGTTGAAAACAACGCGGAATTTGAAGTAGATTCCGGGAGCGTTGCATTGTCCCGTTTAGACCCGTCCGAATTTGCGAAAGCTCAGAGACAGGATGAAGAGCTCTTACCGCTATTCGAGCTAGCCGAAGGCCCAGAAACGGAACGGCGCGATTATTTTATAGAACGCGGCCTTTTGTTCCGGAAACGGCAGAGCAAGCGCGGTGAGCAATTCTCCATGCTTGTGACTCCGCGGGTGTATCGTGGCACCATATTGAAGCTTTGCCATGAAGTCGCCCACGGTCATTTAGGTGTCACAAAAAGTAAAGACGCGATGGCCAAGTATTTCTTCTGGCCGAACTGTTACAAAGATATGGAAAATTACGTACGTAGCTGCGATAGTTGCCAGCGCGTAGGTAACGGCGGCGAGAAGCTTCGCGCGCCTTTAAAAATTGTACCTATAACGGGTGAGGCGTTTGAGAAAGTGAATGTAGATGCTTGTGGCCCTTTTCCCGAGTCTGAGTCAGGAAACAAGTTCATACTAACTGCAATGTGTTTAGCAACAAAATATCCCGAGGCTATTCCCATACGTGATCTGACGACGGTCACGGTCATTGAAGCTTTATTCGATCTGTTCAGTCGGATTGGATTTCCGCGAGAGCTTCAAACAGATCAGGGAACTTGTTTTACTAGCACTCTGATGGCGGAATTCGCCGAGAGATTTTGCATTAGATTAATTAGAAGTTCGCCTTATCATCCGCAATCTAATGCCGTAGAACGGATGCACAGAACCATGAACCGGTTGATGAAGGTTCTTTGTTTAGAGATGGGGACTGACTGGGAGTGCCAGCTTCCTGCAATTATGTTCGCGTTACGCACGAGTGTGCACGAATCGATAGGTTTTTCTCCAGCCGAGTTAGTCTATGGGAAAAATCTCCGCACACCCATGACGCTGCTTTACGAAAAGCTTGCGGGTGCTGCAGAAAGCGAAGAGAGCACGGTGGTTGAGCACGTGTTCAAGTTGATTAATAGACTGAAGCGTTCGCGTGAACTTGCCCATACCAAAATGGCGGAAGAACAACGCAAGCGTAAGGTGTGGTACGACCGCAAGGCGATCTCGCGCAGTTTTGAAATAGGCGCGAAGGTGCTGGTTTTGGCGCCTAACAGAACGCGGAAACTCGCGGTGCAGTGGGTCGGGCCAGGCGAAGTTCGGGAGAAAATGTCCGAACACAATTACGTAGTTCAGATGCCGGGGCGGAAAGAACCACGCGTGTATCACATCAACATGATGAAAAAGTATCACCAACGTACTGAATACGTGAACTTTCTCGGTTCTGCGACGGTCACTGCCGCAGGCGAGGAAGACGCGTTAGACCGCTACGCGTTAAGATTAGATTCCGACGACTTTGACGCGGAAGAAATGCTAAACGATACTAAGGTTGAACCCGAGTTCCGCGAAGCACTTAAAAATGTCATTTGTAAATACAGGTGTATTTTTAGTGAGAAACCTGGTCTTACAGATGTAACGACCATGGACATTGAATTAACTGACACTGATAAAGTAGTCCGAAGTGTACCCTACCGCATGTCGCCGAGACAAACTAAGATATTGCGGAAGAGGTGGACAAAATGCTTCGCGACAACATCATTGTGGAGGCGGAGAGTGATTATACATCTCCTATGATCCTGATCGAGGCCCCGGGCAAATCTCCACGGCCCTGCATAGATTTTAGGCGCCTCAACGAGATTATTAAAACAGATTACTTTCCGTTACCCAATCTCGAAGAACGGATTGAACAGGTAGCTGCAGCTAAAATCATTAGTGTGTTAGATTTAAGTAAGTGTTTCTGGCAGATAGGTCTTACGGATAGGGCGCAGAGATATTCGGCGTTCGTGACCAGTTTCGGCACGTATCGACCGCTTAGGTTACCCTTCGGGATAAAGAACGGCCCTTATCAATGCTGTAAAATCATGGGCACTTTGCTAAAAAACTGCCAAGAATTCGCGGTACCGTACCTTGATGACATCGCGGTTTTCAGTAACACTTGGCAAGAACACATTCGGCACCTAGATACGGTCTTTAGTATATTGAAATCCGCCAAATTGACAGTGCAGCCGCGCAAGTGCTTGTTTGCGCGGGCTAATGTAAAATATCTTGGTTACGTCGTCGGTAACGGGAAATTGCGGCCGGCCGAAGCCAAGATACAAGCAATCCAGAACTTTCCCAGACCAGAATCAAAGAAACAAGTGCGTTCTTTGCTCGGTTTGGTAGGATATTATCGACGCTTGATACCCGGGTTTGCGGAGAAAGCGGCGGCACTGACAGATGCGCTGCGGGGACGCGAGCGCCAGGGTAAAGTCGTCTGGACAGAGGCATGTGAAAAGTCTTTCAATGAGTTGCGACAAGCTCTTAGCGAAAAAACAGCGGTATATGCTCCTGATTATAGCAAGGAATTTCGAGTTCAGGCAGATGCATCTCAGAGAGGCTTAGGCGTGGTTCTCTACCAAGTAAATGACGAGGGAGTAGAACAACCAGTTGTTTTTCTAAGCCGTAAATTAAGTGATACAGAAACTCATTATGGCACCTCAGAACTTGAGTGTTTGGCTCTTATTTGGGGGTTGGATAAACTTAAGATTTATCTCGACGGGCAGGCCACAATTCAGGTCGAAACGACCACAACCCGTTGGTCTGGTTGCGTAATACGTCTGGCAAAAACCCCAGATTATTACGCTGGTCCCTTTTAATTCAGCACCTCGATTTACGCATCATGCACAAAAAGGGCTCAGAAAATGTTAATGCAGATGCGCTTAGTCGCATGTTTGATTGTGTGAATTGATCCACAGGCGAGTGTAGGGAACACACACGTTCATGACATGTATAAATGTCGGTGAAATTCTATGTAAATAATTTTATAAATTCAAGGGTAAAATTGTTTTGTTATTGTGATCATTTTTATATGTAGATACATACATGTGTCAATAAATTCAGTTAAGAACGGCACATGATGTATATAACGAATTCCACAATTATTATGTAATACTTCAATGCAACGTAAATGTTTTGTATTTTATATTTCAGGTTTTCATGTAATGCAAGAGGCGTCAAGAATTATCATGTAATATTTCAATGTAAAGTAAATGTTTTGTATTTCAGGATTTTATGTAGTTCAAGATGCGTCAAGAATATTTATGTATGTAAATAGATGTAAGGTTTAAATGTAAATGGCAACATAGTTAGGAAAAAACGGGGGGACAGCCCACAGATTTATTTCACAAATTTTGACTAGATAGGGTTTTGATATTATTATGTTCATGTAAAAAATTATGATGTAATGTCTCAGGACCAGGTACTTTAGCTAGCAGAATTTTTTTCCTGGGCATATTTTGCTGCGAAAAAAAATTCTCACCCCCGGCATGGGAGGGTCTGTAGCGTCGCGAGGTGGCGCACGTGCCGTTTCGCTGGAAAGCCCGGCCTTAAGCCGGATGGGGGATGGGGGTGGAATGCGGCGGCGCCTCGCCGGCGCGCGCCGGGCAGGAAATCCCAGCCTCAAAATAGCCAGGACAACTGAGCGTGCCTGAGTGCGAGTCCATTGATGAAGGCTGCTCTCTGCTGAGGGCTGGCTTGCGAGCCGAATGACGCCCGCCGCTGGTAGAGTGGGGGACGAGCCGTGGAGTATTTATTGCGGCGCCGACATGCGCTCGGGGGATACGCTAGTGAGTCGAAAGACGTGAGGTATCTCCGTGCAACCTTGCACGTTTTGGCATCCGGCCATGTAACATCTAGTTACGGGGACTAATGTCCGACAGCTCGCACTTCGCGCAGCTTCTCATGCTCTCGAGCAGAGGCACTGGGCTCAGCCTAGGGACGGTCGCGGGGTTTCGCGGCTTAGAGAATAGAAAGGTTGCCTAAGGTTTTCAATTTTGTAACATTTTCTTGTAATTTATTATTGTAAATATACTGTACATACTATTCAGAATCTGTCGTCTGTGCTTTTCATGTCCAGTACGCCACAATACACTTTTCAAGATTCTTAGCATGATATTCTCAAGTGGCATGCCAGATTTTTTTCCTATATGGCTGTAAATCAAAGTAACTGATAGGCGTCAGACGCGGAATAAGACGTTTTGCATCATGGGTTTTATTGCGCATTCATCGTTAAAAGTATAATCGATGTTCGCATAGTAAATATCACGGAGATAGATAGCAGGAAAGTTGAAATTGGTGTTGGCAAACAGCTGCATGTTAACGTATCTGTTCTGAACACATTTAATGATACATGAAAGTTGAGAGATTTTAGTGGAACAGTAATTTTTATCATACTTTGTGGTAAGGAAAACACACATTATGTAAATATTTTCAACAATATTTTTCCCATGATCGCATAACTTGTCTGCCACCACAATACGTCTGCAAAATGTTCTAAGAATCCCATCAACAAAATGTTCCAGAATTGTTTTAGTTGAACGAAGAGAAACAAAATTAATTTAGTGTCGCTAGAATATCATAGAATTCACCCCAAAATTGGTGGTGACTGCTATTTATTACCGGGAAAATAAAACACAAAGCAGCTTTCACCTCCATATTCCTCGCCTGTTGCTCTGAGGCCTCGCGTCTGTACAGTACACCATTACGGCTAATAGTCGATTATGCGCACTTAAAGTGCATCTTGACAATATATCATTATCTTCATTTCATCTCCACTACCGGGTTTCTAGAAGGCAAGGACCTTAGGATAATCGCAATGCTGGATGAGACATTTTCTTCATTATGAAGATAGGGTGAGGGAGATAAGTGGTCGGTCCGACGACGTGAAGAATTAGAAAAAAAAATAATCACATGGATTCTCAAGCCTGTTAAGTACAAACTTCATCGGTATCAGTTTGGAACAAAAACAGACAACACACCACAAAAACAATTTAAAGGAATTCATAATCGTGTGCTCCAACTAACAGCTCTACGGTGAATTGCATCGGCATGCCTATGCAGCAACCGTTGCGCACGCTTCCTCCTCAGGCTTGAACCGGGAACTTCATCACATCCACGCGATTGAGGCACTAACTCATCTACGGCGGTCGATCTGATTAATATACCATTTTGGTTAATAGTCGATTATGTGCATTTTAAGCGCACCTCGAAAATATATCATTATCGTTTCACCAACCTCCTCGCCGGGACGCTCCGCGACCCACACGTCCTCTGGGCGCGGGCGGCGGAGATCGAGACGGAGGGGGAGGAGGGACAGGGGGTGGAGGGGGCGAGGGGGGAGGCGGGGGCAGAGGAGGCGTTTCGCAAGGGAAGTCCCCTCCCGCCGACGCCGCCCAAGGCTATGGCGGCAGCGTGAGCATGTGTGAGGGCGAGCGTCTGTGTGCGCGCGTCGGTGAGGGGCTAGGTAAAGAATTAATGACAGGTGAGGATCTTGCGTTATTTGTTGCCTGCCGTCT
>JAHLJT010008446.1:91996755-92039321 GCA_031308135.1 Acheta domesticus | reverse complement strand
AATAATAAGCAAATGCGACAGTAATTGTAACTTGTTCCACTGCTGAATGCTTTACATTTAGGATGATTTACGAACTCAAAACTCAAATCATAAGCACGATACCTAAAGACAATACCAAGAAATCGAGAGGAGTACCTCGTGGATATTTCTGTGAAGACGTCATTCACGACAATGTTGAACAAGCAAAATGTCTTTGTAAGTAACGAGAACTGGTCGATAATATTTACTGACAATTTTAAATCTTGAAAGGTTTTAGGTGATAGATGTGCGTCGAAAACTTCTTCACGATTGTTAATTTTCTGTAATAACGCAATGGTCATTAAATGACAGTTCTTTATTTAAATAAAAATATATCCCAGAACGTATTTTTTCATAACTTTTTAAAATAACTTTTGAGCTCAATAACATGTTCCACGTTCAATGAAAACGATTGCCCATTTCTCCCTGAGTGTCGTCTAAATTGCGGAAGATGCCTCGTCCTCCGAGGGGCCGAGGAGTCGTCTGGAAGCGCTAACGCACTTGCAGTGCTTTCGTTGGGAGCACGTAAGTGGATGAGACGTGGAAGAGCCGTGAGGGGGCGTCATCGCAGCCGGCGCGTCGGTGTCCTTGCATCCTCTTCCTCCATCTCCCACCCCTCTTCTGCGCGACCGCCTCCTCCTCCTCCGCCTCGGAGGCACGCAGACGCCGGGTCGGCAGCTGGCCTCCAGCGCCACCTCCGCCTCCGCCGCACCCCACATCCTGCCCCGCGCGCAGGTCTCAGGTCCCAGGGGCGGCGCGCTGGCGGCTGCCCACCGCTCCGCCGGCCCGCGCCCCGCGACCTCTAGCAGCCTCCCCTGGAACTAGGGGGCTGCGCAGCCCTGGCCCGACCTAGCTTTTCCTCCCTTCCGCCCCCAGGGGCGTGCACCCCCGCGTGACTGGCGGTGCGGGTTCCCGCGTCGCGATGAGGCAACCGCTGGCGCGGGGCGGCGCGGCCCTTTCAAACGGAGGGCGGGTCCTTCGGGAGGGGCCGAGAAAACCAGCGTATTCTCGAAATTGGGTCTCGGCAGTCAATAGTTGTTTGTTGCTCGACGACACAATCGGGTTTTGAAGATTGCACACGTAATTGACACGAATATATGCTGAAAACGCCACTTTGTGATTCGTTACATTACGGATAATTTGTTATGTAAACTATTTTTGCACACTTGCCTCTCAAGTATCATACACCTTTTTGAAGGCAGATTGCACAAACAAAAATCGAATTTTAACGTTTGTAATAGAAATTTAAAGTAATGCATGATGAAGGCAGCGAAACATGTAAAATAATTTTAATATATTTTTATATTTAAAAATAGATGACCTAGAATACAAGACACGAAAGTCAAAAATCTAGCAGATGCAATCATTGATTACCCAAGCACAATCGCCTTTGGCGGCAAATTTACATTGAATAATCTTAAGAAAATGGCTCAGAAAAACCAACATTTTTGTACTTGAAGGAGAGCAATTGAAGGCGCGTGAATGCATATTAGAATACAAGAACTTGCATAATTTACGATCGTTTCTTTTATAAACCATAATAATTACCGTAGTATAAGAAAAGTAACATGTCAACTGTACTTGTCAGATGTGACCGCCACCCGGTTTGCGAGAAGTCTTACCAACACGCCCTAGATTTCTTTGCACCAATTCTTAGAATATTCGATTGTGAGTATGCTAAGGAAATGTAACTAGAAGGTGATAAACCTACTCTTCATTGAAAAAGGATAGCTTATCAAGAAAGGTACTACTAACGATGAGCATAAGTGAAAATTACAAATTGTAAATTGTTATTTTGCACACTGAATTAATATTTTATTCTCTATAGAATAACGTGTAATGACTGAGTGTAAATAAATACTTATATTAAAGTATTATGAATGTACAGCAACTACATGGCTTTTTGCTAATAATAATAAGGCACGTTTTTACAAAATTGCTAATATTCAAGAAATTGTACATTACTGTTCAAAAGAACGTCGTAAGTTCATGAAGAAGCGCCAAATGACTTCGCAATTTATGGAGTATAATATCTCGGGTACCCGACAAGATGTTTGATATGTAATATTTAATTTTGAAAGAGGTTTAAAAATACCAACCTTTTTCACACAAGCCATCAAAAGTCCACACATAGAAAGAAATTAATACAACTAACTACATTAAAAAACTAAATAAATTACTAACAATACGACTAGCTATTTATCCGGCCAATCCTGTATGAGCACCAACTCGTTGTATACGGTTTCTTAAATCATTGAATTGTAAAACATAGTTACGATGGTCTTTCGGCGAAATTTACCCACCTAAGATGCCACTGCATAAACGCGCATTAAAGGGTTCTCGTGTAAAAATTGATTTATTAACCGCATTAGCCTCGTACAAATAGAAACGAATGAGCGCTGCGGGATGTAAATAAAACGTGTTTCCCGCGAGTTGACGGGAAGACGGCGCAATGGAAACGAAATGATGGCGCCGTCTGAAAAACGTAACGAGCAAAAAGAAGTGCTCTCAGACTGTGATGGAGTTGAAGATGACGAATACGTTTCCCAGCAGCGGCGCCTGCGGAGGGGGGAGGGGGGCGTGGGCGGGAAGGAGGGGAGAGGGCGTAGAGACGCGAGGGCGCTTCCTCTCCGAAGAGGTGACGGAGATCCATGAGGGCGGTGAGGACAGAGCGTGATGGAACGCGAAATAATCGGGGTCAGATGAGTGGCGAGGCAGAATAGAACGAGAGGAGACAGATGCGGAGAAGAACACACTGAGGACCAGACGAGTGTGCGGTGAAGCAAAGAGGATGGAGAACGGGCACTTGGAATGCACCAACAAAATGCAAAGGAATGGATTATGTTGCGAAAATAGAACGTATATACATTGGAAAAATACTAGAATTATTCTCAGGAAATACTAATGGTGAAAGGAACCAAAACCTGCGACCAGAAACAATATTTATAAAATAAAGACATTACATGTTTTCACAAAGTTTTCTGTAATCACCATAGAAGATGTAATTGAGTCAATTAGGTGTCTGAACGCGAAGAAATGGCAAAGACAATGAAAAATTAGAATGATGGAAACAAATAAATAGGAATAAACAAAACTGATGTTTCGATGATGGCAAGATGAAATGGAGATGCTCGTGCAAGGTAGCTGCGTGTTTATACAAAGGGTCGGGGGAAGAGTCCGGCGGGCGACAGTCGATTGTCACTCTCGAGACGGGGGCCCTTTGCTATTCGCCCCGATCTCCCACACGACTGAGCACATCGTTCCGCGCGCGCGTTAGCCGCTGTTCCTCTGGGTCTTCGCTCCTACCCTCTTCCTCCTTGTGCCGCCAAAAGTCGCATGAACGCAAACACTGCTTGATAGGTCGCGATCATGCGATATCTGGCGGTACGACTGAGAATGTCGCGAAATACCGTGACATATTCCATCCTGAAGACGGGACTTGAGGGCAAAGTTAGAAAAATCGCAGTATACTCCTTTTCTGCACTTGACTGTGTTCGCATTATCACCCTTACTTTATCTACTCATGTTCAATTCCCTCTTTTCATTCTTTTTTACTGCGTTTGTTTTATTATTGTTTTCGGTACTCTCCACCAACATCCCTACCAAGTAGGAAACGTGATTTTTCACCCCTCTCCGGGCTGGCTTCCTGTCCAACTCGTTGGAATCCACATTCACGTCTGATTGCTTATCTGTCAAAGAGGGTTAACAAAAGACACGCGTGCGAAATAGAGAACGGACATCTTTGGTTGTATCACGTTCCAAGAGATTTGTTTCTGTAGTGCTAGAAAAAATCAACAACTGAAGGATCTTGTAGTACACTGGTCGAACGACAGCTGATAACGTGTAAATGCAATGGCCGTAGACGGAGCCATGTTAGTAGGAGAGATGCCAACTCGTCCTCTCGCTACCTGGTGTTGGACAAAACCCTTTTCGGTTCTCACTTCCTCCGCGCACCTTCCCTTGAGGTACCTCTCATACGACTAGGGCGAGGCTGAACCACGAGATCCGCCGGAACGCCCTTGCCTCTTGACACCTACCAATTGCTTGTGGGGCGAATGAAATGCAGACAGAGGATGATTGAGTCTACGAGGTTTCCACTTGGAATGAAAATGGCTTCTGAAGGGTCAAAGATAAAAAGGAACATAGATATAAAATTGCGTTGGTTTTTCAAAATGTAGGAAAGAAACAGAGTGTAACAAGATGAAATAAATTTAAAGAGGGTAAAAAGAAGGTAAACACATGTTTAAAAAGAGTGAATAGAAACGCGCATGATGAAGCAAGCACAGCAGTTGAGAGACAAGAGAAACAAAAAGACCAGAGCAACGAGAGTCAAAGCAAAGAAAATAATAAATGCACAATAGACATTGATACTGTTGAAAAAACTATCAAAAAGAGAAAACATGCATTTCAAAGACACGTTGTTGAGGTAATGGAGAAGGAAACATAATTTAAATATTGGAATAAAGTAAAAATATGTTAATCGAAGTGGAGGAGCACTGGAACAGGGACAAAGACAGGGAGAGATAAGAAGAACGTTGAGAAATGCAACTGAACACTTAGAAAAAAGGCAGGAAGCCAAAGAAATTAAGGAATGAGGATTGTCGAAATGCGACGCGTGAGTTGCGAGGCCGGAGGAGGGGCACGGGCGCTGGCGAAGAGGGCGCGCGTGGGCGAGATGAGCGGAGGTGGGGCGGGCGGATGGATGGACAAGCGGGACGGGACGGGACGGGCGTCCGCGCCGGCCGGCGCCAGCAGCGTCTCCCACCTAGGAACTTACGCGCCGCCCCACCCCGCCCGTTTTAAACATTTCCACCGGCCGTGACAAATGAGACGGCCGCGTCATTTGCATAGTTTCGCAAACACTGGGGAGCGTGCGCAAGTCGGCCGACGCGTCCCCGCGAGCCGCAAACAATGGAGAAAAACTTGAGGGAGACGATCGCAAATAGGACACCGCTGCATTTTTAATGCCGCAGGGGCGTCACCCTCCCTCGCCCGCCTCCGCCCCCCACGGGACGCGGGGCGGGGGCGTGGGGCGAGGGGTGCGGGGGCGCGGGGGTGGACGCGGGCGGAGCGCTCCCTCCGAGAAGCGTCGCCGTCGCCGCGGGGCTGTAATACAGTCGCCGGGACAAGACAACCGGGCGCTCCGCCTCCGCCGCCGCGCCGCCCCGCGTCACGCGAGGGCTCTTGATTTAGTAAAAGAGGAATGCGCACTCGTGAAATCTCGAGGGCGCCGTTGGGCGCGCCTTGTCGGTGGGCGCCTTTGAGGGGCCGCGAGGGCGATCGAGCGCCAGGCGATCGCACGGCCAAAGGGCGATCGCGGCGCCGCCGGGTGCGATGGGGGTGAAGGAGATGGCGAGGAAGGGGGAAGACGAGGGGAGATGCCCCGCGGGCGGCTCGGCGCGATGGAATGGAAATGAGGAAAATCGGTGGCGGGCGTCGCTTAGGAACGCACGCTGGCCGGACAATGGATGCAGTTGTATTGTGACTGCAGGCAGAAGGAAACGTACGGAAGAAAGGTGTGTGGCACAAATAATTCTTGGATTCACTGCTTTGTCTTTTGTGTGGATTTGTTACGTTCATTCTGAATTCCAGAACTTTTTTAAAATTTCATAATGAGCAAATGTATAACATAATATTACAAGTAGGCAAATGTAGAATAATTCAGCTTTTGAAACTAGAAAAATGTTACATTTTCGTAAAGATTTTATTAAATTAATAAACGTATTTCAATACGAAAAATTGGTTTACTTTGGTTAAATTTAAATTGGTTTACAAGATAATTTTCACCATGCGTAATGACGAAACAAGCGTTGGCGACAATAAATGAAAACATATTGAAACGTACTGTTAGACAGCAATTTAGTTAATATATTCCTCACTCCCTACACTGTCAGAAATTTCCGCATTACTTTTAATGTAAAAGTACATTAAAGTAAGTATCATGTACGTAAATGAAATTTAATGTACACGTACAGTAACTTTAAAGTACGTGTGCATTAAATGTAATGTACGTGTACAATTAAATTTACTGTACGCGTGTACATTAAATTTACTGTATGCGTGTACATTAAATTTAATTTACGTACATGATACTTTAATGTAATTTTACATTGAAATTACTGTATGTGTGCATGAAATTTACATTCCATGTACTAACTTCAATATTTAAAATTTGTTCAAACAATTGTCACCCCGACCGGGATTCAAACCCGTCTGTCCTTGCTTACGCCCACTTGCTCTAACCACTATCGTATCGAGGCAATCAATTCTTTGAGCATGCTCTTAGGCCTGATGAATTGCCCGTTTGGATTTACGCAATTGTCACATTTTTGGACGCGTTTACGCTCGGAAATATGCCCTGCAGATGTAAAGAACACTTAGTTCTGACCTGGGTACTGAGTAACAAATGTATTTTAATACTTGAATTTCTTCAGCGAATAGTCACCCCGACCGGGTTTCGAACCCGGGACTTCTGGATCACGCTCAGGTGCTCTAACCACTGAACTATTGCGATATACAATTGCTTCAGGAGGTTCTTAGGCCTAATGTATTGCCCACTCTGATATGTATACTATATTCTTTACGTCTACGGAACATATTTCTTTAGACGTAATATATATTAAATATTAACTCTACAAAATTATGTATTTATTTATAATTTTGTCACTACTTCTTCACCTGCTTTGGGCGCGTTTACGCCCGGAAATATGTTTCGTAGCCGTAAAGAGTACTAAATTCCGACATTGTTACAGTGACAATTCTTTGAAAAAGTTTAAATATTTCCGGAGAAATTCAAAAAATTGTTAACTAAAGAATTAGCGTACTATGTACATCACTACAATTTTATTATAAAGATATTTACAATTTTATTTGTTACCAGTTTGAATGTAAATACGAATTTTAAAACATTTATATTTTTTGTATACATGTTGAAATTATGTTTTAAATTTATTATACGTAAGTTCAAATAGCAGAAGAACATACTTCTAAAAATTACACTCATTTTAATTTAAACATTAAATTTAATGTACAACACATTAATATCGGTTTAATTTACAAGGTACATAACGTTTAATGTAGTCCTACATTAAATCTACATTGATTTTAATTTTAACATTACATTTAATGCACAAACACATTAAAATCGCTTTAACGTACACGGTACATTAAATTTAATGTACTGCAGTACATTAAATCTACATTGACTTTAATTTACACATTATATTTAATGTACGTGTACATTAATATCGTTTTAATGTATTCGGTACATTAAATTTACTGTTAAAAACTGCATAAAACTACATTAAATTTAATGTTATTTCTGATAGTGTTCGTTTTCCGGCAAACCTGATATGAAGGTTTGAAATAGAAGTTGAGGATGTGAATTGAATGATAAGGGAGGAATAGTAAAACCAACCCACCATGTCACCACAAATAGCAAAAGAATCGATCAACATTCGAACTCCGATACCTGAATGTGAACGGTCTGGCCGCTACATCACGGTTCACCCCGTTGGGTACAAATAACACGCCTTGCATTCCCCAGGGGGTGCAACGACGTCATTTTTAAACTCAAGAATCACTGCAAAACATTAAGGTGGCCGCCCAGCACGCGGAGTGGGGCTGTCATGTTTCGCAACGCGGATGAAGAGCGCAGGCAGCACGGTGGGCGGGGGCTTGGAGTGCGGCTGTCGGGGCCGGGGCGTAGACGGACTGGCGCGATGCAAACAGTTGCCGCTTGCAGAGTCGTAGTAAATAAAATGGCTGAAGGATGGCGCGGAGGCGCGGGACGGTGGCGACAGCGCGGAGATCGGCCGGAGATAGGCGCGCGCGGGACAAACGGTGACGAGAGCCGCGATTAGTCGGACGCAATCGTCGGCCACGGGCGGAGACCGCGAGGCGCACGGCACGGCAGGGCGCGGCGTGCAACCCGCTCGTTCTCGCGCGCGAACGTGGACACGCTCCGCGTGCCAGTGCGTTCCAGCCCGTAGTCGCCCGCCGCCACTGTCGCCAGCGTTGCCGGCGGTCCGCCCCGCACCACGCGGACCCACGCCACCGTAGCGTCCGCGCCCCGCCCCTCCCCGCCCGCCTTCCCCTCTACGTCGCTGCCGGGCGAGGAGCGCTGCCAAGGAAGCTGGCGCCAAACCTCGGAGGCCGACAGGGGGCAGCGGTGTACTGACGGCGGCGGCTGTGGTGGTGATGGAGGTGGTGGTGGTGGTAGTGGCGGCGACGGCGGGCAGAGCGACGCAGCAAAGCGGGAAAGAAGGCGGGGAGGAAATGAAGGAAAAAGAAATAAGATCGGAGAAAAAGAGCGAGGAAAAAAACATTTGGAAAGGCAAGAGCGCGGCGCTGTGTGCCAGGCGAGACACCCGCCGCCACCGCCGCCGCCGCTCCTGCCCGCACGGCCGCCGCCGGTGCCGCTGCTTCCCCGCGCCCCCGTCATCAGACGGGAGCAGTAACCCCCGTTTAGCTCGAGTCTCGCGCTTTTCCTCTGCGCTGTTATTTTTTGATATTTTTCTAGAGCGGAGCGGAGGAGTGCAGCGGCGGCGGCGGCGGTAGACGGGCGGCGCAGCATGTGGATGCTGTACGAGCATCTCTCAGGAGATCTCCCGCAGCCGAGGGGTGAGGCGCGACGGAAAGGGAGGCGGCAGAGGGAACGTCGGAGGGTGGCGAGGGCGGCGAAGGCGGCGAGGGCGGCGAGGACGCCGAGGGAGGGCGAGGGAGAGCGAGGGAGGCGGGGCGCGCGCGACGGGGGCGGGGCTGGCGCCAGACGAGACGGGGTCGGGAAATGTCTGGAGGCCGCGTTGCCGCCCCCGCCGGCGAGGAGCCCGAGCGGGCGGCGCGGGGCGGGGCGGGGCGGCGGAAGCGGGGGCCGGGCCACGGCGCCGAGGGCGCCACCGGCCGGAGAAGCAGAGCGGGGGAGCTGGCAGCGACGGGAAGTGAGCGCGCGGCGCGGACGTACAGGAGGAGATCGCGAAGCCGATGGCGGGGCTGGAAGGGAGGGAAGGGAGAGAGAGGGGGAGGGAAGCGCGGGAGAGGCGGAAGATGCGGCTAGCGTTCGCGAAGCAGTGGGGACGCGGTGGTGGCCTCGCGGTGGAGATGGCGGGGCAGGGCGAGGTCGGCGGCACAGCCCAGCCAGGCACCGCCCTCGCAGCCGCAGCGTATGGACGCGCGGGCGGTTTCGGAGGCATATACGCATGCACTGGCTGTGAGTACGGGCTACGCTCAAATTCCGCGGCATTTACCCAAGATGGTCCGCCATATTTCACTTACATTCTTCTTTTTTTCGATCGTTTCAATCTTTTGGGACTCCACACGACGACATTTGATAGCATTCAGAAAACCAAATGACAATAAAAGACCTAGAACTACATCATCACGTTACGTTATCTCACACGTAATTACTTGTTTCTAAGTGAAATATTTCGGATACCTACTCAAAATGCACACAATGATTATGTGTCAGATAATAACGATATTAATGAGCAATAATTGAAAATATATGATGCTATACTACAATAGATATTTCGGATAATAAGCAAACACAAGTAATTGGCCAATGATTTAGCCCCTGTTTGTAAACGCGTGCAGCCACTGACAGAGATAGGATTAAGCACAATAGATAATTGCTTCTCTCTTGTTTGGGTTTTGATGTCGGGGAAAATGTAAAGAGGATAAGGTCTAAAATATTGCCCCGGAAATGAAACATTTATCGACCAAAGAGTTTACGAAAAACTCTTTATAAAAATGTTCGGTTTCTGTTACATGTACTGTATTTTGAATTGACCATAGTCAGGGTGTTTTCAAGAAGATATTTTGGTAGAACCTACGATATGTATAACACATTAGTGAAGCTTGTAATAACACACATTTCTCTTGCAATTGTGTCTGCATCTTAAATATTTGTCTACAATATCCCGTTTCATTTTAGAATTGTTAACTGAAAATACATTAATATTTGAAGTAATTCAATTTAACAACGATCCAAACACTGTTGTTATGTTATTAGTTTCATTTCAATGTGTTCTTTCAAGTGCCAAGGAGTGCGTAGAATTTTGAGATTTTTCTAAGTGATGAAATAATAAATTATTGAATTTGTCTTTTCGCAGAAAATTGTTCACTTTAAAGTCTAACAACAATTCACGATAAACAACTTTTCGTTTAAAGTTTTAATCATCGCCGTTAAGAAAATCACATTGTATCTTATACAATTCTATAATATACTTTTCTTACTTTCACATGTGAGCGACATTTCGGCGATTCTAGTGCCTCAGTGGAGAAGTGGTGTCGGTTTGGATCGCACATCGTCTGCAGCGTCTCGGTCGATTATCAGGTGCTTTTGTTGTCGAAGCAGCTTCCTTATTGCGTTTGCCAGGAGAGCACTTATCAGCCGCGCTCGACAGCCGCAAAACGACTAGCAAGACAAGCAAATAGCTGCTGCTCCTGCCTGGCGCCTAGGGTGGCCCGGCGGCGGTGGGGAGATGGAGAGTGGCGGTAAGTCCCGATCTGGGGCGTGCCAGGCCGTACACCGTGCCTGGCCTCTCGCCGCCACGCCGATCACTGCCTAGTCATACACTGCTTCTCGCCTCCGTTCCAGTCGTCGTCAAACATGACGAGCGTCGACGTCACCACTTACTCTTTTCTGAAGAACTCTTCACTCCTCGTGACACTCCTCACATTATGCATCTGTTGCCGAAATGACCACAATGGCCGTTACTCCTCATTCTTCGCTGAAAAACTCATTTCTCCTTAAGATCGGTATACACGGTACAGTTTTCGAGCAGATTCTCATACATTTTCTGTACAGAAATTTCAAGAATCCAAACCAGAAGTATAAAAGCCAAAAGTTGCGCATACACTGTACGTTTTCTGCGTGAATTCAGTATGAATCACAACACGACGCCTCTAGGGGGTCTGCTGGGAACCAACTTAATTACGCCGTGCAAGTACTTTCAGTGGCGATATTTTTTGCATGCGTTTTGACTGTGACCTTTATTAAGTATTTAATAACCATGAGGAGCATAGACAAGAAAATAGGAAGGCAGGAATAGGGAAAAAAATAATTTACCATAATATCACTTCACACAATCGCATGTTGACACACGTAACCACAAAATCGAAATGGCCTATTACCATTGCGTCGGGTAAACAAAGCCATTTGTGGACGAATCTGCTGCTAGAGCCGCTTGAGTCAAACTGTACGCTTTCTGCATGAAAAAATACGAACACGCTGAAAAGTTTTCTTGCATTCTGGACTGCACATTTCCTGTACGTCCAATCTGCATTAAATCTGTATCATGTATAGAGACCTTTACACTTCTCATCACCTCATTGCTCTGTTACGAAAACGGCAACAATCGTCGTTACCCCTTACTCTTCACTGAAGAACTCTCCCTTCCTCCTAACAATCCTCACCACCTCATGCCTCTGTTACCAAAATGACCACAATCGTCGTTGCTCCCCACTCTTCCCTGAAAACCTTTTCCTCCCTAACAAACATATCATGGAGCCACAACAAATCCCGTTTCTACGAGTATCTCCATCCCTGATTTCCACCAAAAATCGCCGCCCACCCTAGCACACCACCGTCCTCCCTCCTGCTACCGCGTGGCGTCGCCGGCCCCCGCCCGTTATCTCCGCCCACCCTCGTCACCGTCGCCACCGCCGCCGCCGTCGCCGCCGTCCCCCGGGGCACGACGCCGGGCGAGGTCGTTCGCGAGGCCTCCCGCTCGCCTCAATGGCGCCTGTGTTCGGCGGAGGAGGAGGCGGCGGCGGCGGCCGGCCGCCAGGCGGCGTATGACGTAAGGCAACTCGCCCAGCACTCAGTGTCAGTACGCAGCGCCCGGGAGGGACCGCGCCAGGCCGGCCGCTAGCACGCTGCCCGCCCGGTCGTCTGTGTCTCGTCTGGCGGCGACGCGGCAAACTGCGTCGGGGAGGGTGACGTCGGTGGTGACGATGGCTTGGGTGGAGCACGATTAGGAGGGGGAATTCTGGCGTTTCCCTGCTCTTGAAGGATCACGAAACTATGTTGTAAGCGATGGATTAATGTCGTGAGGAAAAAGGATCGATTGTTTTGGTTAGGCACGATCGATTTTTTACCGTAATTTTTATGAAACAATAAAATATTGTTCTTGAAATATTGGCGAATTTTTTAGAGTTTAATAATCCCAAAAATAATAGCTTTATTTCGCACCTTCTTTAGTGTTACACAGAAGAAAATAGGTACAATACGAAATCACATGAATAGAAGGTACTTATAATGTACAGTCCTTATTATTCCCTATGATTTCCATTACAATATAGATTCTCATATTTCCATAACACAATCACAAATTGATTGCAAGTACTTCACAATTCTCATTCGTAATTAACGCATAGACAAGACGACCGTTTAGTCATCACAACAGTAGCTTGCATCACATATTGCCACAGTACACGAAAAGCCATAGAAAATGAAAACATAGTTTATATAAGGCAATGGCGCATCCAGGGGGGCTTGGGGCCATGGCCCTCCCTCCAAGGCGTAGTTTTCGTTTACCTTCCTTTGTTTGGCAAAAATGATTTAAACATTTATTTATGTTCGAATTGTGTAATTATTTAAAGGACCATAATGTATAGTATATCTACAGTACATACATAATAAAGAATTTAATAAGAAATATGTTAGTGATTCAAGGGAGTGTTTTAATTTGATGGCAAATTAAATGTGGTCAATAGTGTTTATAAGCTAATCATGAAGTCTCCTGTGATTGATTGTACTATTAGCCCGAAGGAAGGTCTAAAATTAGACAGACACATCAGGGGTAATATGACAATAAAACGTAATCCGCCCATTGCGAAAGGGCTGTGTTTGATAAAGAGTGCAGACGTATCGGTAACGGCGGAGTATGTAGTGATGACAGGCAGCTTGACGAAATGACTGGAAAGAAGATTTGATTTCTGTGAATCAAGAGCTTTCTGAAGGGTGGCGGTTAACGAAGAACTAAAGAGGTGGGGAGAGAACACTAAAAGGAACTGAGGTAGCAACTAGGAATGAAATGAAGAGATGGGGCCGCAAGAAATCGCTGTCCTGACAAACAGCCCTAGTGAAACAGTTGTGGACGAGAGTGAGCACAGCAAGCGAGACAACCGCAAGCGCTTAGCGCGTAGGGCCGGGAGGCGAAACGTTTCCGGGTACGGCAGTGCGAGTGTGCGTGCGCCGGGGGAGCGTCATCGCCAGCGACGGCGGACGCGCGAGGAGAAGCAGGCCGACGGCATCGTAAGGCCTCGGGTTTAGGCTGCATCTGGCCGGAGGCGCGGCCCGCTTGCTGCTCCCCGCCATCTCCGCCGCCGCTGCCCATACCTCCCCTGCCGCTGCAGCCCTCGCTGCCTTCGCTGCCCCCACCACCTGCGACACCGTCTCCACAACCGCCGCCTACGCAGCTACCGCCGTCGTCTCCCTCCGCCCCTGCCATCCCCGCTGCCTCCGCCGCACCCGCCGTCTCCTCCACCTTCCCCGCCTCCGCCTGCACAGCCGCCCCCGCTGCCTCCACCGCCCACTCCGCCTCCGCCTCCGGTGCCTCCACCGCACCGCCGCAGCCGTCTCCACCTCCCCCGCCTTTGCCCAGCGGGCATCGGGCCGCGCGCAGCAGGCCGCCGAGCGGTGGCGGCGGGGACGGGAGCGGAGGCGGGGGCGGCGCCTCGAGTACTCTTTTTCCTTCCAGAGGAATTAAGATACGCCTCCCGCTGTGACGCCTCCCGCTGCCTTGGATCGCTTCCGCGACGTAAGCGCTCACGCTACATGAGAATCGACGCCTTGTAGGCTTTGCACCAGCTGAAGCGCACTGCTTCACCAACCAGCACGTTGCTCAACGATTTCCCCACCCAGAATGCGGCTTTTCGGAACAGAACCTACAGAGAGCACGTTTTGTTTCATTTCATAAGAGCGCTGTTTATCTATGGGGTAACAATGCACTGTATGGAAATGGAACAAAATACGTACGCATCAATGAATGCAGGTAATGTAAATATACCATTCACTATTGTTCACCGACTCAGAGAAACAATCTCAAATATATTTAGTTTTGAGAAATACAAAAAATTATCGTAACACCAACTCATTTCTTTCGAGTACACAATTAATATACAATAAAGGAAAATGTAGGAAGAAGTACTGTGTCCCTCCCACACGTGTGCTAATTAAACAATCTTTTATAAGAAAGAGACATTTTCGGAACTATACAGATGTGCCGTTTCAAACGAATCTCGAATTTTCACAGACATGACACGGCGGCAGGGCCACCTTTGTGGGGGAACTTTCAAAGGCCCAGAATCCCAGGAACTCGGTACACTTCGACTCGTCCCTTCTACCTTTCCCCCCTCTTCTTCATCTCCTCTTTCTCCTCAGCTGCTCTTGCCGTCACTGCCGCCGCCGCCGCCGCGCGGGTGCCATCGCTTTGAGCGCTCGGCAAACGAGCATCGCTGGCCACTCCAGTTCGAAAGGAGCCCCTGACGCAGTTACCGGAACGGTCCTCTCCGCGCTTTCTCTCGCCTCCATATTAATTTGGCTGCAATTACGGCCGTTAATTATTTGTTGATGCGCTCAAGCCGAGCCGCGGGGCTGTAGGTGGTCGGCGGAGCGGGCGGGGGTGGCGGGGCAGGGAGGACAGCGGCGGGGAGGGCGAGGCGGTTGCAGCTTGAGGCACGGTGGGCGGGGCGGGTCCGCCGCCGACGGCCGCCTTGCACGCGATCGCCTCTCCCTCAACCACCACCGCCGCCGCCGCCGCCGCCGGCCGCGGACCGCCCCTGATCCGGGCGGGCAGGCGCTCGTTGCGGGATCTCGTCTCCAGATAGCCGCACCACCACAGCGCTGCGCGTTATAAAAGTTGTGTTTTTTAAGATCTTTCTACTCGTAATGCTAGCTTTTGGATCGCAGCCATGCAGAACTCTTCGAGTACTTTTTTCGTCGTCTTCCTTCCCTCCCTTTCTCGTTCCTGCTCTCGCCATACTAACTGGATCTACGGGTATTATCAATTTTAATTAAACGTTTCCATACGCTGCTTTGAGGATTCCGTATGCCGTGGATCGCTTGTGTGATTCTAACCTCAATTACCCCCCGCCGGCCCGCGCGCGCTGAATTAGAAAGTATAAGCGTCGCTACAAACGGTTATTGCGCTAAGCGTTGTGTCGCTATTGCCACTTAGGCGATGTCCGAGGGGAACGAGGTGTTGCTGCACGCTCGGAACGATCGGTTCGTTGACGCGTTGGGAGGCGTTAGCGCGGTGGCGAGGGCGTGGAGGGCGAGGACAGCAGCGGAAGGGGAGGGCAGGTGGGAGGGAGGGACAGAGGGGCGTCGGACGCCTGTCCGTACGAGGGACGGCGATTCCAATGAAGTCCGACAAACGCTCGCGCATCCTTCCTTGACGATTCATCCGATTATTCACAAGTCACAGGTATGAACAGCAGGGGGAAGAGCTGACCGATTGCGTCCTGTAACACGAGGGACTCTTTGGTTAGCGTCATTTACTTTGTGAAGAAAATGAGAACGGACGTGGAAAATGGTGAATGATTACAATACGCCGCAGTCGGTGACATGCAATGCTAAGGAGAAATGATTGCTTAATAATTTCCTAAACACATATGTGAAACCAGACGTGATGTTTTAAGAAGTCTTAATTCCATTTCAAAAAGGAAAGACAATACTGTTTTGTGGTTTTGCTTTAACTACTGTGCAGTAACGTTTCTGGGAAGATGATACGGAAGAAGTCTGTTGGAGGCGCGCGAAGTGGAAAGAGACGAGGTTGTGGGTGGGTGATATGACTAAGTTATGAGCAGATCGGGCACGGGGAGCAGGAGGCGGGGAGGCGCGACACAGACCACACGAAGCCGAGGTAACTTCCTCGGACGGTTGGATAATGATTTAAGGCAAACTGGAAAGACGGCAATGAAGATCAAGGAAATAAATGGCCGGCCTGGGCGTACGGAGGCCGGAGGTGCGAGATGGCAGGCGAATGGGCGGTAGGCGTGTGGGCCTATGTCAGCCGAGTGAGGTTTCAGCGGGGTATGACGTGATTCGAAAGGAATTTCAGAGACGTTAGAGCAGGATTCGACGAGCAGCAGGAAGTGAGCAGCGAATATCACGCATAGTGAAAGAAGAAGTCGAGTGGCAAAGAAGAGCAGACCGGAGGTATCGGAGCCGTCAAGAGTGAAGACAGACATAGGGTCATGGGCCAAGATTCAAAACCCAACGCACAGACGAATTAAGAGAGAATCTGATTAAAGGGTAAACGTAAATGAATGCGAGTGTGGGAATCGTAGATAGAATTGATGTTGATGCACAAAGAGAGGAAGGAATTCTAATGAGGTCGTTGTTTGCGATTCGGATAAATGGCATTGATGGCATATTATCTAGACGAGGAGCAGCGAGTATCATCAGAAAACAGGTTGCACGACAGTGTGAACATTTCGTTTTTGATAGTACCAATTAGTTTTATGCAATAGAATTCGAATCCATCAAATTAATATGTCAACTAATTTTCAGATTATGTTATAATTCCCTTAAGGAAGTGTATCTCCTTAAGAAGATTATCATTTAAGCACAATGCGTGGAATGCCTACTTTGTGACTCTTTCTGAATCAACCTCTGAGGCAACAAGACATCCGACAATTAATGTTAAGCGATGCATTGAAAGTGAGCGGTACCCGTAATCAGACACCGTTACTACTCACGAGAAATAGCGATGTTTGTGCAAATGAGAAGACATTATCTCTATGATTTACAGAAGGAAAATACAATCAAATAAATTTACAATTTTTAACCTACGACCACTTACTGCTTCATTCATATGAAATATGTATAGACTACAGTATTGTATATGCGTATGTATATATATATATATATATAAATATATATATATAATTATATATATATATAAACACAAATAAGCAGACCCACATACACCTGACTGCCTAAAAGTGGGTAAGGGCGCGTGCAGATTCCTGCCGACTCGCAAATGCGGTCGCTGGCGCCCGGATAGATCTTCCGTTACTTCGCAGAAGCACCCATGTGTAAGTGGAGTACATGCACTGGCCGCGGTGGCAGGAAGGCCCTAGGGCGAACTGCAAGCCTACATGCGACGCTTCTCCGCGAATTATCCTTGCTCTGAGGCGGAGGGGGCGGATTTTAGAGAGTGGATTTGGACTGGCTGCTGCATGCAAAGGAAAGTTCCAGGCAAGTGGATACAGTGCAAATAACAGGAGCAATAAATTACAAGGTAGTACGAAAATGGTGAAATGAGTTTAGAGAAAAAAACTACAAAAAACGTATTTGTGTCTGTAAAAAGAGTATATATAATAGAAAAAAAATTATTTAGGTTCTGTATAAAATAATGTAAGTCTCTGAAGAACACATATTTTTACTTCTTATGTATCATAAATTAAAATGGAAAATATGATTTCCTTTTCAGCATTGTTCTTTTAAACATCACATATTTTATAAGTCTCACACGCACAATTTTCACACACTAACACACTAGCACCATGAATGTAGATTTTACCAGTTATTCAAGATAATGACCTCATGATTTCAAGTTCAAGAAACCAGGTCAACCGGCACCAGTGTGAGCACGGCAAAAGGCGCCCGATTTCGGAGAGCCACGCTGAGAACTTCCCGCCGACACCGAGGCCCACGCCTATGCCGAGCTCTGCGCGCTCTCCCCTCCCCCCTATGCACCCCACCGACACCATCCCTAGGTCCACCCGACGCACTGCCACCCTACCACCCTCGTTTCCCTGGCACCCTTCCCCGGCCCCGTCAGGCCGCGCGGCGCCCCTCCATCAGATGGCCCGGGGCAGGCCAAGACTAAAATCGATATCGAATTTTTCAAGGTAGGTAGGAGCAGGAGGCGGGTGCAAGCGGCGAAGCGGGGTGGGAGTGCGAATGAGTGGGTGTGAGATGCCGAGGATTGGCGGAAGGGGGCATTCTGGACGGGGGAGAAGAGAGGGGTGAATTGTAGAAGTAGTGTCGAGCGGAGAAGCAACGCTGGGGCAACGGCAAATGTGATTTGGCAGCGGCGGCGAGGGCAGCGGGGGCGGCGGGGCGGCGGGGCAGCGAGGGCGGCGGGGCAGCGGGGGCGGCGGGGCAGCGGGGGCGGCGGGGCAGCGGGGGCGGCGGGGCAGCGGGGGAGGCGGGGCAGCGGGGGCGGCGGGGAGGCGGGGCGGCGGAGGTGGCGGAAGCGGCGGGGGCGACGGGGGCGGGGTGGGCAGCGGGGGTGGCGGGGTGGCGGGGCGGCGGGGCAACGGAGTAGCAGCGGAGTTGTGGAGGTGGAAACGAGGGGGGTAGGTGGGGCGAGATGCGACTGCAGCACGTGGGCGGCTGGAGTGGGTGCGAGGGGGCGGTGGAGGTGGAAGGGGTTAACGCGGGCGGAGGCGCCAGAGCAGCGGGAGATAGAGGTAGCGCGCGGCTCAAGCAAAACACAGAGTGCGGGAGAAACGTGCGGAGAGAAAACAAAAAGGAAAAAGCTCGCGGAAGAAAACAACCACATGGATGTTTTTTCTCCCTTGAAAATGAAATAATAACAAACGTGGGAAATTGACAGCAAAAAGGGAATGAAGCTAATCAATTCTTTATAAAAATGGCAGGATGATAAGATATGCGGATCGCATGTGTGAGGGAACGAGAGAGTGTGCGGGTGGCGTGGGGTGAGGCTCAGGCGAGCGAGTGGGGAAGGGAGGAGAGGAACGGGGGCGCTCTCCCACAGCGGCCGCGTGCGAGGAGCCTCTCGCCACAGGGAGACGCCGAACCCAGGTCGCCTCCACACGAAGCCTGCCTCAAATTACGGGCGCCCGCTTCCGATCGGATTTTTATTCACAGAATTTAAAAAATCCAAATGGTTAAACAAAGATCATCAATCGTTTAGAAGATCAAAACAATTAAAGCATTGCAATAATCATAATACTTCGTAAAGTAAGATGACTGTGTTATATCCAGAAACAAAATCAACCAGATTGCTTTTGACATCTTTCATTGGCAACTGGTGTGACGGGGAATGCTCCGTGTAATGTGAGGGGACAGAAGAGAACGGTGACAGTGCGTTATTTGGATCAGGGTAATGGCAGAACAACAAGAACGTTGACACAGTTTAAAAGATGTAAATGAGTTCTATGAAAATCTACGCGAGAGTGTGTTAGACCTCGAAGTTGCACAGGTAGCGCCTACAATTTGTGCCCTAGTTCCCGAGGCAAAAAGCTCGACCTACCACCGTAGCCAAATGCACCCCAAAGCTCGCTTTGCCCGTTGTTCTTCGGCATTTTATACCCCACTTCCTCACACTTTATAGGCGCAGCTCTAAGTAGGGGTTTGTTTACGTCCGCCCCAAAGCCATTTTACATCCTGTTCCGTCCTTGTCTCTACACATCAGAACGAATCTTCAATTTGCTTCCCTAATGAATCTTGGTGTAAAGCGTATAAGAAATCTCACGAGAGCATTGATACCGACGCTTAACTTGATTATCATTCTCAACTGAAATAGCCATATTTTAATATTAAAACGACTCTCATCATTCTAGTGTTTTCGTTCTGGAATAGATCCGTGACGAAAGAGAGGTTAAAATGTAGACAGGAAGTTCTGACGATCGATAAAATTACGGCGTTTGAAAAAAGAATTGTTTCTACTGAATAAATAATAAAGGAAATCTCACCAATTTAATAAACGACTACTGGTAATTTTCTTGTCATTTCGATGTGTTTCTAAGAATACAAATGATAGCATAGTAATTACTCAATATAAAACGTGGAATAATCAAAATGTTTTTTTACTTTAATGGAAATAATCAATGGAGTTCAAAAAAGCACCACGGGGCAGACGAATATGATCAAGCTTCTAGGACGATAGTAGAACGTAGACCGCAGCAAGAATAATAAATACTCATAAATATCAGCATATTGGTCTATTTAAGAACACATTTTAAGAAAACTAGAGGTGCTAAAACAGGACGCACTTTCTCGCCCGTATTTCCATGCAAAATTTCGCGTAAAAGTACTCAAATTTTCGAAAAATTGTACATGACCTTATTGCAAAATTATCTTTAAGGAACAGATTTCATTCAGGAAAAAACTCTATCTTCATAATTGTATTTGTAAGAAGACGTCGAACAAATTTTGAACTTTTGCAATTTTCGAAAAATCAGGGTTTTCAACAAACATGAGACCTACACCATTTTCTTAAACGTTCTTTACGTCATCCAAAAACAAAATTTTTAATCAAAAACGATGGAGCCGTTTCCTTGAAAATTTTGAAAATGTCCCTGGGGCTTCCTGCAAAGTACCTCCTAAAATTAAAATATCGGTTTCAAATTCCAGGAGCCGCGACATCAGCCACATTGATTGGGGGGGGGGGGTACCAATTTTGGAGAAAATCGGTTTAGCAGTTTAGTCGCTATCGTTGTTCACAGACGGACAGACCTTTTGCCGACAATCGATTTTTCGCCATCAAGGACCCACAAAACATGGATTCTGGCTACATCACGAGTTAGAAGATTTTTTTCTAAATTTAGCAACTAGATTTATCCACTTTCTCGTTACCAGAACCCAGAAATAAGCGTTTTTCTGCCGAAAATTCACAGTTCTTTCGCGCAGCATTACATAACTTTCTCTCTACTCTGTAGAGAGAAAGTAAAAATTGAAGTAATTTTTGAGAAAATGTTGAAAATATTCTAAGGGCTTCAAGAAAAATATTTTCAAAAGAAACGTTTCGAATTCGCGGGACCTTGAGTACTCCGTCATCGACTAGGGAATATCACTTTTCTAGAAAACCATCTGAACTATTTACGCACAAGTGTTGTCCACAGTCAGTCAGACGGACGAAGAGTTTTGTGAAAAACAGTTTCCGGTATCCAGAACTCACAAAACTCTGTGGAAAAATCAGCACTTTTCCCAACAACATTACTTAATTATCTCTATGCTCGTATAAGAGAATATAAAAACAATAAACTGACAATAGTTATAAATAAAATTGAATGTTGGGAATGCTACGCAATTATTAAGTTGTCAAACAGCACGCGAGTTCTGAAGGGTTGAGACGATGAGAAGACACCCATCTTCTTTGAGTTGCCCGGGTCGGTTAAGTTGATATTGCTGTATTAAATACAATATATTTTTCTCAAATTTAACATTCTTTCTCATTTTTAAGTCTATAATCCTTCCTGTGGGAGGACAGATCCGAGATCTGTGTGTATTACACCTGCTAAAGAAAACAAAATAGGAACACCTGAGCTATCAGTTTTTCTACCTCTGCCTGTTTTTATAACAATTCGTTTTGTTGTGATTTCACTCGCGTTTTTCATTTCGGTGTTGAATTGCGGGTCCAACCGATAGAAATACTAGTTTTCTGATTGCCAGGGCGTCCTATAATGTTCCATACTATACATATTTATTCCGTCTAATTTCAACGTATCCAAAGACCAAAAAAACGTTTGCAGTGATAGTGATTATTTCTTGATGAATATCCAAATTATTATTCATTAAACTTTTGACATAATTACACCCCTTTTACAAGAACAAATCATGAATCAAATACTACGTTCGTTGTTCTCTGTTGTTCTGATTTAAAAACGAATAACGTAACTGATAAGCCCTAAACGAACAGAGTAATGAACTAATGTCACTCTCTATGAATTGGCAAATTAATATCTAAATTACTAATTTCCAAAGTGCGCAGAAATTATGCAGCCTCCGGCCGAGTGGGAGGTGTCTATGGTTTTGTTCAATACCCACGACACTTGGGAAAAAATACAAAAACAGTTTCGATGTTGACAGAAAAAGGAAAAAAAAGAAAAAAAAAAGATATTGTTACTCCACCTATTCTGATACTGCGCGTACCAACTGAAATCTCAGACTCAGTGCGTCAGTACTTACAGCTCAACTGATGTCATCCAACAGCATGGCTTCAAGGAAGAGACCGCCAGCCAGTAAATATTTGCTAATCACGTATTGCGTTACGGAACAGTAATATATTTGATGTTCTTGTTATGCAAGTTTCTGTTGTCTTGGGCATCTTATATACATCTATGTTATTGCAGTATTCGTGAAGACTGTTTTCTTAACATATTTAATTTATTACAGAGTTATAAACGAGTACTTGTTTCTTGTTCTAGAGCTACTTACTGAAAAACCATTTTGTTTGGTTATGTTCAGGAGCATTTTTATAGCCGCATTCCACTATTTGGGTCTATTTACATAAAACAAATATGCAATATAACGTTCGGACTGAGGCGCAGGAGAAATTTTACATCCTTAAGCAAGTCCTGATATTATGAAGTTCAATCACCAACATTTTTTGGCGATACCCGAGAGAAATGAAATTGGTGGATGGGTGATGATATGTTTCGAATGGCGAACCAACGGCGGAATGAGAGGTAGTGAAATCGTGAAACACCGGAAAAAAACTGCCACGGACCCACGTTGTCTAGCACAATTCCACATGGATCGACCGGAATTTGAACCACGGAAGGTGAACGGTCTGTCTACTACACGACGAGTCGCTCACGTGCACTGGAGGTAGAAAGAAAGGAGAGGTGAAAGAGGGAGAAGATAAAGGAGAAGGGTCCCAGGCGGCGTCAGCGGGGTTCCTCCGTCGCTAGGGTTCGCCTTTGGGCGCGCAAGAAATAAAAGAAAAGACTCTCGGGCCGCTGCTGCCATCGGACGGCGAAAGAGGGAAGCTGGAAGAGGGCTAGTCTGGAGAGCATCCGCTAGGATTAAGTTGTGATCCTCCAACGATAGGCCAATTTTAAGTACACGGTTAAGGCACGCGACACAAAATATGTTTACTATTAGGACGGGAAATCCACTAAGGAGTTTGGTCGAATGTCGTGGTTGACACTTTTTGCAATGGTGATGGGAAACGTGGGTAGACAAAAAGTGTTTGATTCTCTTGAATTATTCATTAGAGAATTCCATATAAAATGTTTATGTGGCCGGAATGTGGTAGTTCTCAGATGTTCGTGCTGCAAATTAAAAGTTCATTGTGCGAAGTTAAAGAAAAAATGTCGCTTGCCCTCAATGCTCAATTTCTAACTTGCACGCATACTAACAGGTACGTACTAACAGGTAACTGCAATGACTGAGCTATGGTGTCGATATCATCACTACCTCCATCGAAGTGCTCGATGGCTCCATCTGTGTCCAAGACGGTACCAACGTTACCAACAACGGCACTTGTGCGAAGGTTCAAACGAAGACGCACGACGGCAACGACAATCATGATGAAGACGTCCGCGAAGACAACGAAGACGACGATGCCAACATTAGTAACAACGGTGCTTGTGCGACGGTTCAAACGCAGACGCACGACGGCAACAACAATTATGATGACGTTTGCGATGACGACGCCAACATTAGTAACAACGGCGCTTGTGCGAGGGTTCAAACGAAGACGCACGACGGCAACGACAATCATGATGACGACGTCTGCGAAGACGACGAAGACGACGACGACGCCACCTGAAAGGCTCGCGGCCGCGGCGTCGCGACACGCAGAAAAACCGGCACCGACCGCTTTGTTAAGAAGTATAACGAGTGGAAGCTCGGAGGAAAATTAATTTCCAAGGCGAAACCTGCGGGATCCTGGCGGCGACCCGAAGGGCGAGATTCTTGGGCGGCGCGGCTGAGTGACTCTAGTTTCCAGAAGTCTCCAGTTAGGCGCAACGAGATGTGCTGCGGCAGCGGCGGCAGTCGCGATGCCAGATGCCACAGTACCGGTTATCGAACTTCGCGATTCCGAGAAATGGCGTTGCCGATGAAATATTTTCGCGGAACCACTTCGGCAGTGGACACAAACGATTAGCTTAAAACCTCTTTTATCTTTTTAATTAGACACAAAAGCATCGGTCGGTCTAAAACACCGAAAGGTAATCAAACCAAATCCTTCATTACTTCTACTTACTGCACACATTCTAATTTATTAGCGTACTTAAATGTAGAGGGAAGTGTTTTCTACGTGTTGATACCTCAACCGAGTTTTTTCTGGGAATATTTGCTTGATGAGATAACTTGTGCAGGTGCATCAAGACCACACGTATAGAAAATGAGCATAGAAACCATACACATTAATTTAGGTTCATTGTACTTACATGAATTATTGTTTTCAAGATAATTGGTGTTATTTTTATCAATATTTATTAAAAAATATCAACACTAATTATGATAATATACTTTAATCACAAAATGGAAGTTATTAGAGGTCATTTGGCCAAAGACGATGTAACGTATTCCTCAAAAAAGAGAACGTGATATATTGAAATGTAGTAATTAACAAAATTTGAAAAGATTCTTGTATATTTTGTTGGCGTGAGTAAAGGTTAAGGGTACGCATACATGAATACCAGGAGTTAATGTGAGTAATTGACAGAAGTAAATATTCATTAAATCCAACATAAGGATGGTAATTTCATTCATGATTAGGAATACACACAACGTTAAGCACAGATATGAGATTTTGGAAGACATCTCGAACGAAATAAGACATCATACGTGCAAGAGTCATTTCCAAGTTGAAACGCATCCATTACTTCGGAGAAGCTGTTTAGTGTCGTCGTTGACTCAATGCATGGAACGTAAACATGTGGAGTCCAGACGAGACACATTGCAAAACAACGTATCTATCGTCAGCAGGATTTGAACTTATTTGACGAAACCACTTCCCTGGAAGAATTGTTAGGGACGCAGCAACGATGCATGGACTGTACCTATGTCCACGATTAACATTTCGTTGCAAGGATTCTCCTATAAACTGATTGATTTGGCTTATTAAAAATACTCTTTGATACAATTTCTTGTTTTATTCGTAACATTAATACTATTCAACCAAGCGAACGAAGAAAGGAAATTAGAGAGAGAATGAGTAAATAAAATATTTTAAATCAGATTAACGATTCCATGATTCTTATCAATGAACACTCCAACCTTATCAAGTATTGAAATGTTCCCAAATACTCATATGTGGTAAGAACGTTGGTAAAGACTTGGAAGCGGGTAAGCACGAAATCCAAGAATTCCAATTTCCTCATTTCTATTGCCACGCCGCACTGAAATTCCTTTTCCAAGCTTCTCTTTCTAGGACTGGCGTTAGCGCTACGGTGCAGCAGAGGAACGCAACCAGCATGTATGCGTTAGCCACGCTGCTCGTCGCAGTTCCCGCCCCTCGTCCTCAAGATGCAGCGCCGGGCAGAGCGCGTGTGGATAGAGAAGCGCGGCTGTACTGCGTGCTTGGACGGGCAGTGACTGCAGTTGCGCGCTCGCCGCGTGCTTGCGCGACGTCGTCCTCGGCTGCAGTGGTGGTGATGGAAGTGATGGAAGCGATGGAGGCGATAGAGGCGTCGGCGACGATGTTGACTCAGTTGAGGTTGAGATGGAAGTGAACGCGGAGGCAGCGACGGACTCAGCTGAGGTGAAGGCGGAGGGGCAGGAGGTGGAGATGTAGATGGTGTCGGTGTCGGAGGCGGAGACGAGACAGTGGCCAAGGCGGACTCAGCTGGAGGCGGAGACGGAAGTGGAGGCGGTGGCGATGGCGGAGGTGGTGGTGGCGGAGGCAGCGACGGAGACGGAGATGTTGGCGATGGCGGTGGCGGAGGTGGAGGCAGAGACTGGACGGTGGCGGAGGCAGAGGCGTTGGCGGAAGGGGTGACGCTGGTGTTGACTGTTAGTGGCGGTAACAGAGGTGGAGGCAGTAGCGAGTGCGGAGACGGAGGCGAAGGCGTTGGCGGAGGTGGTGGCGCAGGCTGAAGTGGAGACGCAGAATGTGGCGGTAGCTGCGGCCTCCCAGGCTGCATCGCCGGCGCTGCGTCGCGTCGCCGTGAGGCGGTCGGCCACGCCGAGGGAGGTGCAGGTGCCAGCCGGGCAATTAAATGCAGGCGTCGGCGGCGGCGACTGCAAGGGCACTGGCGAGTGCATCTGCCTGTGAGCGCACGCGGCGCGGCGCAGCGGGCCCGCGCGACACACGTGCGGCGCGACGCGATGGCTGCCTCGCCGCCGCCTCGCACGCCACCGTACGGGGGCGATGGGCAGCTTGGAAATGACGCGCGTTCCTCACCCGCTTCCCAAGGGCGCGATCAACGCGTGGGTGGAAATTGTGGCGCTCAAATTGATTTTTCTGCGGGGCGCAAGCCAAAAGGAATTCATTTTGAAGGAGAGTGTGATAACCCAACAATGACACTGTACGTGGATTGAATTTGTGATATATGTGACTAAACCATTATTATTGTTATTGTTGTTGTTGTTATTATTATTATTATTATTATATGTGGACTCCTGCAAACGTTCTCCAGTTTGTAAAGCATTATTGTTTCAAAAGTGTAAATGGCTTCACCTTCCAGTCAACTTCGAACACTTCTTCCTGCCTGTGCTAGTGAGGATACTATCTAAAAATGCAGCAGAACATCCGGAAAGGTCTTATTGAGTAGATTATTCCATAAGTAATATATCTTATATCGTCCCCACAGGGACACCAAAATCAGTTTCTAAGGGTCTCAAACGCATCGCGAACGAGTTACGGGCGACGGTAAAGTCTGCTGCAAGTTAACGTGTGTTGCAGTTTCCCTCTTCACCTACTTTATCCCTCACTCCACAATCTACAAACGTCGATTTTATCATCTTAAATCAGTTTGTTGCTGGTCTGGGGGTAATTCCCTCTCCAGCAGAAGCGTATTTACGGGGTTTTGTGCCGACGGTTTCTTAAAAAATTGTGTCACTTATATATCACTAACATCTTTTCTCAGCGTATTATACATACAACAGAAAGGATGTGTAGCGGGATTGGTTCGCCGAGAAGACTATGGCGGGTACTGACTCATTATCTCGATGCGAAGGGGATCATGATTCCAAGGGTCATTTGGAAGAAAAAAATTAGTGAACTGTAGTTAAGGGTAGATCTCATTAAATATTATGTATAGCTTATTTTATAAATTCAATAATTACTAAGCTACATTTCTTCTTTACTTTCTGTAATCCCAACCCCGCCTAGAAAAGGAATTTCATCAACCACTTGTTTCCAAAAACATAAGCAAACTCATGAAGATAACTGTTTTTTTTTCAAATACAACTGTATCTCCTAATAAGACTTCCAGTGTCAAGTTCAGTCACAATCAAAATATTTACGGTATTACAATCTCTAATGGCATTACTTTTCTTCCCCTGAAAAACTTTATTACCATCTTTATCATTGCACTTCTCTATTGCTACATAATTATTTCAAATTTTCCATCTCATTTTTATTGTAATCGCAGACACAGTCACCGTCAGAAAAAAAATCGTGACTGTTAGTATCGCTACTAACCGCCGTCAATACGATCCAGCGGTTCCATCATCGATAACCACCAACCGCGACCGTACTTTCGGACAAATTTCTCTCTTCGGGAGAACACGCAATAAAATATGCGTTTCAATTGTTCTACAGATAATCCAGATCCCCAGCAACGGCACAGCTTACATACGAAAATTACATTGCCATATATTTTTGAAAATTACTCATACCATATGCGATATTAAATTGGAGTACGTGTTTCACAATAATTTCTTTAGAATTTTAAGACCATGCTTTTTGCCATTTTTTCGTTCTAATAAAATTACTGTACTTCAAAAATTTTGTTGGAAGACACTCATTGAACTATTGTTGAAGAATGGGAAACCTATAATCAACAACTAATTGATGATTGCCATGCAGAAGGAATGAACATAATAAAACACACAGATGAAACCAACATTACATTTACAAGTATGCACATCATATTTCCTCGTTCAATATGCATAAAGAGATCTAACTACCACGTCCGAATGAATAAAGGCATCTGTCAAAGGCTGGTTATCGTGGTCGCGTACATTTTCCACAATTTGGATGTGAAATAATACTTTTAGAATCAGTAGGCTTCCCCAACGCCACATACACGTGTAAACACCAAAAACTACCTTTTTTGCGACATTCTTTGATATGCTGAATGAGGACACGCTTAATTAATTTCGCAATCATATGCACCTCCCACAGACAGGACGTAATTATTTTATCTATTGTGTTGACGAACAACCGTTTTTCAGGGCAAACCGTCAGCGGTCAAAACAAAAAAATCGGATGGATTTATTCAAAATAATTTAACATATTTATTTCATGATTGTGGATATTAGTGTTTGGAATTTTATACAACAAAACGTAAATGTTGCGATGTTCTTACACAATTCTCAAGAAAACTTGGAAGGAATTATCTCAAACATAAAAGACATATTCATTCTACAAACAGGTTTGTCGGGAGTTACGGATAATGATAGAGTACAAAACGGAATAAAGGTTGAACATGCTACTCACAATGGGAAAATACACACGGTCATTTGGGAAATAAATTAGATAATAAAATAAAAATGAAGTTGCATGCGTAGGTTTTCAAGGCAACCTGAGAAAAATGAATTGGCATATTACTTATTTCACTGTTTATGATGCTTACGCTAAAACTAATATTAAATTTCTTCCTTCGAGGTAAGGCATTGGAAGTTCTCTTCAAGCTCACTATTCGTTCACAGATAATGTAATATAACTATGAAATCTTTGCTTCATAATTACCTGTATTCTGCCACAAGAGAATGGACGGGGAGGAAAGTATTCCTTACATTCCACTAATTAAGGTCTAATAGCGTTAACTGTATTTTCGTGTTCCTTCTGTGACGTAAGAGAAATTCCATTACATATCAGTTCTCATTTCAGGTACGCACATTGTATGTCCCCTACACTAAGAAGCGCTTTGTCATCTTCAATTGCCGTAAGACATAATCACGGTCGAACGCCTCTCTTCACAACATCGAAGCAACGGACGGAAAAACCCAGCACAAAGGAGGCCGTTGAGGCACCTGCCCCTCCTTTCAAGTAAACCTGCTCCTGTCCATTTTAAGTATATTATGAAGAAATTTATTTTCGTTACGCCGATCATAACACGGCGCTCCGGTGGCTTAAGCACAAAGCCGATCGCACGGAGGGAGAGGGTGCCGGGAGGCGGGGGCGGGGGCGGCAGCCCGCCCGTTCGAGCGTGCCGCTTGCACCGATCCGTCCGTTCGCCCATCCGTCCATCTGACCGGCCGGGCGGGCGGGCGGGCGGGCGGGCGGCGTGGGCCTCGACGGAGAAAATACGACACGGGGTCGCCCCGCCTGCGCCGCGCACCTGGCATCAGTCACAACTCATCAGCGCGCCCGGGCGACGCGACGAGGTGGCGGGGACAGCCCGAGGCCGTGGGGTGAGGCGGGGCCAGGGCCAGGGCGGGGGCGGGGGCGCGCGAACCGGCTTCAAGCGCGCGGCGGCCGCGCGGACGTACGCGCGAGGGGCGAGCGCGTCGGGAATCCGGCGGACGAGCGCAGCCCTGGACGGACGCTCGCCCCTTGGACGTAGTAGGCTGCGGTTCCTCAGGCTTTGCGTAAGTGAACCGAGCGACAGGTGTTCGGATTTCGAACGCAGCTAGGGGCCACGTTATTGAGGAAGAGAACGTCACGGAGATGGCGCGTACAGTAGTCATGAAAGCGTTAGACTCGATATACGTTTGTGGAGATGTTGGCAGGAACTCAGGTGACCAACAAAATGTTATATTATACTATATTATGCATTATATTAAACATAAAATGTTATAATAGATTATTCTTATCGCGACACAACACATTGCCAACCATATAGCGATCACGCGGCGTGTCGTGACTGGTGACACTCTTTTAATTAAAGTAAAACAATTTTGTTGATACTGTAATTAAAATACATATACATTGATATAGAATTGTCTGAAAATAGTGGAATACGCATTATTATGAAGTGTGAATACGCATAGTGGAATACGCATTATTATGAATAGTGGAATATGCATTTTATTTCGAAATCATGTACATTATTCAGTATTATATAAACAATTCATTTCCATATAATTTTTTAAATAGTATGTGATAGTTTTGAATCTCTATGGACAGTTCTTATCTCCTTACACTTCTAGTTTTAAGACAGAATCATTAGTTTAATTGTGATTCAAAACATTTTATGAAAGTAACGCTTGTAGTAACACGACGTAATAAAACAGCGTTTACGAGAATAAACTAAATAATTGATGAACAGCTTCCCTGCACGCTTCGCGCTGGGATCGACACACGGGTGGTCTTTCGAACAACCACAAGAACTGGCGCAGGTATACACCGAAAGACATAGACACATCACGCACGCACGGTCGCTTGCGTGCGCGGAGGAAATGAAGCCGCGTGCCGGACGCAGGCGCGTGGATGCGTGCGCGGGCGATGGCCCAATCTCCACGTTGACTTCGGCATTACAATAAGCCATTGACCAGTGTTAACATGCAATTGCCGGACAGTTAATACCTGTAATGATCGTATGCAGTGCTCTTCGATAGACATAATCACGAGAAATACTATACAACACAATTTTTACACAAATAATTTGAATTATAAGAGAGCTATTTCAACAAAATAGACATATTCCATTAAGTATAGTTATGAGATTTTTATCTTCACAATATACGGATATATTACGGTGTATATACGGATATATTAAAGTGTATGAGAAGGTGTATAATTCCTACTTTATGATTTCATCAGTAGTTTAAAAAATGTATTTAAAGACTTAATTCGTGTCCCTACTACGACAAACTAACAATTTGAAGCCATGAAATCGTTTCGTAATGCGACAACTATTTGCCTTTTTTTCATGCTAAACGCGCATGGAACAAACAACGTCTGTTTCGATGGACAGTGCATCATATCCCATCCTGAATCACAAACATGCTGCGTGGAACCCGTTGCCTCGACAAAAATCAACGGAAAAGAATAGTAGACATTCTGACAATAGACAACATGGATGTACCATACATTACATTCGAAAGCAATACAGGTACTCCGGATGATGAATGAACTGGTGATCAGTGATCAATCGAATGTCAGTGTTCGTGCGGTAGGCATATCATTTCTCGACAAACTCCGCATCCGAAATGTAATTATCAAGCCGTCGAAAGAGAAGTTAAAAAGAAATAAGTATCGAACCTTGAACAACGACAATTACAATTTACGTGAAATATTAATCTGACCCTCAGCTTCCAAAAGCATTCGACACAGGAATATTAGTGTAACCACATTTTCTGCATACTCGTATCGGTAAAACGAGTTTCACTTCGCGGAAATCGTTTTTTCTGAATTTTTAAGCTAGTCTCGTCGCGGTGGCATGCTATGCATGCAGCACGCTTCACCCTTAATGCTCTTATCGTGGACATTTTAGACGTATCATTCGACCGGAATCCAATCGTTAACTGTTTTGGATAAACGGTATTTTCGTCACGGTAAATATTAAGAAAAGAACAAAATAACCCCTAATAAACACGTTACCACATACACACGTGTAATAATATAATAATAATAATAATAATAATCATTATTATTATTATTATAATATATATAATAATAATAGTAATAATAATAATAATCATTATTATTATTACTATTATTATTATTATTATTTTTTGTACAATTTATTTTCGTACAAATCATATATAAATCAAAACAATTGTGCTCTGAGAAAATGGCAACGGCGAGCTCAGTGTAATCACTGATTTCAGAATGAACGATATTATACGTGTATATCTCACAGGTCCTATATACTACAGTTTTATTTTCTTACATTATAACGTTATATATTTAACAAGAGTAGGCCTATACAAGATATTTGCCTCTAAAACGACATCGACAGGAATTGATGCACTTTTATGGCTTAAGAGATCCATAAAGTTACATTTATTTCAGTGAAAATCAGGTCGTGATTATATTTACAGCACAAATCCTATGTAAATATAAGCCAAATCGCATTTAACGAATACGATATTTACAAGTAGTACATAATGTAATTCCGTAACAATTCGGAGATAAGTGTTAAATTATAACGAAGAGAACACTACAACGTGGAATGTCTCACACATCTGCCTTCGCCGCCTCACGTGGACCCACGCCACCCTCGGCGCCTCGGGCTCCGGTCCCGGCCGTTCCCGCGTCGGCGGCAGCGCAGGGCTTCTCTAGGCGCACACGTGGCCCGAGGCGAGCGACCTGTCGGCAACCCCCTCGTGCACATGGCCCGCCGCGCCGCCGCCGCCGCCGCCCCCGCCACGCGGCGTCCAGCTTCTCCAACCACGCACGAGACGCGTCTCACGGCCCTCCACGGCGTCCTCGCCAGCGCCCGCGCCCGCGCCGCCCCGCGCGCGAGACGCGACACAGCCGCTCTCCCGTGTGGAAAGGCGGGCAGAATAGAACCCGCCAACTAATTTTACCGTGAGCGGCGAAGCGCGCTCGCCTCTGGTGCCGGATCAACACCTCTTCGATACGAATGTTGCGAATACGCTGTGCGCCAAAATAAATATAGAAGTCCGATTTTTAGTGTTAAGAAGCACATGCGAGAGCACCCAGCGCGCGAACGCGCGCGGTCCAGCGTAGTCGCACGCAGCTTGTTGCTCCCCGAGACCATTAAGCAAAACACGAAAATCTGGCGCCTTTACTCAGCACCGTGCAGGAAACAGAGAGAAACATAACCAAACTTTTACGACCGATGATTATTTATGACTGTTATTGTTACTTGTTTAGGCACATGTGCACAGTGGAGTTACGTTAAACATCAAAATTGTGAATTAAAACTTTCAGTTTGAACGTTCAAAGCAGTGTATTGGACAAACTCAATGGCTAATACAACGAAAACTATTAAAATTAGCACAAATAAATGTTTAGAAATATATGTGATACAAGTTTGTTTATTTACGTAGTCACAGCATGACAGAAGGTAATGTTTATGTGCACGAGTGATTACTCAATCAAATTTTCAGCATGACAAGGCGAATTTTGTTGGTTAATTACGCGTACCACTTCATATTCGCTTAGATTACACAAGAATCTGTCAGCAACCTTATTCAAAAATATTTTAATTACATTAAAGGAGGTATACACATGGCTCTCTAACGCAAACATGTATTAACATAACGTAAACAACCAATATTTTGTCTCTGAATTGTCTCTGAATGAAGGTTTATTTTAAAAAATGCAACAATTAATGTCCTACAATAGCATGCAAGAAATTCAATCCTTAAAATATGAACCACAGATTACTTACCCCGCATTCTTTCCTCTCGTCATTTCACATAAATGCACGCTTTACGTCCCCAGCAAGTACTATCAAGTGGCCACTCAAGAACGAACAAGAAACATTATTCAGTAAAAAAATAAAACAAAAAATAAAAAGAAACACTGTGATAAAAGATAACACACGACTCTAGCCAAGACTCGAATGTGTCGACTGTTCTACTGTCTAGCGCTCAGAAAATGCTTTCACCGTTGCTCAGTTACTGCCAGCTTCGTAACCGAGCCGCTAGATCGCAGCACGAGGTCGAACGACAGGAGCGCTGCGCCAAAAACTCTCAAACTTGCGAATCGATAAAAATGCCCGAGTTTTTGTTATTTTTTTCACCAACCCCGCTTCTCCTTACGACTACAAGAACACACTGGGTTTTTAACGTTGTTGGTTCAGTAAAACTGTCGTTTAAACTATCAAATGAACGCACGGGAACTACGCTATTCTCCGTATAAGTCACAACACGTACGCAACACAAGAAATCTTCTCACGTGAGCGTGTTACATGACAGGGCGCGTAAAAACACGTGAATACGAAACCGACCGTAGAAGTATGCCGAATGGACGCTTCTTTCGTGACCATCTCGTCGCAAGTGCCGTGCACTTGTGTCCTGTCGCGGGCAGCGGGAGACGCGGCAAGCGAGGTCGCGCGAACGAGACGAAAAGGCCGGGAGCTGGGCGCACGTCCCGGCGACGGGTCGCGCCGAGGCCGGGACATACTCGCAACGGGCGACGCGAGGCGTCGCGACCGCGGGCGCTAGGCGATTCCTGGCGCTCGCGCTGCAGAGCGCCCGGCGCGCGCCTCGCCAGCCGCCGCCGCCGCCTCCGTCTCCCTTGCCGCCGCACCGCCGCCGCCGTCGCCACCACCGCCGCCGCGCTCAGCATTCGCGACACGTTCTTCCGGTAACAATTAGCATATTTATTACGGCAAAATAAACAGAGTGGTAGTACGAGGGATGAAATGCTGGCCTAAGTCATTGCCTTTGGATTTATTTTCTCATCAATCACTTCAAGGCGGCGTAAGGATGTGTGTAGCTCATTGCATCAGATGGCACGCTGGACATGCTTGTGTGCGGTCCTCAATAAACGTTCCTTCCTGCCTATGCACATACTCATGTCACATGATACCGCGGTTCCATTTGTGTCCTTTCGACCTCGCCACCCTCTCGCCCGCGTATCCTTGAATATCTCTCGATCTTTCCTCTCCCCGTCAATTCTTCTCTATCGCTTCATTCCCACTTGGTGTAGACAGCGGTTTCTAGCAGAGCTCGCGACAGCAAACATTCATAAAAAGTAACGTCCCAAACACAGTGCCCTATTCCGCAGGCTGATAAAACGAAGCGTTTCCGACCTCCCGATCCTCGTGAATCTCAGCACTCGAATTGCTGTTTGGAATGTACTCTCCACGCGTCCTTCTTCCTGCTCTTCATTAATGCAATATGAGACCTGGAATCTTACAATATCCTCGGTTCATCGACTGCAAACACAGCCATCACATCTGTATTTGTTGGTACTAAAGATACGCGTATATTTAGTTAGTCTTCTTAAATAAAACGTCAAGAGGGCCACAAGTCAATAAACAGGCCTTTAATATCTCACAAAGGTTTTTGTGTAAAATAAAATCCATAGAAATTTGAACATCGTGATTGTATTAGATGATCGGGATTTATGTTCAAATTTAATTTATTCTAAGCGCAAATTTAATGGTTAATAGCCCGCACGTGTAGCTTCAGAAATCTTATAGATAAAACATCTGATGCAAGATGTGACATACTTGCTCTTGCATGCTACTTACTGAATAGAAACGTCAACATTTTCTGTAAGTCATAGTGATGCTCATTGTAGATTTCTTTTATTTATCCGCAACCTCCCGCAGAATATTATCAGAATATTAATGTTTTTATTTAAGTCCTTTCGGTTTTGCGTTGTGTAATTGACATAATGGTTCTGCTCGCTGACATCACGATGCTGACTAGGAAAGAATTCCTATGACGATATTTTAAAAGTTAATTTCACAATAGCGATTCCTATTTGCAAATGAAACAAAGCACGCACAGCTCGTCTTCGTTGATATCCCCTTCCATAGACCACCCTGGGCTATATGATACCGCTCTTATCTTTTACTTGCAACAATAGTATCTTTCACTCTCTAAATGGAGACCAAAATGGTACAAATATGTAAATCTCCAAGCGAGGATTTCGAAATGTGCATTCTTTCAAATAAGAAATAATTCAAACATCATAATATTCCCCTTCCAATGCCTATTTATGTCCCAAATGATTTACTGGGTTCTAATTTCATTTAATCGTTTATAATTATTCAAATGGGTTTTGTACTAACAAATTAATTGTAAAGGAAGGGGAAACAATTTCAATGCAGTTTTTCCATATCAAGGAAACAATTACTTTCATTGAGATGAATGATGTGCAATTGACTGATGTTTAAGTAACAAAATTGTGTATCTCACAATTCAACCGAACAGTAAATAGAACGACCATTAAATGAATTGAACACAAATTTAGTTCAATAGGATCCACGTTTTAATTCTTTCAAGTTCAGTCAGCCTTCATACCACTCATGGTGCATATTTCGTGAATGTTCATTCCCGCCTGAGATATTGCATAATATTCTGGGGAAATACATTTTATACCCCCCAGACTTTTAGATTAGTAGAGAATTGTACAAATAATAAGCAATCCCACTCAAATTATTTTATAAGCCTTTCCTTATTAACCAAAGAATTATGTTCGCCTTGCACTGATTTTGGTTTTGCAAATAGATTTTATTACACGGGAGCGGATCTTATTAATTTTTACCAAGACCGCTCGTCGTTTCCTGCGTTCATTATTCAACATAAAACGTATTTGAGTTAAGGTTAGAATCCCAGAGCTCAAGAAAATATGCAACAGTTAGCACTTCTTTCCATAGTACATCACTCACAGTTTTTAACTGTTTTAACGTTAAATAACATTTAAACCCTATATTAGATAAATTTCTTACCGAAACCTACAGCGGTGCTCTCAAGTCTGGAATGTACAGTAGATACTAGAAGAACGGCATGTGTCATTAGGTTTTGGCCTTCTACTGAAAACGCTAATGTTCAGAATTACTAGAAAGCGCTTAAGATTAGGTTGCGTAAATGTCGGATAAGCTATTTTATGTGGCTATGCTTGTCGCATACATATTTCAATTTCTTTACGTGCAGGTGTTCAGGTTTAAAACATGGTATATTTAAAACATTTATTTCTGAATGTTACACTCCTCAATGCAACCAGTATTTCTCGTTTATCACAGTCCATGACCTCAGCAGGTGCTGCAGAGGGTCAGGAAAAAGAAATTGAAAATTTGTGGCGTCTTATGAAAATATGCTCTTAACATGCTATCGTCAAGTTCGTCCATTTACATACTTTTCATAAGAAATTGAAATATTCTTTAAATATTCCATTGCACATCAAAGATACGTGTAACTGACGAAAAATTCCAAGACACATATTTGTACTTATTGAAGCTGTACTTATCTTCAATAGCGTAGTAATCACAAGAGAAATCAATCAGACAAGTTTAACAGCATTCAGGATCATGTTTCTAAATCTTTATTCTGTAGTATTGGATTTGTAAATTAAAGAAAATGAAATATTAGTTGGAGGCTGATAAATTCAAAGTTTCCTTGTCGTTTCTTTGAACAATATCAATTTCGATACAAACTAATTCGAAGTCATTTATATGTTAAAATTAAATGTTAGATCCTTAGATTTATACACATTATTCTTGAACAATAATGCAGACTTAGTCAAACATTTATTGCTCGATTTTATAGTTATTCGAATTCAAAAACGATACTTTAAATTACATTATTACACTGACATATTTATTAATAATACGACATAATAGGGCAATGTGTATCTAGGGAAGCGGACGTATTGGTCCGTGAAACATACCAGCAAATGTTTTATACTCTAAAGAGACGTTTCACAATGAAATAAATCATAATATGCCATGTGATGAGGAGGTTACTGTCTGTAATTAAGAAAGATAATTCCATTAAATGAAATAAACTCCCATTACATCAGTGTTCCTTGCATCATTAAACATCGCTAACCTAACATGCGGACCTTTATGGTTTAGTTTAAAAAGCTTGGGGTTTGCCATGGACCTCCTCGCTCTGCGCTTCCCGCATGCAGGATCGTGGAAGTGTTCCAGCATAATTGCACACTCACTTTTAGTTGATGTTCTAACCCTTTCGGCCATGCGGGCTTGTCTTAATGTTTTGGAAGTAGATTTCTTCAATTCGAAGGCAAAAAAACTGGCATCAAACTGGCACAAACAAATGGTTCAGAAAGTTATACACATTCGTAATACACAAACAGATCTGAAAATATAGTCGAAATGCTAGTAACAGGTATTCTAGTTTCCAGTATCCAAATATCTCAATCAAATTCACAAATCACTGCACACTTTTATTCTGATTTTGTGGACAATATCTCGCACTTGGAGAGTTGCTCCTGAAGGAAAGGTCTTGGAGTAGAGCAGGGAGTGGCAGGCGTGTAGTGGCGTGTTCCGTTTACCCGACCGCACAGAGGTCTTTGCAATTGCGCCTTCTTCCGCCAAGGACATTTCAATTTTGGTTCCCCCAAGAATTAAGGAGACGGCGGGGCGTCCTTTGCGGCGAAAACCTGTTTCTCGCTGCGATTCGCGGCCGTTTCGCGCTTCGCCGCGCGAACTCTGCCCCGCCCGTCTCGGCGTCTCCTCAAGCCTCACCCCACACCCCGCGCTCCACACCCCACGCTCCCTGCCCCGCGTTCCCCGCCGCTTTCCCTGCCCACGCTCTCCGCTCTACCTTCCCGCCCTGCGCTCCCCACCCCGCGCTCTCCGCCCCGCGCTCCCCGCCCAGCGCTTCCGCCCCACGCTCCACGCCCCGCGCTCCACGCCCCGCGCTTCCCGCCCAGCGCTTTCCATCCCGCTCCAACCCCGCACTCCCCGCCCCACGCTACCACCACGCGTTCCCCACCCCGCACTCCCCGCCCCGTGTCCCCGCCTCACGTTCACGCCCACCCCGAGGCTGACCGCAGATTGTAGGCTGGCTGGAGTCACACTCTGGTCCCAGAATATTTACTGCAATGTAAATCGGTATTCACAGTACATTTCATGACTGCTATTTGGCATGACTAGCAAAAATTGAAGAATTTTAATATTATGCTCTGGAAGTGTCCCTCATGAGGATACTTCGTCAATCTATACTTCTGCATCAATAATGGAAACAAATGATCCGTCTTTATATTTATTTGTTATCCATGCGGCCTCATGGCGAAATAATTAGTTCTTCATTTAACATTTCAAAGATGTGCATTTTCTGATTTCAGTCAACTTGCCAGCGTTAGATTTCTCCTGTGAGTCTTTCAAGTCAGCTCATCGCCAATGCAGCAGAAATTATCTGCATGATTTACACACACGTTCTTGCGAAGATGAATATGAAAATCACTGAAACATAGCTTACACAGTACACTTCTAAATACAAAGGAAGGAAATATATCATTAGTGATATTCCTGCTTACAAGTACAATACTGACACATCACAATGCCAGACTAAGTGGTCTGAGCATGTCAAAACAAGAATGAACCTGCAAAGTATTGTCTGTTGGTGTTTCAGCATATTACATATGATTTCCTTAAATACAACTTGAATAAAATCGATTCATATAAGGTAAAGGTTCCTATGACAGGTGAAAGAGAATGTTAAAATCAGATTTTAAAAAGTAACTGTCACTAAAAAATTGTGCCAGATGGGAAAATTCTGCATACATATCTCAATTCAGTATAAAAAATCGCACTAGATTCACTATTCGGATTGCTTGTGAAGAAAACCTCGTCGACCAGTGTTATCATAACGTGGCGTGCATAAAAAAGATTTTATTATGCATCGTACTGGAAAGTGATTATTTACTGTTCTAAATCTTGGACAAGAATTGAGGCGTCGAGGAGAATAATTGAGGCGTATTGGCGACACTTGTCCGGTTGTGAGAAAATAAAATTTCGAGCTCATTAATTTTACTTAATTCTGGACTTTTTTAATGTTCAACATCATATCACTGCACCTGTCTCGTTTTCACTTTCAGCCTTGGCAAAGACTTTTTTTAGGTACTTTAACTAACCGTTTTTGCTCTTAACTTAATTTTCTCCTTTTATAGAAACTTTTATAGAAGTATTTTAACGACAGTATGAGCCATAAGGATATGTAGAAGAAACGACAATCACTTAGTAATGAAATGATCAATACTGCTGAGATGAACATGTGACTGGAACTTATTAAATCCATGAGGGTATTCAGTTTAAATTCCTCCGCGAGCGAAAACAGTTCCAAGAACTGTTACCGGGCGATGTGTGGTGTTGGATGACGCTCCAGTTCTCGCCAAGGAGGCCCATCCCCTTTAACTCCCGAGCCGTACGTGACCGGCGCCGCCGCTGGACCAGAGCACTTCCTAGATCGAGTCTCGGTCACGGCCAGCGATCGCCGCAGGGGTCCTGCTCCGCCCAAGCAGTCATATGCAGGCGCCACAAAAAGACAACTTTCTATTCGGACGATCTAACAATAGAACCAATTACCGACCTATCAAATCCCGCAGTAGCGTCGCGGAAGGAATCCAATGTCACTATTATGGGTTGCGATTGAAAATACCCACTGGCCGTCACGAATCCCGTTGACGTCCACACAGCGCCGTCCGCCCCGCCCCGCCCCGCCCCGCCCCGCCCCACCCGCCCAATCTCGTCTGGCGCGAGCCCCCGACAGTCTCCGCGTTCTCCGTCCCTACAACGCGAGTCCTCCATCATTGTCATCGTTATCGCCCCTCGTGCCATCATCATCATTACACCGTCATCATGACAATGGAGTGTGATTTTCTCCACTCAACCCCCGGCCGTTGTCGAAAGGGACATCCGTCGCCGCCGCTTCTGTTCTCATTTTCGCCCCACCTGGCAATTGCGTCGCTCCGCTTCGTTCTGCTTCATTCGAGGGCTGTTACCTCGCGAGTCCGCTGGTCGCCCTGGCGGTGTGTGGGGAAGACTGCTGGCGAAGGAGTCGGGGAAGGGCGGAGCGAAAAGACGAGGTTGGGAGGGAAGGAAAGTTGAAGTGCCTTACAATGGTTGAACACCGTCGTACTGCTTACGCTCAAAAGGAATTCGAGAAGTCAGGGAAAGGAAAAAAAACGCCACAGATGTGGTGACAATGAAGTCGGCAAGAACAATGGAGAAATGAAGGATTAGGAAGCAGGCACGTGCGTACAACGCAGTAGTACTGGGCAGAAAGCAGCTGATATAGCTTTTTTACAATAAATTGGTACCACCATATTAAGCGGTGTTAGAAAGCGGATCGGAGAAGGCGGGTTGATCTTACTTGATAAATCGAATAATAACCAGATAATTAAAAAAATTCAGGGCGAAAGAGTAGGTCAGGTGGGTGGGCCCAGTAATTAGATACATCAGAAAACGTAAGAGCAAATAGAACTATGCGATGTCAACGACAACCATAGGAGATGGAAGAGGCGAGACAGAGGCAGGAAAAGTCGGCAGCGCGGGAGCTCAAGGGACGAGGGAGTCGCCAGTGGAGGCGGCGCAGGCGGAACGAGCGGAGCGGGGGCGCAGGAGGGGTTAATTGGAACACGGGGCGCACACGCCCACGGGGGGCAGTAGCCGGCCTGGCGGCGCGCGGGGCACGGGGCACAAGGCACGGGGTTTGGGGCACGGCCCTATCGATTGCAGGAGTCTCGAGGCGGGGGCACGGGGCTCGGGAGCAGAGGGTGAATCGTCTATGGGGAAGATGCCAGGTGGGAAGAACAGCGTGCAGGTCCCACGGCGCCCTCGGCGCTCTCCACGAGAAACAGACACGGCGGAAGACACTTCACTGACATCCCACTTTTATTTTATAATGAAGCGCAGGGCAAGCGCAAAATTCTCTTTAAATTACCAGGAAAAACGTGTTACATCCTTCATTCTTCTTATCATTGAATAATATATTCGCTGACACAATGGTAACAAGAGTGAGATAACTTTCAAGGAATGCGCAACGTTTTGCAAATTTTCTTACAATTTCAATAATGCTGAATAGACGTCACTTAAGTAGGAAGCTTCTGACGTTTACTTTCTGACGAGTACTTGAATATGCGAATTTTAATTATCATTCAAGGGTGCATGCTCTACCACAAGTGGCTGAGAAAAATACACATTTGTGTAATTAAAAATTCTAATTCAATCAGATCTAAACACAGCATGTGAATGCATAATACATTTGTCGTGAGCGCCACACATGCGCATCAGGATCTCATGTGAGCTGACGGCTTACGATAACATCTTCTGCAGAACAACATAAAGCCTTCACTGGCATCAACCGCAGCGAAGGAAACAACATTCTATTAACGTCACAAAGCAGCTGATGGTTGCGACCTTTCATGTGTTCTTTCGCAACGATCTAACGACGGCCCTTCATCTAACAAGAAATTCATTAGGGCCTTAACAAAATACTATGCATTCGGTGGAGAGTGAAACTTGTAAGAAGGTACGTGGCAGGTCGTTCGTAGTGTCGAGTGTGGAAATCGAGCACGGTAGATTAACGCGGGCTGAGCGCAAAAACCATCAGAGCGAATGAACGTTCACGCGCGAGCAGCTGCCCGGGCCGAGGGTTGAAGGGGGCGATGGGGGTGGCGGGGAGACGGGGCAACGGCGGCGGCGGGGACGGTAGCGTGGAGACGCGCATGACAAATGGTGTTACGATCGCCCGGGGCTGCGCGTCGTCTTATGTAAGATCCGGACGCCGGGGAGAGGCGAGGGTGGAGCGGCGTAGTGCGGGGGCGGGGACAGAGGGTCCTTGCGAGATGGGCGCGCAACCCTCCCTCGCAGCGTCTCCTGGCGCGGCGCCGTGCCCGCCGCCGCCCTCCGCTGCCGCCCCCGCCGCCCCCGCCACCCGTCGCCGCCTGCGTATTTCCCGCTGCGCAAATTCCTCATGTTAACAGACGAGAGGAAGAGGGCGCGCGGGCCTCCTAAACCACTCCTCCCGAGGGAGCGGCGAGATCTCCGATGATATTGCCGAGACAACGGTTTTAACCGCAAAATTCCGGAGGAGGCAACTGGAACAGAAAACAGGATGCGGAATGTGCGGCGATGCGAGGGGAGCGGGGCGGGGTGGCGGCGCGAGGATGTGTGGACTCTTAATTAAGTTAGCGTACGTACGCAATCGTATACAATGAGGAACGCCGAGCGTTAGGACATGAAACGCGCATATTTTTAAATTCTGAAGAATGCGCCAGAAATAATGAAACACTGAAGAGCTCAACGGGGGTAATTTAATACTTGGCTGATGCATGAAGTAGTACGTTCGTTCAATTGTACCGAAATTTACTGGGGGAAAT
>JAHLJT010008446.1:91892272-91995755 GCA_031308135.1 Acheta domesticus | reverse complement strand
GTGAGTCCGGCGCTGGTGCTCACCTCTCCGCCTAGATTCACCCTCCCTTCTCTCGTATTCGCCCGCCTCATTCTCCGCCAATCCACTGCCCGACGCAGTCCCCTGTCAGCCCTTCACTCGCCATTTGATCTGCCGCGTCTCTCTCCCTGCTTGGTCGACCGGAAACTGTCTGCTCTTCCCCTCAATTTTATCGCATTAAACGGACCGCGCTGAATGGACGTTTCGAGTTGTGTAGATTTCAGTCACTTCCAATGCGTTACACCTGCATTGTATAAAGTATTTCATACCGGCGCGATCAATCAGTATTTCATTTTCTGTTTCTGTTGTTTGCCAATGAGGCGATAAGTAAAAAAATAACAACTATACTTCATTCCTTGATCATTGTCTTTTCAACACGGCCTCTTTGGCAAATCAACGTGTTTCAACTGTGAAAAATGGAATTATTTAGGTATGATGCGGACGCTTTAACATGCTTTAAATGAAAACTATTATGGCATAACTTCTTATCCTTTAAGCATGTTAACGGTCTTTTAAATTAATTAGGTTTTTTCACGCGAATTCTTTTTAGGATCGGGAGCTAATTCATTTGTTTTTCACGTTTTCAACATCAGTGTTTTTTACTATTATCTTTAACGATACTTGAAGCAATTCCGAATTTGATTATCAACATTTCCTTTCAGTCCTTCGTTTCCATTCCACCTGCTTTCTCATCATTCTTCCTCTTCTCGTGTTCCACACTTATCCCTTGAACTACTTCCACTTATTTTTCATCCTTTTTTCGGGTCTCCACCAGCCAGTTCGGGGCCATCCATTACACACGAATGACACTCCCACAACCCCTGTACACTCAAAAAAGGAATTTTTTTTTTATAGTTCGGTTTCTTGGGCAAGGGTCCCGTCGACGGCGGCGCCACACTCTCCGCCGTCGCGCCCGCTGCTCCACCCCGCCCCTCCCGCCCTCCTCTCCCCTCCCGCCCCGCCACGCCCCCGCCGGCTCTCTCCCTCGGCGCCCTCCCCGCTCTCGACGCCGGCGCTCGCGCCCCGCCCACGCCCTGCCCACGCTCACGCGCAGCAATGCGAATTCGAAACGAGTTTACAACAAACTGAAAAGGTGTTAACGTCCCCAAGAACCTACTCCCTGCCTTTATGTTACATGAAATATTGCCACATACATTACCCAGCAAATTTTTCGCGTGTTATCCGAATTTAATGCCTTTTATCTTCCGAAAGCAAAGCAGCAGTCGGAATGGGCATCGGGGGCGCGGGGGTGCAGCGCGGAGGACAAGCGGGTGTGAAGGGGCTGGAAGCTGAAAAGGAAGGCGAGGCGGTGACCAACAGAACAAACGCGGGAACACTGTCCGGGTTGTGAGTGCGAGAAAACAGGGTATCCGTAGGGCGTAAAATGTCGCGGGTAGATGGCACAAAGGTAAAACGCCAGGCAATGTTGCGATGGTGATGTACAGCAGGAGTGTGGATTCGCGTACGGCGATACGGTAGCAGCAACGACGGCGGATTGCACGGGGCTTGAAGGGGTTGGAGAGGTGGCAGCGACGGGGGTGGAAGCGATTAGGGGGGAGGGGCATTGTCCGTCGCGGCGAGATCGCGAAGGCGGCGGGAGCGGGAGTGCCGGCAGAGGCGGCTTGGGCCGGTGCGTGCGGCGGACAAGGGGCGGCTCCCGCACGCAGCCATGCGGCGGCTCCGCGAACCACGCCGCCGTAGGCGGGCGCCGACGTTGGAAGGCGGCGTGACTCCCGATGCGAGCCGCTGGCTGCCGCCTGGATATTCTCAATTCCTTTCTATTCTCCGTTTCATTTCATTCAAAATTACGTTGCATCAAAGCTCCTCGACTGAATTCTCCTAATTACCAGCTTTTGATGAAAGTAAATAATGCGCACTTAAAACATTTTGAGACGGATGTTGTGGAAGCGGGTACAGATGAAGGGCTGGCTCCAAATAGTCATATGCTACATTTTCCCCAATTTTAAGATAATTTTAACTGTCTTATTGATTTATATTTTTTGTGTCAGCATAGCATGTGTAGCAAATAACCTTGAACTACGAAAATATTTGTTTTAATTCGGTAGCGATGGACGTCATATTGAAACTTTCATATTCTTATTTCTCATAATGAATCAGAAAAGTATCTTGAGTCAACCCCTTCATATTTATTTTTATTGTATATATTGCGCATTAAGAGTACTAATGCAGGATAATTATCTCCTGAATCGGGTAATAAAAAAGTAAAATATTTGTTCCTGAAAGTAATGCAATTGAATTGTGGGAACTAGCCAACTCTTCTTAGAATAATTGCATCATACTCTGTATTTTGTCATTTGACAAAATGTATTTACTTCTCAAATACAGAATTTTGCATTGCGAAACCTGTGTAATAAATTAATAGTTTACAACAAAATATACTTGATATAATACTGATAAATAAAACTTACCTTATCTTGGCATATATTATGTAGACAGTATGCTTTCATTAGCGAACTTAATTCAAGCAAACCAAAACGTCATTCTCTCTCAATTGTATACTTGTATAAGTTGACTAACAGGTTTTGTGTTTTCAACCAAGTTCCCCCAATCTAATTGAAGCTTTTCTAATTGATAACTACTCCAAGAAATAATATCTAACAGATTAAAGAGATAAGAGTTTAGTCAAAGGTCACAACTTTACAGACTACGTAACAAAACCTCATTCAAATTCTGGAAATGTGACGACAAATACACTCGTCTAACAAATTATGAAATCTTTTTTGAAAACTCTTATGGTTTTTACACTATTTGAATAGTAATCAATTTGGTTCTTTAAATAGATATTCACTTCATGATTGCACACAACCATCTTCGAAACATGAATAAACAGACATATTACAAGAGTAATATATTTTTTCTTCAGTTGATCCAATTCTGATTGTCCAAATTAATGGAAACTTTCATAAACAAAATTATAATCTCGGGCAATCATAAACAGTATAGAATATATTAAAACTGACTAGTAGTCGTAAGTCATTACGTACTCGTAAGGAATTCCATAGAAAATGATCCTATGTATTCCGTTGTAGAGCTTTGCAGTTGCCCGTGTGATGAGATATTTTAAATAAAGCCTCGTGAAAATATTGGACTAGTTCATTCCCGATTTTCAATCGAATCAGCGAATTCTTGGCTCTCATTTAAACTCCGGTAGTTTTAATCATAAATAGTATCTAAAGACTATTCAATTTGCTTATTACCACCCATAGTATGTTATTCATCGCAAAAAGAGAATTCAGGGAACAGATAACACATGTAGCGCTCATTAGTTAAAGGATTATAGTTGAAAAGTGAATGCCATATCCATATTAGTAAATTAAATACTGTGCATTCTAGTAATGTAAATGAATCTAACGCATACATTGCGTTATACGACCTAATATGTCATTAAATTAACATGAAAGTCTGCGGGAAACAGAAGCTAAATGCCTGACATTCAATAAATGATAACTACGTAAAACGCAATCATTACGTCACAAAATAAAAAAGAGCAGAGACTAACTGCAGAAATCGTTTCTCTTACAGGATTGGTATGACAACTTCAGTGAAGAACGGGCCGCGGACATTAAGAGAAAAATAGCGATTTGAAATCAGAATAAAATACATTAATGTTTCTTAGAATCCTATTTATGTAAGTGTTGGTAATAGTTCTACTAATGTATACTTCTAAAGTAACTTTTATTAAAACGTACACCTGAAACCATTAGATATTCAGAGATTAATAGGTAGTGAAATACTTCATACGCCTAGCAAAGCCCGTTCGGACAGGACGTGCGAGCATGAGCGAGTGAATTTGGCGCGGCAGTGGGATGGCCCTCAGGGTCGGGGTAGGGCAGGGTCGCGGGGAGTGCAACGGAGAGTGCAGCGGGGAAGACAGCGAGGAGGGCAGAGGTATGCCATAGCCAGAGGAAGGCCATGGAGAGGGAAGGGGGAGGGCAGCGGGGAGGGCCGCTGGGCTCGCAAGGCAGCGGAGCTGTGCGGGTTAAAGCGGGCGCCCGCCCTCCGCCTCCATCGACAAACGCTCGCGCGTACCCTTTAAGCGGCGCGGACGGGCGGGCCGGCAGGCGGGCAGGAGCGCCGCTCCGCCAAGACGCAAGAAACAGAGATACAGATAACGTTAACAAGTCGCGAACGGGACGCGGGGGGCGGGGGCGGGGGCGGGGGCGGAGGCAAGGCGGCTGCCAGGCCGAGCACATGGGAGATGGAAGAGACAGCGCACAGCGCGCGGCTCACGGCGGGATAAAGGGCAGAGGGCCGCGGAGCAGAGATACACGAGCGTGGGAGGGTGGATGTCATTTCGCGAAGCAGGGGTGCGGGGGCAGCAGGCACAGTGGAAGAAAAGGAGGAGGAGCGTAAAGCCGAGTACAATATGTGTGCGCGCACGCGAATGTATGTGTATGAGTGTAAGATAGAGGGAAAGAGAGAGTAGGAGGACAGAAGGCGATGCATATCTTTTTTGAAATTCCAAGAGGCGTAATGTGAGTCGGAATCGTGGCGTTTTTTAAATACAGCAAATGAAGAAATTTCTGCAAGTGAGCTGGAGTTATATATGATATATTACTGAAATTCAGATGATTGTGGCAGGAGTGGTAATTCGTACAATATAATGAAAGCAAGATAAAGGCAAAACGAGAGATTTGGAGGAAGAGAAAGCACTAAAAGCTAGTTGTAGGATTTAAACAACGTAGTAAAGATGAAATGTCAGGCAGAGTGGCAATAGAACAGGATAAAGTAAAGATCAAGTTGAGGCAGAGGCGGCAGCAGATTGGTAACGAAGCGAAAGCGATGCGATGGGGTGGAAGAAAGGAGGAAGGCAGGGAGGAAAATGAATTTGCACAGAGACGTCCGAAGTAGAGAAGATGAGTGCAAGCGCAGCGGCAGGCGAATAGGAGAGGGAGAGAGAGAGGGAAAGGGAGAAGAAGAGGGAGAGAGGGCCATAGCGCCCCGCCTCTCAGCAGCGCAGCGGAGGGCGCTATCTCCGCCGTCGACGCTCTGTTCCTCGATGATCCGACGCTACGACGCGAACGCAGCAGCCGGGCGACCCCGCGAGAATTCTCGCGCGTCTCCTCCCCTCCGCGCCGCCCGCCCCTTGCCGCCCATCGCGGCCCATCGCCGCCTGCCGCGCCCCATTGATTGATTGGCTCCGCGGCGCGCGCCTCGGGCGCTGCGGCGGAGGGCGCGCCGAAGAGGGCGCCCGTCGCGCAGCTCTCGGAGGAGGCAACGGGAAGAGAAGGAATTAGAGGAGCGAGACGAATCCAAAGAGAAATATCAAAGAAGAGGGAGAAGAAGAAGAAAGTTATAGTGAAACATGAACGTGAAACACTCGGTTCCGGAAATTAAAAGAATTGCATGAACGAGATAAAACGAAAAAGAAAAAGAGACGAAGGAATCTATGAGGGAATAAAACCTCTCCAGACCGAAAGATCCAAGCAGGTAGGGTCAGGTTAAATAAATATAAGCAATTAAAAGAATATTAGAAAGTTTTGTGGGTAAAAATAAAAAGAAAACATATATCGAAAGGTGGTTATTGCAGTGTCCTTCCTCGTGGGTGATTGCGGAGCTCGCGGATGGCGACCGGGCAGCGGGAGGCGTTCTGAGAGAGGGGGTGGGCACCTGTCGCCGCCTCACTTCCAGTGTCCAGTGTGGCCCTTCGCCTGCCAGGCGCCGCCTGCCGCCCGCCGCCCGCTTTCCCAGCCATAAATTACGCTCGCTTTCCTGGGGTTGGAAGGACTGCGAGGGGCGAAGGGGTGACGGCCGGGGCACACGTCGGACGGCGCCAAGTAACACGCCTCTGGCCGACGACTGACAGATAATCAACGTTCGATTAATCACGACAGATAATCAAAATGCAGTGTGTAAATGGCTAAAGTGGCTTTTATTACCCCAAGATCGCCCGGGGCCCCATGTTCCCGGGCCGGTTCATTATCTAAGGGCAGGAGCGCGAGGCTCGTATCTGATGGTCGCCGCGGAGTCGAGGCGCGTCTGTGAAAACGGGCCCGCTGCCCGCGCAGCTATCGCGGAAGTCATCGGCGCGACGTGCGTTTGAGAGTCGCCGCCGCCGCCGCCGCGGGCCGCGGCCCAGAGGCCCCCGCCGACCCTGCGCCGGCCAAACCCACGCCCGGGGTGGCCGCTCTCGCCAGCGACCGCGCACAGACCGGGAGAGGTGTCTCAGGGCATCAACTGATGTCACTGCAGTGCCTCTGACCGGGAAGTCCTAGGTTCGAGTCCCCACGGTAGCAGTATTTTCGCTACTAGCTAGATAGCGAGGTAGAATTCAGCCGCTGTCTGGAAGAACTCTAGCGGCCGGCTCTGATCTATCATTTTCCGTGATTTCTCCTATTAATACCAGGTGAATGCCGGAACAGAACCCTAACAAACGGACCACGGACCGCGCGCGATCTCACCTTTCCATTCCTTTTCCTATTTTTCCTTTCACTTATATGCAATACACTATCACAGACACCGGAAGACCGGTCGGGAGCTTCGAGCTTGTCCCGGCTGGGGTGATGCTCCACTGGTGAGAGATACCTGGTTGAGGAAAAAACCGCTATTCGACAGTAGGTCGGCGCTGGACCTCACCATCCAGAAGGGGGAAATCACTACCACCTCTCGATCCAGAAAGCATACACTACACTTACGGGACTAATGTCATCAGCAGTTGACGTCCCCGGAATCACCAATCAAAAAAAACACGCCCACTCTCGCCCGTCAGGCATTTCTCACCTACTGGGATATTTAATAAGTGAGGGTGTGCATTGTTCCGTGCTGAACATCCTTGCCGGACGGGATTTGCCTGGCAGGAGTAATAACATCAATATTAATCGTAAAAATCGACAAAATGCAAATACCCCACAATTAGCCATAATGATGTTTTTCTGAAAGTAGACACGAACAGATATTGACTGAATGCAATGCATATGTGATGGTAGTTACGCTAGATTAAATATTTATTAAGTGTTAATCGTGTGAACTTGCATATTTTGCCGTTTTATGTACAAAAAGTTTATATTACATTTTATTTTGTCTCTATTAATAATTTGCACAACAAAAGAATGTCACTTTATTATATTCCTATGCATACAGATATGTAAATACGTGTGAATGGCCTAGAGGTCAGGTGGTATTGACACTCGCCGAGCTTTCATAGCTTAAAGTCATTCAGGTTAAAATGTAAAATTCTAGGCAATTTAAATAAAGAAACTGGTATTCAACTCTTTTTATACAATCTAAATGAATAATATGAAAATTAAATAGTCACAAAATATGACAATGTGTTGTACCAAAGCAACAAATGCCTAATTTTAATAATATTAATTTTTTTATATTGATTAATAAATTTTTATATATTTAGTTACTTGGCCCTAAATATGATTTAAAAGCAACAAATGCCTAATTTTAATAATATTAATTTTTTATATTGATTAATAATTTTTATATATTTAGTTACTTGGCCCTAAATATGATTTAAATGCACAAAATATGCTTCAGAGAGCTTAAAAAACATTTCAACCCTAATAAAAAACACATCTAGAAATAAATAAAAATACTAAATTAACATGTTAACACGGCCAAAACATAAAGAGTCATCTATAAGAAGTATTGTGAACTTCATACTGATATCGCACTCTAAGAGATTTCTCTGTTCAGTTTAATTGACTGCACTGTCTACACTACGAGTATATTCTTTAATTTTTGCTTTACGTGATTCGTTTACAGAGTAATAGTTATTTTAGATCATGAATATAAACACAGCTCTTGAAGTGACGTCCTTTCACTGTACATCGTCAGCTTAACGACATCGTATACCAAGACCTGACGCGGAATATATTAGTGTTTATGATTTTCACATACTTAAGCGTACTTTTCACCGTACATTGAAACACGTTGAGCGATACTCCTATGTAAGCGGATGCATTCGCATGCACGTTCTCGCTCACTTACCGGCACTTTATTAAAGTGCGCCACGCGGATACAAGTCTGTAAGGGAATACGAGTCTACAGATGCTCATTCATCCTGTTTATCTACAAAGGGCCGATTTAAGTCGGCAAGTGGAGGGGAAACGAGCGGCATAGCTGAACGCTCGCCGCTGCCCGTGCCGCCCGCGACCCTCCGGCAGGACCTCCAAGGACTGTGCAAAAAGACGCGACCCGCCTCTCGGAACCTGTAAATCACAGTTCATCAGCCGTAGCCGTAGCTAAGGCGGCGGCGCGGCTTCTGGAAAACGAGAGGACGAATTCCGACGCCTGCCAACGCCGCCCCCACCGCCCCACCATCCCGGCTGCGCCAACCGCCACGCCCGCCTGCACCGCTCCCATCGCACCCGCCACCTCTACCATCCCCGCCACCCCCGCCGCTCCCATCGCTCCAACCGCTACGCCCACCTGCTCCGCCCACCTCTGCCACCCCGCCGCTCCCAACGCTCCGACCACCACGCCCACCTGCTCCGCCCACCTCTGCCACCCACACCGCTTCTCCCGCTCCAACCGCCACGAGCCCACCTGCACCGCCGACCTCTGCCATCCTGCCGCTCCCAACGCTCCAATAACCACCTCTGCCACCCGCACCCCTTCCCCCGTTCCAACCGCCACGCCCATCTGCACCGCCCATCTCTGCCACCCCCACCTCTGCCCCGCTCCAACCGCCACGCCCACCAGCACCGCCCCATCGTCCCCGCCACCTCTGTCGGCTCCTCTGGCACGTCGCACCCGTCGCTTCACCACCTCCACTACCTCTTTCCCGCTGCCTCTACTGCCCCGCCGCCTCAGCCATCTCCGCCGCTACCGCCGCCCCCGCCGACCCCGATGGCGCGCGGCGTCCGGCAGCGAGCAACGGTTCGCCTTTTGTTGAAGGCGCCGCGGGATTTCTTTTCGCGGAGCGGGAAAGCATGAAAACGCGCGGTAAAAATACGGCGCGCTTTGGAGCGCCTTCGTTTCCGCCCTCAGCACTCAATGACGGGCGCTCACTGACCCGAGGTAGCGTTTCATTAAGGAGATCTCGTGCTTGCTATGGCACATCGGCGGCTGATGGACTTCAGAAAGAGAGGCCACGAAATCGAAAAGCAGCAGGATGCACATTCCTTCGCGTCTCCGTGTTGAAAGTATCTTAGAAGGCTTGTGAAACAAAGCAATTGGTCATTTCATTCACGTGTGCATCATTCAGTAGACTACATCGTTCACTAGTGTATGCATTACTTTCACTAATGATAGATACATTCACTATGATGGATGGAATGCACAAATATTCTGTGTATTACCATTTTCTCAAATCGATTCTGATTCTACTACTATTTGTATGGCAGCTTTTATCAATAGTCTCTTCTAAGAAACTTCACAATTTATTTGATAGAAGATAAATATTTTCATACGTTCGTTTCCTTGTAACGAGGCATTTAGTAATCCTTGTGCTACAAGTAAAGAAACTAATTTCTTTAGCACAAAACCTCAAGTTCAAAACAAGAAATGGATTCATAAGTGGATGAAATACTAACGATATTAATTATGAGAAACATAAAAACTTCTACCCAGATTGTCGAAATAATCTATTACACAATAACTCCCTTTGTGCCTGAAATTGAATCGTGAAGTTTTTATAGTAACTGAAACAAATTAAAACCCGTTTTAAGTATTTTGCATATATTACTTTTAGTTTTAGTATACGCTGCAAAACATATTTCTCGGATAGAACGTCTCCATAAGCAATAAAAAAATAAAAAGTGGCTGTGTCGTTATAAAATGTTGCGCTTTTGGAACGACATCTGGCGGTACAATTCAGTAGTTTTCGCAGAGCGCAATTCGGTTTCGTAGTTTGAATGACGAGGGGCAACAAAGCTCTTGCACTTTTGTTCAGAAAGGATGTAATAAAAATACCGCCGACAAGAGAGCACAACGTACTGCGCGCACGTACGAGCGATTTCTAGGAACACAGTGCTCCTATGATCTTCAATACAGTCCCCATTGGATTTCGAGAATACCGTGTGCATAAACGTCTCTAAAAAATCATAGAAAGTAAATTCTATTTCTTTCATGGGATATGGAAAACAGTAGCAACAATAACCAATAGCCCAAGGTTTAACCTGGTAACCCTCTCAGAGTCTCCCTAAAATCGCTTGGCGATCCCCTATATGACCGCGGCTCCCCGTTTCAGAGCCTATAACTGAAGGGAATTTTGAAATAGAAAAAGAAACTTAAATTTAGTATTAAATAAATTAATTTGTTTTGTACTTTTCATGGTAATGAATTATTAATATAGAGATTTGTTTTCATCCCGTCATTATTGAGCCATAGTCTTAAAAGGGAAGGTTAAAAATGGGCAGAAATTTAATTTGTTGAAATTTAATTGATTTAATTTGATTTGTTGAAATTTAGTTATCTATGGTTAATAATTTCTTCTCATATAATAATATTTGCGTATTTGCGTATAAAACGCATTCTAAATTGATAAAGTAGTTTGTTTTGAACCATTTACAAATTTAGATTTTCAAAGGAAAATTGTCTTTTACACGGGCAATACGTAAGTGATTGCGAGAAATGAGTAAGATTGTGTTTTTATTAACAATAATAGAGCAATTATTTTAATTTACGTAACATTACGTCGTAAAATATAAATAGCAATGCAAAACTACAACCTTAAATGCATATTGCATTTTACATAATGCATTCAATGTATAATTCCATTGCCTCTACTAATTTAAAACTATCCCCAGGTTTGCATATGTTGATTATAAATCAATGTCTTTTTACTAGTGGGCAAGAGTTAGATAGTCGTGTGAGAACCCAAGGCTTTTCCTAAGTCATTTTATTCTCACGAATCACACATATAATGATAGAAACAACGCACTAAGAAAAACGAAAATAAAAAGTAACATTATTCTCTAGAACGAGAGAAAGTGTTTCAAATGGCATGGTAATGACGCAATGTTTTCGTGAAACAACGAAATTTGCATTTTCCTCATTTAAAAGCAAAGAAAGAAAAACAAGTCACGAAGAGTGAGAGTCCGCGAAATCTAATAAATTCATGTACTCGTACATATCGTACATTCTACACTAAATTTTCCTCCAATCGTTTGTCATTGCTGCATCATCTTTAAGAGTTGCTTTTCGAGCGACACCTCCATGGTAGTATGGACGTTGCACATCAACATCTTTCATCATCATTCATATCAACATTTTTTTACATTGCCTGACTTGCGGTAGCATCAATGTTATAAGAACCCTTACTATTAAAATCTGCAATTGGATATTAGCTTTAATTATTTCACGAGATTTGCATCATAATCGCTCAATTCTCGTTTTCCCACGATTTGGGCACGACCTCATTACAGTGTTCAGCATATTAGTTCCTTGTGTGCAACGTGGAACAATGAAGTCGGGTGGGTGGGGTGGGGTGGGGAGGTTGATCAAGAGCACTGCGACCGGTCATTGGGCGACCTTCGCAGAAGCCATCAGCACGCGCGCTGCAACGTCGCGTCGCGTCGCGTGCCGCCTATTGTCCAGCGCCACGCCGCCCCCCGCCGGCCCTCCACCCACCCGCCGCCCACCCGACCGCCTGCCCGTCGGCCGGCCGGCCGGCGACCGGCGGCCATCGCTGCCGGGACCACGAGAAAAAAGCGCCTGAAAATTCGCGTGACGGCCGTGCCGCGGAGCTCCCGTCGTCACCGTTTGATCCTTTCTCTGCGGCCCGAATTGATTCCGTTTTTCCCAGCCGACACTAGCATCCAGAAGCCACCTGGTCTATATGTCATTTGCCCGTCGTATGCACTTCAAACGATCTCCACAAATTTCACGGTCTCCGGCACAGTCGTTAGAGATTGAATATTCGCGCAGCTGTATGGGACTGGTCTCATACCTGTGGCCTGAAGCTAACTAAGCCATGCAGCGAAAATGCAGCGCAAGAAGTTTTCAACACGGCACGTTGAATAATAATAATGGAACATTGAACAGCAATGAAACAATGCAGGTCCAGTAACGCAATGATGCAAGCCTCTTACATGTAAGTTCTGCAAGATTCTCAGATTTTCTTTTAGAAAATAAATGTATTTATTTCTTTGGATCATCATTTTTATTCGTAACTCAAAAGACACTTATCTAGTTGATGTTACATTCCCTAAGGAATGTTCTAAATAATTATTTGATGCTGATCGTGATCGACAGATATAAACAAGAAATTATGCAAATAAGTATCTTTTGGCCCTGTGCTGTTACCATACATCCATTAAAAAAATTAAAATAAAACGCTTAATTTGCTTAGTGATTATTTCAATGAAAAAGTTACGGATGGAACTGTTCTCTCAAGAACTAAAGTTGTTCAAAACTAAAAATTCACGACAATGTATTATGAATTATGCGACCTAAAGAGAAATGTAATTGAATAAAACGAGTAACTATGGAGTGAATAAAACGAAAGAAATCAATCTTGAAAATTAAAAATAGATCTAAAAGCATTTACGTTTTTACAAGTAGTAATATATCAATGTGAATTTGCGTACCGTCAAATTGCCAATTACGATGCCTAGGATCTTTCTCCTCATATTATAAGTAGTTACTAACATATTTAATAGTAAACATTTCACAAAGAAAATATAAGAGATATGCAGTCGTAAAGGAAAATTGGAAATGAATTGAAAATTGCATTTCTATTAAGCAATACAAATGGGACACGCGAAATGCGACGTTTCGCGGCAATATTCTCACTGAAAAGCGAGAGTGATGAAGTTAACGAATATACGATGTTCTGCCGTATTAGAGGAAAGTATGTTATGTCATCTTCTCGTTGACTTCCCCATTCTCCATGGTAAGCAAAAGCGCGTTAAGTTCTTAATCGATCATAAAACTTAGTAACACTCTCACCGAGAAGCGGGAAAGAGTAACAGTATTCCAACGTTGTTAACAGACACTTTAGCAGCTTTCTGTTTTGCAAAATCTTTACTAGAATGACTGATAATATTGATCGTGGGAGTTTTCTGAAGCACACAAGTCAAATTTAATTGATTTTGGTGACAACTGTTTCCAATTTACGATATATCGATGAGTATACTTTACGAACTAGTGTTTACGTCTCTTGAGATGTATTACAAATTGTAGCGTTCGTATGATGTGAAATCAAGGAGTTGCACATAGATACGGAAAAATATTTTCTCATAGGTTAAATTCATAAATCCATAATGTTAACACATTTTCGTCGAAGATTTGCAACGGTCACTACATTCCCTCAGATATTTTGGGTGCGCATTTCAAGAATGTTCATTTTCTGTATAAACCAGTGGTGTTACAGCATTAGATACTTTGTCGAATTGTTTATATAGGTTGGGAAAAATTATATTACTGCAAAATGTAACCTATTTATACTTTAAGCACCTCTTAAAAAAGGTCTTCTTGACGAAGACCCGGAGATTAGAAAAAAACCTTTCAGATGTTCTCAATAAAAACAACTTTTTCGCTGAAATTAATGCCTAAAGTTCAAGTTTTTCATTTAATAATTATATGTATGTTACGTGTAAGAGAAAATGAAAATTAACTGTGTAAAAGTTTCTTGTATTACAGTGAAGAGATCAGAAAGAACAATCCGAAGTTCACACAAGTTCACAAGAAGTTCACAGAAAGTTCACGCACAACAAAATGTAGCAGCCTTTCGTGATGTTTTAAAAAAGGTAAGGAGATTCACGTTGTTAATACGTTTGAAGCAAGCATTCACGAATGTAAGATGAAGTGTATTCTAACACTTCAATAACTGATTAAGAAATAAATGTAGTTCTTGACGATATGCACCTAGGAAAGTTGAGAAACGTGAACTCTAGAAATTACATGTAAGTTATCGCAAATTAATAACATGATATTAACGATCTAATGTAAGACAACAACAGGGCTACCAAGTATGTGGAGAGACGTGCGTCATTGTGTGATTCGCAAACGACCTACGGAGTAATGGAAGAGCTCACGATGGCAATGTGATTAGCGAATACGAAAGTTCTGATGGCAACTGATGTTTATCTGATATGGATGACTTGGCAAGAAGGTGGTCCGCAGGCAGCAATCTATTCAATTAACCTCAATGCATTAAATATAAATGATCACCGGAACAGAGCTAAGATGAATTTCGAGTTACAATACGTGTTAGAGGTGTAGGAGGAAAAGTATCTCAAGGAAAATGTAACACCATGACAACGGCGAACTGAGGATACGAACTACGAGGCTTACAACGCATCGTAGCCTACAAACAATTCGGCCCAAAAGGTGCCTCAAACGAAATGCGCCCTGGAGGCCAGACAACGGCATCGGCGGCACGGCTGTCTGCTGCAGGTAATCGCGGCGGCGCGGTGGTGGAATGCTTTGGTGTCAAGCAACGTTTTCGTCATCGTCATCACGGTCGTAGTCAACGTCGTCAACGTCGTCGTTGTCGACGCCGTCATTGTCGTCGATATCGATGCTGTCGTGGTCGATGTCGTCGATGATGTCGTCGTTGGCGTCATTGTTTGCGTCGTCGTCACATTTGTCGTCGTTGGTGTCATCGTCGTTGACATCGCCATCGTTGTCGTCAACATCGTAGTCGTCGTCAACGTTGTTGTCGATGTCGAAGGCGTCACCGTCATCATCGTCATCGTTATGGACGTTGTCGCCATCGTTGTCGTTGTCATCGTTGTCGTCGATGTCGTTGTCGTCGTCGATGTCTCGGACGATGGCGTCGTCTTCAGCAAAGTTGTCATCGTTGTCGGTGTTGACGTCGCCATCATGGTAGCCATTGTCGTCATCATCGTAGTCGTCAACATCGACGTCGTTGGTGGCGGCGCGGTTCCAAGCCACGCCACACCGCCGCGTCGCACCGCGCAACATTGCCAGGCCTCCTTTCCACGTGCGCCCCTTTGACCCTTGCGCCGCCTAATAAAGTGGCGCACAATGGTACTTTCTCGCCCCGCCGGCATAAACGCGGCGCCGTGTGGCGCGGCGCGCGCCGGCCGATTTGCATGCGTTGCGTCACGTTCGGTTCTTCGCCGGAGGCGGCGCGGCGGCGACGCCACTCGCGGCGCGTGCCGCGGCCCCTCGCTGTCGCAACGACCTCCTCTCCCCCTCCCTCTTCCTCTTCCTCTTTCTTCTGATCGTCATCATCGGCGGGAGCCAGCCTCGCCTTTGCGCGCAGCAACGGCGCCAGTGCGCCAGCTCTTCAAGAAATGCGCCGCAGGTATGCTTGATCGATCGTCCTCGCATGATTCTTCCTTCTAGGGGGCAGAGTTTGATTGTCGTAGTTACAAAAAACTGTTTATTTGTTGTGAATTAGAAGCTGCTTATTAACTCGCGAAGGGCGATTATTTGAAGAGTAAATGACTTTCGGCTACACAGGGTAATGGAATGTATCAAATTATATAAAAAAATTAACCATACAAGACAAGGCACTCTTTAGAAGAAATTAAGGTAAAATCCTCGTATATTGTGTGTTAATTTTTAATTTCCTTTCCACAACTTGGTATATAACAAATTGAAATAATTTCAAACGAAGTTATTAGTCACTCTTCCACTGCAATGGTACACCGGCTAAGTTAGCTCAGGGAAATCTTTGCCGCAGTCCCCACAGCAGCTCTGCCCCACAGCAGGGTTCGAGTCCGGAAAGTGATGGATTTTCGACACTAGCTTTGTACAGCTACATCGAAGTCAGACACTGTAAGGAGAAGAATTCTATCGGCCGGCTACTCTGATCGGTAGTTTTCCGTGGTTTCTCCAATCATTACAAGACGAATGCGGAAGCAGTGCCCTTCTTTCCTAATCCCTGTCATCTGCTCTCCTCACACACACACACACGCACACACTTACATGCACTGCACTACCGCACGAGAGGAAATCAGTCGGGAGCTTAAAGCTTTCCCAGCTCGGGCTGTGACCCACGCAAGTAAGTATATGAGGGGGAAAGTTCCCCGTAAGGTCGGGTCTACGTGCAGGTCGGTACCTGATCTCATTATTCCACGGGAGGAACCCGCGGGAATACCTCCCAGGATAAAACCTTCACAACACTATGACCATAGCAATTGACCTGCCAAAAAATACCAATCAGCCACACAAATTGTAAGAGCTAAACTAAAAGGTTTCTAAAATCCATTTAATTTTCAAACAGGGTCTCAAGGTATCGCCTTTCGCATTCCGAAAAACAATCGAAGCGAAAACATGCCGATGGAAGGGGAGGGTGGGCGGAACCAATCGGAGACTTGAACGCCCGGAGAGCGGTGTTGGCGGCGGGAGCCGGGGAGGGTGGAGAGGCTGGGGAGGCTGCCCGGAGCGCTGTGACGGAGTCACGAGCGGCCCGGCGTGTCGCACCCGCTGGCGCAGCACCTGCACTTACGACGCTCCCGGGGGCAGAACACCCGGCGGAGCACCAAGGTCCCGCAGTCGCTGCGGCATTCGATAATCGCCACCGCCTCTTACATCAAGACCTGAGATGGTCTCTGGCTTTACTTCTGGTCGAGGATTGGAGCTATGCTCCCCCCTAATGACACATTCCGTTTTCGATGTTCAGTACATTATAAATAGAATAAAAAAATCGGGAGTTGGTATTCAATTTTGCAACAAAGTCATTTACTGGGGTTGATACAAGTAAAAATAAGATTCCCTTTTATTTGTTATTAACATTTGTATATAACAACTTTTTATAGCTATGATTTATGATTTCAACTGGAGAGTTTTGGCCCTAGAATTCGTTAGATTTCTTAATGTTATTCATAATTTCAATCTCCGAGTAGTTTACACTTGTTGCTATTGATCAATGTATTCGTAACTCACAAAATATTTGTTGTCTGTAATTATGTATTTAATGTTTGCTCCAGCATTAAATATTTCTCACTTTTCCTTACAGAGTGTACGAGTCACATTGTAATGAAGATAAAAAAGGTTTATAGTAAAATTTATTTTACAGAATCTTGTAGCAAGAAGAGTTGGAATGAAATTTTTGCAACTTCCACAAAACATTTTTTCAACTAATGCAGATGAAGATTTCTCAAGTAGATGAAGATTTTTCAAGTCGATAAAACAATTTCTTACATTGACGAAAGTTCATATAGCCAATAGCTCCTTGAAATATTGCACGCTTAGACAGATTTAATGACTCACTATCCGTGTGGAAATTCCTCAGGAGCAAGATATAATTAGACATCTGCCAAATATATGTCTCACTTCAGGACAAGTTGCCCTTTGACTGTAAAGGCTCCGGGCCGTGCCTACGAGACACCAGAAGCGTCGTGTACACATGTCGGCTAGAGCCATTTTCTATTTCCGTTAGCAGATAGAGAGGGAAAAACTGGCACGTGTTCCACTAGGCGAGTTTCTTCGCAGCCTACCTCCATGGAAGTGCAAGTTCTTTGCAGAACAAGTACTCCTTCGTCGATTGATTCACTGTTCCGACTACTTATGCTAAAGTTGTAACGTCTTTTCCCATCCCCTTCGAAAGCAGACCGAACACCTTCTAGCACTTGTTTGCCTTCTAATGGATGGAGCGCAGCCGACGCCAAAGCGGAAAAATTCCCGCGCAGAGCGATCGAGGAGCCGCAGCTACCTCCCGGAGCGTGTGTCCGTCAGTTTCTGTCAAGTGGGCGGGCTTTGGCTCCCAGTGGCCTAACGGCCCGGCGCGCCTCTGGACTGCCCGCCGCTGGCCGCCGCCGCCGCCGCCGCCGCAACCGCCGGGTGGCCGCGCTCAGGGGGCCAGTGGCCGGGGCCCGGGGGCGGCGGCAGGGGGTGGGCGGGAGCGGTGGGGGTGGCGGCAGCGGGAGTGGGAGCGGTGGAGGAGGGCCTCGCAGCGGTCGCACCGCTCAAATACCAACAAACGAAATGTTGATGGGAGCGCGGCGCAATCCATCTATCAATCAAACGCAGTCCGCCCGCCAGACAAAGGCGGAGGGCGCGCGATGTTTTTCAATGGAACTGCCCCAGCGGCTGTGGTGGCAGTGGCACTGGCGCTGGCGGGGGCCATGTTAGTGATGATGGCGGTGGCGGCCCTACATGGTGATGGTGACGAGAATCATGATAGAGACGGTAATCTGATACGATAATGCTAATATTGTTAGTGATTATTTATGGATTATTTGTGGGTGTGGTCTGTCTGGTACGAGTGACGATGGTGGTGGTGACAGAAAGATGCAATGGCAATTCGACGTTGCTCTGCAGTCTTTTTGTTAGTAAAGAGATTAGAACTTTCAGGAGGGGCAAAATCCTACCGCTGACTCTACGGATGATGAAAAAGGTGGTTGGTCGAAGACTGGCTCCGGACTGCAGTCCCATGTTACCTGCAGGAGGCGACGAGTCGAGTAATAAACCCTTTCCCGCCCTTCAGGATTTTCCCAGCCGACCTACAGCCTTCCGTAGCTTCTCGGAGACGACGCCACGAAAAATGACTCTGACGACCTCCGTGCTAATGGAGGTAGGATGACGCCGCGTGGTTACAGGGCAGGGCCGGGGAGGAGGGGCGGAGACGAAGGGAAGGGTAGAACAAGGACGCGCACCACACGAAACAGATTTTCCAGGACGCGACGCGTCGGCGCGGCTGCGGCGACGCCACGCTCGCATCTGGCCCTTCTCCTCCACTTTAAATATGAGACGGCTCCCGTTGCTCCGGCCGCTCACACGCCCCAGGGCGGCCTCGGCCTCGGAACGGGACTCGTGGTCATTCACGGTGAACGCTTCTTAGCAGCTCGCTGATATGTGATTGCCAAGTGTATGTTTTTACCTCGAAGAAAGCGCATGCGCGGATGCAGAAATATTACTGTTGATATTGTTTTGTCGACACACGAATTCGGAGAGTGTGTGCACACTGGGGGATTCATCATGAAATATGAAAAATGTCGAATGATTGATACATCACAAACGCGGATTGATGGATGAAATGATGCCACTTATATTTTACATTAGGGTTGTAGCTCCTGTCCGCATAGCAAGTGGAAAGTGAGCGGTAAATTATTTTAATTTTATTATCAAGGCTATTCTGTAGACCTAGTAAACTCATCTGCAGATAAGTTATTCTTTCTTAATATATTTTAGCACTATAATCAAGTAACCTTTTCTTTTCAACCTATTCTCCAAACTGCATAATTATATATTTTACATAACGCTAAGGGCTCAAATGATTTAACGAGACATCAGTAAAATAAAAACAATAGCGCGCAATGTCTTGTAATTCTTTGATCTTTCGTCTAGAAGCTCTGTGGAGATTAAGCGGCGGCATCTCCCTGCTGGCTATTCCATCACCGACAACGGCGATAAGAAATAAGCATATCAGACCAGGTTTGTTTATTCATTTTGGCCGTTAGTAACGAATAACGTATTCGGAGAGATGTAATTTCACCTGTGTTTACTATAACGATGATAATAAAACCAACAAATATAGTAATAAGTGTTATTATCATCATCATCAGAACACCGGGCGCGCCGAGGCGTGCGTCCTACGCGCGCCCGCCGGCGGCGGCGGCGAGAGGAGGGGCCGATGAGGGCCGGCGACGTGGCGCGGGGGGAGGGGAGTGGTGGATGCCGGGGCTGGGGATCCTGGGTCCAGGGAAGACAAACAATCAGAGGAGCGGCGTCCAGGGAGCGCTGGGTGGCCGGGGGGCAGCGGGTGGGTGTGAGTGCGGGGCGAGAGCGGGACGGGGGCCGAGGCGGGCGATGGCTTGGGATGGGGTGGGGTGGCATGGAATGGGATGGGCGGGTGGCCGCAGGCGTGTGGCGCGCTTGGCTGCGCGCGTCGCCGGAGGGCTTCCGGTGGCGGCGGCGGCGGCGGCGTTCTCGGCGGCGGCGGAGTCGGCGGCGAGTCGTCCGACGCGCCGAGCACAGCGCAGCCCCTGTACCACAGATGTACTGCCTGCAGCGCGCAATAACGTCGTCGTCGCCGTCGGATTTCGGAGGTAACGGGGCCGGCGCGCCGAGATTGAGGAAATGTCCGCTGTCGGCGCGGCGCACGACATTTTTATATTATTCCCCATCGCGGCCGGCTCAGGAATGGCTTCTGTATTTTTAGCCGCGGCCCCCCCGCTGCCGCGCCGCGCCGGGCGCGCGCACATGGGCCGGGGACCGCAGCAGGTGGGGGCGGGCGCCCTGGCGGCTCTCACGCTCCCGCGCGCCTGCAGCGCCCACACATGGAAGCACAATTCGGGGCGTTTTATCGGGGCGGTTGCATTGGGGACAGGGGCAGATCTAGCCTATCGTTTAGGCATGTGGGCATCATTAATTTTTGTTATTAATGAACATATTTATTATATTGTATATTAATTTTGTAGTGTGTATATGATAATATGCAATATTATTGTTTAAATAATTACAAAAGTTCAATAGAAATAAATATATAAATCAATTATGCTGTATAAAGGAAGGTAACAAACGAAAATCCTAGGCCTTTCGGGGGGTCATGGCCCCCTTGGCCCCCCTGGAACCGCCATTAATTGGGAAGGGATTTGCTCAAGGTGTAGCACACATTTTTTCCAATTACAGTGTCAGAAATTTCATTAAATATAATGTAGATTAATGTATTGTAAATGAAACTTGATTTAACCTTGTACATTAAAAAGGCTTAAAATATTTGTACATTAAATTTACTCCATAGGTTAAAATAAGTGTATTTTTAATGTAGAGTTCTCCCGTTTCCCCTGCCTCTCATCATTCATATCGAATATTAATAATTACCTGTCTATCAAGATCTGTCATTCAATCCTTCCTTCGAGATATGACCAGAGAATTTTGACTCTTACATCTTAATGTTCATGTGTACATTCAGGTTAATGTGCGTTCATTATAATTACTTTAATGTAATTTATATTAAAGTAATACGGAAATTTCTGACAGTGTATACAACATAATCAGTTACGTTCCATATTTAATCTGTAGAAGACAAACGTACTGATAGTACAATATCCAGAACAAGAATTTTCACAGGTTCAGAAATAATGATGCTATGAATTGTAATACGTTTGAAATAAACGCACAATTGTAACTTAAAAAGAAGCGCGTCAACGTTTTACGCTGCCTCAACATTAACTGACATGATTCTTAGTGGCATTGTGAAAGAGGAGAATAAATAGGTACAAAGGGTACGTAGCGGGGTCCCTAGTAGCTCATTCCTTTTATGTCTTTGGATTACAGATACGACAGCATAATTCGACAACACACACAGCAGTGTATTCGCGTCGTCGACATCCCGCAGACAAGGGAGGCCCTATCTGTCTTCCGCGATGGCGCGGCCTCCGCCGTCCTCCCGTCCTCGCCGTCTTCGCCGTCCTCCCCTCCGCGGCCTTGCCGTCGCCCCGTCCACGTCCCCGTCCGCGTCCCCGTCCGCGTCCATGTCGTCGTCTCCAGGCGCTCGACCACCCCGTGGCCGGCGGCGAGGCGGCTGCTTCGCACAAATGAACATGCCGCTATTTACGATCATATGAAGTTACTTTGTATACACGTGCAGCGCGGGGTGGGAGGGGCGCATCCAGCAACCGGTCCCAGCGAGGCCACGCCACTTCTTACGGCCCGCCGGCCCAGCCGCCCCCTCACCCCGCCTGCCGCTAGGTCTGCCCGGAATGCCTAGAAATATGGCAAGTGCCCAGAAGTCGATCTCTAAAAAGTAAGTAACCTCAATGATCAGAAATATAAGAATTGTATTTTATTAATGAGTAGAGGTCTTCAGAAGAAAAATGCTGTTTGAACAGTCACACAAAATGGTTTTACGTACAGTAGCACGCACACTTCTCAACAACAACAAATAAAATACTCTCGTATAACGTTACAACACATTAAATATTTCAACAATACTATAGTCTTCACGAATACTGCTGTTACATAGGATAGTGTATATACAGTACAACAGTTCTTTACATTGAAAGAATAACAGAACATTTGATGTTCCAAACGCAACTCGTGAAAAGCGCATATTTAATGGCGGACCGTCCCTTCCTTGGAGCCTTGCTGTCGCGCGAGGCTTGCTGCGTCTTAAGCACTTACGTACTGAGATTGGGAACACATTTGGTACGTTAGTTTGAGAATAGGCGCAATAGCACAATCGAATATTTGCATATTTCAGTTAAAATCGAAACTGTTCATTGATTTTGGGTTTTCCAGGAATTCCTAGGTATCTACAGGAAACATTGGCATCTTTCACATGACTGGAGACTGCATAGTTTTCTTTCAATTTCTGTGCGTATTGGAAATTGGTAATATATAAAAATATACGAATAATATTAATAATACAATCGAATGTATTGAATATTGTAATATTAAATGCAATAATTATTATATTATTATTTTTATTTATGAATATTAATTATAAGAAAACAATAAATTACCCTAATCCTAATCATTGAAAGTGTTTAAGTTTTAGAGAGCGAGTTCACTTAAAATCTTATAAATCTGTGATTTTATAATAATTTATATGAACCAAAATACTTTTACTGATATTTCTATGTTACAGTTACGGCACAATAAATTAAATAAGATAAAAATATACATTAAAACGAATTATTTAGCGTAGCATTATAAATTAAATCGTATTTAAATAGTCTTGTTATGTGGTACAAAGTCACAAACTGGAGAGACTAAACTAGGGTGTATAATGTTTCAAATATTTTTCAATACAGTATATTTAAACAATTTTCTAAATCCCACTACGTCGCCTAACTTTTAAAAAATATTATTTATGAAGAATATCATTTCTGAAGTCGAACGTTCGGCTTTAACTCTCCAAGTTTCCTATAGGTCTCAAGAGTATGAACCATGTCTCCACCCTTTCACCTCTGGCCATTCAAATTACTCTTATCAACGTTTATCAGCCTCGGCATTTGACACTGACAATTATTTCACAAAGCCATGATTTGCATGGTGCATGCTAATTTTGTGAACGTGAACGTTCCCCCTCCCCTTCGAGTCCGAGTTCCCCGTTTCCGATTTCTCGACAGAAGTACGCTTTTCAATTTTCGTTCCGTGGCCGGAGATGAATGTAGATGGATCGCATGCGACGCGTGCGTCTAAGCGCTGCGTAATGGGCTTCGCTGCAGCGGAGGGACCGGTGGAGGCGGCGGAGGGGGGCAGCGGTGGCGGCGGCGGCGGCGGCGCCAAGGAAGCCGTTCCCGCCGCCCCTCAAGGGATTTCTTTTGATATTGCATAATATTTAATACTTTTTATTTACTTAACAAATGGCGACGCGGGAGACCTGTTGAACCGACAAAGGCCAACGCACAACCATTGATCAACGTCAACAAAGAAAAAGTGTTTTCGGCCCGAAAAAGATGAAAGCAGGCGGGGCGAGAGGGGCTCAGACGATTGGTCGCGGGAAGCGCCGGCTCTGCTTCTGTCTCTGCTCGCCTCCCACGATCAACGAGCAGCTCTCCATCCGATTCAATCGCTTCGCGTTACTGTTATAAATTTAGAAATTATACAAAGTATATGTCGAAAAGAGTGAAATGGAAAGTATTTATTTGTTGGGGTGCTATATTCTTGCAGAAATGATGGGGACCAAATATACGATTCAATGCCACCACACTACTGTAATGAATATAGTTATTATACATACTATATGCGGAGAAACCGGTGATAGTTCCAATTTGTAGAACAGTTGATGGGAAAAACGATTCGAGAGAGGAGGATTTTAGCTTCACCAGCTAATTACAAAAACAGAAATGATGATTTAGACGACAATACGAGATGGTAAGTACATCTTCACCGTCCATTATACAATAACAATATAAAGATATCAATGCGTTTTTCAGGATTCAAAATCCCAAACCCCAAACTGAGCGAACATCGGCTGGACTATTTAAATATTTTAAAAAATTAATTCATTTTTTAAATTTTAATATAATTATTTTTCTGGTGGCAAATAATTCATTAGTGAAGACGTAAGCGAAAAATGTGTTATGTACTCAAGATTATCAATACTCATGAAAATCCTGAATAAGAATACCTAGGCTACAGAATTAATTCTTAAATGAACATCAAGAATCTAATATTACGTGAAAATCACGCTATGTGGTTTTAAGAAACATTTTCTGTGATCGGAATATAACCAAATACAGAAAGCATCAGATCAGGGTTTATATTGCGATCTTTGAACCTTGCATGTCCTTGTTGGCTGAAGAACTTATACTTGCAACCATTTCTAGGAACCCCCGCATCGATTACAAATTCGAATTACTGTAATTTATATGCTGCATTCACCTCATGCACAGGAGGTATTTATTGGTATTCCACCACCGCTCCACGAATAACTTTTTTACCACCTATGCTATCAAGCATTCGAGAAAAAACAATGGTCTTTTTTTTGTGCAAAACGTTGAGTTCGCATTGTTACCACTTCTCAAACATGCTGGACAGTGCAGATCGAATAAGGACAGTAAAGAATTCGCCTCGTGAAAAAGAACAGATATTAATCAAGAAAGAGTGAAAATGGCAATGAGAATTGTTCTATTTCTACATGCAGTTTTATAAAAAAAAACAAAAGAGACATGCGTAATAAAAATATAATGAATATAATACATCCTTTGTACATAGCAGAAAATAAATATAATACAATGAATATCAAAGACAATATTACTTTATTAATTGAATTGTCATTTGCTGTTTAGCATTTTAACTAGAAATGAAGACCTGAGAATGAGAAGTGGGTTACAAAAATATCTGGCAAATAAAAATTGTACAGTACACAAAAAGGAAATACAATTTCTACCTCACCTGTTGACTGAATAGAGACAACTAAAATACTTCACACAAAACAATTTAGATGGCTCATAATGTCATAAACAATGGTATGATCATACGATCATAACCAGTGGAAAGTGAGTGTGGATTTCAATGAGAAGGACATTGCCATGGAGTGAAAGTAATATTTTATGAATATTTGCTTTGGATATTTTCTCTTATTACATTTAATATTATTTTTAATAAAAATAATCATAACTTACTTAGTTTTACATAGTGAAGTTCCTTGTTTGGAAAGGTATTTATTAAATGTGTCATTAAATTTATATTATTATTTAAACTAATTAAGTAAATCAGTGTTATTATTAGTGGCGAGGCTTAGGCCGTTGGCCTCTAAACTATATTTTAAAGGTAGATTGCAGTTGTTTCCGATATCACTGAAGTTCAGTGAAGGTAAATATTAATAGATATTTACATCTTTTCAATTAATATTTAAATATTTACAGTTTAACTTATAGGCAGCGACAAAAATGGTTTTCTTCTAATTATCAGGAAAGTATTGCGATGGTCTATATGCACACATCATTCTCAGGTCTTCAATTGTTCACGTCTCCTCAGGCTTTTCATAAACCTGCTGCCTGCTCAAGAGATTGGCTCGCCTCATGCAATTGGAAAATCGTTCACGCCCCCACGAATCCCGCGAGAAAGTCGAGTGAGGGAGTGGGACGAGCCGGCCAGACGCAATCCGGCGCTGCAGCCCACTGGGGCAAGGGCCGGCCGGGAGGTGGTGAGCGGCGGCGGCGGGGTGGCAGGCGTAGGGCCGAGGGCGCGAGGCCTCCGCCGCGCTCTCGTAAACGGACGCACCGGCCGCCTTTACGGGCCATTAAGGCGCAGGCCCGTCGCGGCCCGGGCTGGAAATTACCCCCGCGCGGCCGCGTCTCGCCCCGCTCCACTCCGTACCGCTCCGCCCCGGCCCGGCCCGGCCCGCCTCGCACCGTCCCTCCCCGCCCCCGCCCTTCCCATTCCCTTCCCACCTATCGGCCCGGGCCGCTCCTCCCCGCCCCGCTCATGCTGTCCCACCCAGTCCCGCTCCGCCCCGCCCCGCTCCACCCCGCTTCACCTCGCCTTTCACATACACTCCCCACCCATCGGCCCCGGTCGGCTTCTCCCCGTCTTGCTCAGCTCTGTCCCACCCAGTCTGGCCCCGCTCCGCTCCTCTCCTCCCCGCTTCGCCCTGCTCCACCCCCCCCGCCCGTCCACCGTCGCTATACGCGAATGAACTCCGGCCGCAGGAGGCGTTCTCGGAAACCAGAACAACCGAATTTTCGGACGGCGGGAAGCCAAAACAAAAAGCGGGCACTGTTCCCTCTGTGCGGTGGCTGAATTTTCTGCGCAAGAATGCGTTCACAGCAACACTTAAAGCGCACAAAGTTTTACGAAGAAAAAATGATGAATATAACGGGGTCAAATCAATACTAATAAAGTAACAACAAAATTTTGAAATGTATGTTTTCTGTAAACGTTTCGTAAATAATAAGAAAGCATTTGCCACATTTATTCGAGCTTTAAAGGTGCTTGACGAAATGCCAGAATAAGTCGTCATTCAATTGTGTTTAAAACTGAATCGTATTTAAATAACTATTAGTTCCTGTTTTAAACAAGTGATGTCATGTCAGGTTTCAGAGTTCAAGTACAAAAGAGATCGAAAGTATTGTTTGAAATACGTTTTTTCTTGTAGGATTTTCATACATTTTTACACTTCACTCTTACAAACGAAACGAATTGTGTATATTAGGCACTAAATACAAAACAACCTATGTAATGTTTAGAGCCCGGAATTTCGGCAAAATGCCTTTTTATTATTGATGCGATTTTAAGACATTTAGCAATAGAAATAATTTAACTGTACATCTGGAGTTGTTTTAGATTTTGATTTGGCCCTTTATTGCATATGTTAGTTTCTGCCTTTTATGCCTAGTTATGCCTTTTTTTAGTATCTCGCATTATTTTGTCCCCTTTCTTACTTTGCCGCATTTATTTTTCATACCTTTCCTGGCATCGATCTCGACCAAATTGGATACATACCAGCAAGCATGAGTAACGCAAAAGTAATGTCGCGTTTTGTTTTTTCTGCAAGCGTGGGTATGATATCCAGCAAAAGATTTTGAACTTCGGCTCCGTAGCGAGGAAATGTGAAAAATCGCTACAAGAATGTGCGATGACACCAGTCAAGATTTTCGATTTCTTTCCTTGAAAGCTGATATATTTCTTTGCTCATTTGTTCCTATATACCTCTTAAATATGGCCTCTGATCCCTATCGAGGACCGATAGGAACCATTTCAGGGTTCAAAATAATTCACAGTAACAATTCGTGGACATAGCGTCACAAGTGAAACAATTTAGTTGTTATAGTAATGAAATTTAGTGCCAGTAAGAATAATTTTTCAGATGTAAAAATGAAAAATAATCTCTGACAGGGGAAGTTTGCAAACATCAGATGGTCATGAGCTATCAAGATTAAAAAGAAAATATCGTTTGCTTCCATGCAAATTGTGGAGTTAATTTTAAAGTTAGAAAATATTTGATTACTGAGTTTTTATAATAATTTCTTTTAAATGGTGGATTTTTAATTACTTACAGAATTTTCTCCTATTTTTAGCCAGAATCAATGCTTTTTTGAATCCTATATTAGAAAAAAATGCCTTAACTTCCGGGCTTTAGTAATAATATAAGAGGAATAACAATTCGAAGGAAATCATTAATATAAACTCAAACCGTCTTATTTTCTTTTTATTTGAGCCCTATTAATACCTGATATAATTGCGCGTGAATATCCAACATTAGCTTTACAACAGAAGAGGAAGAAACCAAGGAGCAGACGAAGGTGAAACCAAAAGGCAATCGAGCTTCGACATCTGTGCGTCCCACGCCGAGTCGTGTGTCAGAGCGGAGGAAGACGGCTCTCTTTGCAGGCACTAGCAGCAGACGGACGCGGAGGTGCTCCCGCCCGACTCGCGTTGGACCCGCCCCACCGCCCCGAACAGAAATCAATTAACTAATGAAGCACCGCCCCGCGCCCACGACCCGTCCCGGAAGCAACAAATCAATTAAGAGGCGGCGGTGGCGGCGCGACAGGCCTTCAAATGCCCAGGCGACGGGGCGGGGCTTCGCGGGAGCCGCTCGCCAACCCCCGCCCTCACGATCCGCCTGAAATTAGAATGTGCGCCTTTAACTCGCTTGTCGATTAGCGGGACATTCCGCGTATGCCAGTCTATATTTGTATTAATAAATTCATAGCATTACGTCGGGATATTTCGCATATCGAAGGCTATATTCATATTAATAAAGTCGTAGTTGATTGGTCTGAATTTTTATGTTGGTGATTTTGAAGCATTTAATGTTTCACGGAATTATATTCACTATCTATCGTGTTTACCCCTTGGTAGGTTTTAAAAAATGCATCCAATATTACTTGGTCGTCGTTTGTAATTAACCCCTGTACATACAATAAGCTAAGAAAATGTGAAAATGTAAGATATTGTACCATTTATTAAAAACAATCGACAGAAAACGCCGTAAGTATGCTACTTCTGGAAGGGAAATAACCCCTAGTCCTTCATGAAAGGGATTGTAAGACAAAAAAAGATCGCCATTTAGGATTTGAGGGAAACGGCATGCGCGCATGCAACCCGCGAGACATATTCCTCTGCACCCATACGCAAGTCGGAAACAATGTCACTTACGTACTTAAATCCAGGTTTTCGTGTCCTCTAGGGACCACGAAAGTTTTTTTAGCGCGCGAAGTTTATTCTCGTGCAATAAAATATCTAGAAAACGCATAGCTGTATTCTTATTAGTGCATTCTTACAGCTTCGCTATCACATATTCGTTAACGCCTGTAAAAAAAACTATGTGAGTACCACACACATCGGGTGTTCAACAGGTGGTTTTTCGTTGCAGTGATGTAATGTTGAAGTGATAAAATATTGACTATGCCTCCTAGTGCGCATCTACTAGTTGAGTTGTTGAGGTGCTGCGCACGTAAGAATTAAAGTCTAGAAAAAAAATTCAATTTTTTAAGCAAAAATTCAGAAAGATTTTTTAAAATCATTTGTGACGAATTTCATCAAATGAAACATCACCATTCAGCACAGAAGAAAACTATTAGAAGCTTGTAATAGATCCACTAGAGAATATGCACACGTGGGACTATTTTTATTATATTAAAAAAAATTACTAAATATTCAGTTGCGGAGCTGTTAAAAAGGCAGAGAAGCAGTGCACATCCCGAAACGTCAGTCACTGGCCTGCGAACAAATCGCAACTTGTTAAATGGCCATTATTCTGAAAGCTATCTCAAAACACATATGGAAACGAATACCTCCGTAAGAGTAACACTATACCCTCCCACTCATGAACTATTATTTAAAAAGAAATGAATGGGTGAGTGGATAAACAGTAATAGTCCACAAGTTCATTATGAGATTATTCAAGTTATAACTTTTGATTTTGTTAACATTATAAAAAAACTGTTGAGATTTAAACAATATTTTTCCAGAAAATTACCAAGCCATACGAATATATTTTGAGGAATAATTGCGATAAAAACTTTATTAATAATGTGTTATAATTTAAACAAAAACTGTAGACTTGTAATGTTTCTAATCTCAACGAAGATTTACGAACCAAATTTCTCGCAAAATAACAATGTACCACAAAAGCACATTTTATTGTTTAAAGAATGCATATAAGTAATATATCTCGTGGCCGTCTTAATTTTAAGTTAAAACATTAAGTAGAGCTCTTATATAATATATACCTTTTTCAGATATTTTTTTTTTGTGAAACTAGCTGTGTTTTGACGTTCCATTCTTTCGACATAAAATTCACGGAATCTGATGAGTAGTGTGCAATTTTCGTGGAAAGGATTGTGTATGTTCTTTTATCATTACACATTTTCGTACTTAATAGCATGAGCTCTGTGGTTACGCTTTCCTCTTCCATCTTTTGGAGACAGGCCTGACAAAAGAATTCCTGTCATTCATTGAACCGGAATGTATGATATTCCATTTACGCTCGTTGATACGTGTTTACAAACTCGACTGTGGGCACATTCTTTCAAAGCAAAATTACGAAAATTACTTGCTCTTCGCTTACTGTTCCCCTCATCTCTAGCTCTTCGGTTCATTACAGACACACTCTCGGTCAGCAACAAAACAAGTAAATTACATCAGCCCCGTACCACTGGCAATTAACAAATGTGAACCATCCGCTGCGAGCAGCCTGAGCCGCCAGACGTCAGACGTCAGAAAATCCTGAGTGAAAGAGCAGTACGTGTCCAGGACAGATACTATTCTTGCACTCATCAAAGAGAAGGAGCTGCGTGATTTGAAGTAAAATGGCCATATATTGAACTATTTTCAGTTTCAGCATGTGATTCCATGCCTTCTGCACTAATTTATGTAACAAACAAACAAACGAAAATGACCAATTTCGGACTAGTACAGTTTTTCCACTCAGCCATTCAATTTGCAACAACCTTCTCATTCTATGCCATTCTTCATTTTATCTTCAGTTCGACCAACCTCTTAGCAAGCCCTGCGAAGGCGCTAGCGGCGGCGTTGGTGGCGGTGGGGTGGCGCCGGTCTCGCCGCCCGCACCGCTGCGCGACACGAGGCACACCGCGGAGGCGCCGTCGCCGCGCCGCACCTGACTGTACCTGCACACCCGCGGGCGGGGGCAGGGGGAGACGTCGAAGAAAATGATTGACTGTCAACATTTTGACCTCGAAATGTCACGAGACATAATACCGGGGGTCGGGAGATCACGTGCTTGGGTAATAGGCACTCCTGCCGCCGCCCCCTGCCACCCAGCCTGAGCCCCGCAACGACGATGCCCCGCCACGATCCCGTTGCTTCCCGCCGCGCCATGCATGTCTGCAACGGCCGTATCAAAGAGCGTACAAGGGTTGCAGCCGCTTTCTTACGGACGCGGATTCCTTGGAGGGACTCGGATGTAGGGACGAAAAGAGCGCACGCTGAAGGAAGGCACAGAATGGGGATTTCCTTCATCGCTTTGCCGACAATGACTCCATTTTCCTCCCTTCCCGACTGTTCCCTATTAAAATAGATGCGTAAGATGGACTTCCAGATTTGCCAGTAGGTGTCGGAGCTGGTATGTTCTATTACGTCGTGGTCCAGTCGCTGCACGGGTGGATGGAAGTCTTCACATCTGGCCTCCTCTTCTCGTGCTTTATCATTTTCAACTATGACAATTGTCATCTAATCCTAGCTGCCTCCAAGTCGCAGCTATTTTACCCACACAAATCTACATTCATGTCGTCTCATTCATAACCCTGTCCATTCTATAACGTTGCATCGTTTCCATAACGTTGCATCGTTTGCAATTGAGGTGCTCGGATTCAGATAACGGTAAGCCAACTCGTGACATTTACAGGAAAGTCTATTGAAAGCACAAAGAAACTTGTAAATGAGGTGATCAACATAAAAATAATATCAAATGCATTAAAAGATACTGCGATACATTACAGTATTTTGTTACACTACTTCGTCAGCGGCTTGCCTAGATCTACTAGAAACAAAACGTAAATATCACAATTTTTAATTTTGAATGGCTTTCCATTGCCCAATCCACGCACCTCGAATGCTTTTGTTACAGCAGTGCACCGCGACCATGGTGGAAAGCAAACTGCATACAACACTCCTACCATCCACGATTTCCAAACGAAATCGTCCGTTGTTCATTGTTTTCGATACTTGGAGCCTCGCCTTCTGGACCGATGGCATTTTCAATCACCAAACTAATTCCGATCTTTTCCGACACGCTGCGATCCCACCTACTGGTTCGCGTGTGCGCCGCGTGGCAGGGGTACTCTCGTCAGCCCATCGGTCCCCGCCTTCTCCGCCGCCCTTACCGCTCCTGCCGCCCCCTCCGCCGCCCCGCCCGTACCACCCCGCTCCCGCCTCCTTGCACCCGCCCCGCGCCCGTCCCCGTCGCCCCGCCCCCGCCGCCCTGCCCCCGCCGCCCCGCACCCGCCACTGCCTCTTCCGCCACCGCCACGCCGCTTCGCGCCTCCTGGCGGTGGGGCGGTGGTTGGGCGGGCGCCTTCGATTTGCGTGGGGCGCGGAATGCCGTTTACGAATGACCGCAGGCGGTGCTGCGCGTGGGCGTCGCGTGCTGTGCCGCTGCGCCTCCTGCGCTCTCTGCGCCTGCTGCGCCCGCTGCCTCGGGCGCCAGAAGAACTTCGCGACTCTTATTGCGATAATTACGCCATGTACCCTCCCCCTACCACCACAACCACAACCACTGCACGTGTGCCTACGTTGGATATACGGCGGGTTCATGATAAACAGGTGTTTACATACAATGTAATGAATCTAGTGGACAGTTGAGACATTTATGTCCTTTGGCAACTTCAAGGCTACAACTTAAAGGCCGGAAGTGTAGTTACTTGCGAAGTCATTGCAGCCTACCGTCATATATCGAAATAACAGTGTCGCAGAATATGAGCTCCATCATACTTGGTGAGATGACAAGAAAATATACTTTATGTATGACTTAGTCACTTTCTTAACATATGTTTTGTAAGAGACACATTGAATATTAATGGTCCTTCAAAATAAAACTAAAAATATTATACATTCTTCTGGAGACTACCTTGCCAATAATTTACACGTATTAGGTGCGATTATTTAAAAAAATACGTAACAGCTCAATAGCATGAATGTAAAAAAAGTATTACTTTGAATCGATGCTAATGCGTGAACTATAAAAAGGTGGAAATCGAATAATCTCCAGAAGTAATAAAATATAACATCAAATATTAGTGCCAGATTCTAGAATTCAATGTGATTCTTACAACTAATGCTACTTCTACTTTATTTAGCAATCGTATTATTAGTCAGAAGTACATCAAATTGTTTTGTATTGATTCATATTTGCATATGTGATGCTAGAACTTTAATTGGCGTTCCATATTTTTATGAAAAATACGTAACAATAAACACGCTGTATCTACAAAACAATCCGTTAAAACTCGTCCAGAACATTTGGATGCAATTTATGATATATCCGTTAGCCACGTCGCCGGTTTACTCGACGGATCGCAGACGCAACCTAACAAGACAAGCGTGCGCCGGTTTTAGGAACTCCAGCACAAAATCGTCTTAGGGGTCCTCCGGAAAAAGAATTGTAGATTTATTAAAAAAATCTAATTAACTAAATTCGATTCTGGAAATTTGGAAGTTATGGATACATTCTGTTGCAAAAATTATTGTTTACTTAATAGTAGACTAACTTATGATGAAACAAATAATAAGAAACTCATTTTTAATTTTTAAATACAAATTTTTAGAACAGTAAATATTTTGAATGACAATTATTTTTTCACACAATTTTCTAACATTTTATCAAATATTTTAAACATTTTTTTGGGGGGGAACGCGGATGCCCTTGTCAATGGGGCTCCTGAGCAACTACTGTTTTTGCTTGTAAGTAAATCCAGTTTTGGCCCGAGCGGGAAGCCATCGGAGTCTCAATGGGCGTTGGGACCTTGTCGGGGGCGTCGGGGTGTCGGTGGCATCGCGGGCCTTGCGGGTGTGGCGGGTGTTGTGGACCTTCCGGGCGACGCGGCGGTCGTGGGCGTCGCGGGCGTCGCGGGCGTCGCGGGCGTCGCGGGCGTCGCGGGCGTCGCGGGCGTCGAGGACGTCGGGGGCGTCGAGGGCGACACGGGTGACGGGGGCGTGGAGGTGTCGGGGGCGTCGCGGCCTTGCGGGTGTCGTGGTCCTCGCGGCCGACCAACAGTCGCGGGCGTCAGGAACGTCGAGGGCGGCGCAGGCGTCGGGGGCGTGCCGGGCGTCGCGGGCGTCCCGATTATCGCGTGCGCGCCACACAAAGGCGGCGCCGAGGAGCTGGTGGCGAGGGGGCGGGGGAGGGGGCGGGGGCGGCGAGCGGCGAGGAGCGGGCGGCGGCGGTTGTAAGGCGCGTGGGCGGAGACGAACGCCGCGGACGCCGGATCGAAGTCTCCGCCGCCGCTGCACCTGAAAGCCGTTGTTTTGATCCCGGTCGCGCCACCGACTAATTGCGTTGCCCTAATTAGTCTTTATGGTGATGGCTTACCTAGCTTTTTTGTTTGTGTGTTTACTAGTAATAACACGTTCTGTGCATGCGGGTGATTAATAAGCTTAGTCGAATGGGTTTGGGGGTCTCAGATATGACTAATTATTTTTGGTAATGACAAGCAATAATAATTAGGGAAGGCGACGCAGTTGGGGTGTCCGCTTACGAGACGGTCGCTAAGGTGGTGGCGGGAGTGAAGTAGTTTAGGTGTATAAAGAGACAGGGCGCGACGCGGCGTGGTGCTAACACAAGCAGCGTGGTAGGGTCACAAGCGGCTGCGGGACATATAACAAGCCACGGCGCGACCAGTAGGAAAAACGGCTTTCTTTAAAAACAGAGACGTTTCTTTCACTTTAAGAAGAGAAGAGTATTAACCGTATAATGTAAATTTGACTCAAATATCTCATTAATTCTCGAAATCAATTTATTTATTTTATCGTTCTGCAAATTTAAGTTAATTATTCGGTTTGAAAACCTTCTTGAACCAGCGGTTTTCGAAAAAAATCAACATTAATTTCCCACAAATACACATTTCAGTGAGTGAGCCACGCCCAGTTCCCAAATCTACAACTGCGATGATTTGGTTTAGAAAATTAAGGCGGTAATAGTATAATATAGTTTTGCTTACTTTTTTAAACCATTGTACGTGTTAGCATTTCCCATATCTTGTTGATGACATCCCGAATGTTAATGTTTAGACGCCAAATGGGAGGGCTAGAAAACGTTTTATTTATAAAACGTTCACGACCATGCCATGCCATGCAGTGAAGCGTTGTCTGTTCATGCCCCAAGGACGGGACCTGTGACTGTGGGCAATGCAGGCACGGAGAAAATATGTAGGGGAGGTGGCTATAAGCGATAGATTTATCAGGGGCAGCCTCGTCGGAATATATCTGTGGACACGTTGATTGAAGAAAAGGAACGTGTACAGAAGGTGATTTAGAAAGAGAACAATTTTGCGAATTGTCGTGGACGTAGTCTGTCCACGACCTTATTCGGCGTCACTTGTTGGTAGTGGAAGCGGGCGGCAGTGCCTCGCAATGGCACCAGTGGAAGCGGACGGCAGTGCCTCGCAGCCTCGCAATGGCACCAGAGGGAGAGGCGTGATTGATTAGTGATTCCGGGCGCGACAACTGCTAAGGTCATTAGTCTCGTAAGTGAAGTGCATGTTTTTTCTCAGGATGTGGCGATGACTTTCCCCGCTGGATAGTGGGATCCGGCGCGACCTAGCTGTCGGCTAGAGAGGTTTTCCCGGCTGATTTTAAGGACAGGGTTCGGCTCACTAAAACAACGGCGCACGGTTCACTTGCGCATGGTTCACTCGCGCGGACCACGAGAACGAATCACTCAGGGAGCACTGCTTGCATTGTGCGGTGTGGTGCGAATGTGTAATGGAGAATTACAATGGTTAAATGCATAAAATGCGTTGCATGCATAATGTTAAATGCATAAAATGCGTTGGTAATTATGCGTTGGACAGACTCAAGGATGTTTTATGTTAACGCGAGGGCCGAAGGCCCGAGCCTCGTCCTCAACTTGGACACGGGTAGCGTAGCGTCACGATTGCAGACGAAAGTGCGTTGGCCACGTGGCCGTGTGCACACTGTGGCGGCGCCGCGAATGACTCGTTCGGAACCGAATCGTGCGCGTCAATAGGAGCCGAACCCTGTTCTTAAAATCTACCGTTTTCCCAACCAGGTCTCTCCCACCAGCAGGGCACCGCCCCAGACGGGACAAGCTCTAAGTTCCCGACCGGTCTCCCGACATGTGTGGTAGTGTAGTGCAGTATGTGTAAGTCTGCGTATGCAAGGGGTGAGGATAGGACAAGGAAGATAAAGGATAGATCCCCCGCGACCCATGGATCGCACGGTGTTGATCGGAGAAACAACGGAAAATTACCGATCTGAGCAGCCGACCTCTAGAATTCTCCTCCAGACAGCAACTGACAAGCTAGTGTCGAAAATCCTTCCACCACCATAAAGACTCGAACCCTAGGACCTCCCGGTCAGAGGCACTGCGGTGCCATCAGTGGATGCCCTGAGCCACCTCTCCCGGTCCGGAGGGAGAGGCGACGAGCGAGGGGCCGGCCGCGTCGGCGTGTGGGCAAACGTGGTAGCACCTCCAGGTGGCCTTTGGCCCGGCGGGGATTATCCGCGGCGTGGCCTGTCGGCTATAACGGCTCGGCGCGCCGCCCGCCCGGGTCGCCCACGCGCCGCCTGCGTCCCCGCGAAGGCGCCCGCGCCATCACACGCCCAGAGCGCCGCGCGGGCAAAAACGTTCACCTCCTCCCCCGTGAGGCAAGCGCTTCCCATTACGACGCCTCCCACAATCGCTGCTTTTTGTGCGCGTCTTCCGTTGAGTGCCTTCCATTGGCTTGCTGATCTCTTGCTTCGCGAGGCTTCGCTATTCCTTTATTAGTTGAATCGAAAATGATTTAAGATTGGGTGGATGCACGGCCGTATGAATGCTTATTGATGTAGTACGTTTTTGACGCTACGATATCACTCAACAACCATTAACCCAACCTGTCGTGTCGTTTTCACCACCTTCGCAGTCGTAAATGCTCATCAGGAAACACCTGTACGTCTAATTCATGGCGCCGTGGCTGATTTCCTTATTTGTGGGATTTCTCGTTTTTCTTGTAGCCTCCTCACTCACTGTAATGTAAAACGGAAGTCTTGAGAAACTAACGTAAGTGTTAATATGAGTTGAACGCTTTAAAATCACAATGAATGAAGTATAGACACTAAATATATTTGTATTATGGAATGTTTCTGCTCGTTTTGTAATCAGGCAATTAAAGAGATTAATTTGCAATAAAATCCAGTACCAACGCATCAATCATTAACATTTTTAGTACAGCACAACAATTTTTTTAAACTTAAGTACTTCCTAGTAGTTACATAATACACTTTTTTGTTTCTTACATTCCTCTCGACTCATTATTTTCACTCCAATATCTGCCAGAAGAAGTCGTAGTTGTAAGTAGTCAGTAAGTATAAATGTATTCATTTTATTCCACAGTTCTCTTACGGCACTACCATATAACGAACACAGTGCCCAAAGACGCAACTCTTCGGCGCTTTGCAATCTTTCCCGCGTCATAAACTCATCTGATATTTGTCTTTCATACGCCCCCTTGATTGTTATTAGCAGCTCGCTCTCTCACGACCTCTCCCTCCCCGTGCCTCCCCCCGCCCCCGGAGTGCTCCTGCGCGGGGCCAGGGCTGGGCGACTAATGGCGACCTCGGGGGGCGGAGCTCTCGCAGGTGTTCGTCCCGAGGCTCTCCAAGGATACACACACTATTCGCACTCGCCATGTCAAGGCCGCACGACGACTCGCTAAGCCTATATTCTTCCGTCCCGCCACTTACACATTTAATTGATTGCTTGGTGCAATTGACACATGATGATGATGTTGATAATGATAGTGGTGGTGATGGGAGAAATTATAGTTCTGTGGTAGGAGGAGAAACAGGGAAAACGGAACGAAATGAACTCGAAATCCCTTTGGTCCACCACAAATCACATCGGTTTACCCACAATAGAAATACAACCGTTTGGACGGATGGAGTGTAGTTCCGTAGCGTCCCGCGTTTTCTTTCACATGCCACAACCAGTCCGGAATATTTGAAAAGGTCCAGTGGAGACCTGAATTGTATATCGTTAACCAAACTGTATCGATTTCCTGGTGAGTAGCTGAGAAATATAGTCATAAATCGTCTGTGCCGTAAAATGTATAAGTTCTGCCATCGCATTAAATTGCCAAAATTATTGAGTTCTGCTTCAACGAGGGAATAAAAAAACTTTCATTCCTTTACACAATAGAAATCATTAGAGGTGGAACAACTTCGGAATTTTCTCGAATCCGAATGACAGTTTGTAAATGATTTCGGATCTTTCAAATTACATGATATTACTCAAAACACATTGAGACAAATATGTATAATGAACAAACTGAGATTAAGTGTTGATCAAACTTCAAATTTATATCAGATCACAAACGTTGAAATCTAAAATCGCGAGGTGCTGATTAGACGAAATTAGGGGACACTATCCATTCAGTTCTGGGAAGTTGCCGCTGGCGAACACGAAGAAGTTAGCAATTAACGAGGAAGTGGTAAGCTGTGTAATATGTGGCAAGGCGGTTCACTGTCTTGCTGGATAGCTTTTCGAGTGGTGGTGAGAAACGTACTGCTACTGACGATGCCGGTTCTGATAATGAGAAAGACGTAACAAGAGAACGAGTAGTTCTGTCCTATTACAGAGGCACCGGGACACTTAACTTCCTGTCAACGTGTACCGCAATTTTCCATAGGTTAAAAAATGTGGATCAGTATGTTGTTCTTATCCAGATTTAACTTATTCTGAATTATATTAACCCCAGGTCATACTTTTAGAATTATACAGACCGATTTCGCATTGTTGCTCATTTCGATTACAAGGATCATCAATTTTGATACAAAAAGAGCAGTACTGAACAGTGCTAGTAGAAATGCAACTATTTCAGAATTAATTTTTTTCCATTGTACTATGTAGTTAATGTCGTAATTACTCAAATCATCACTTACATTTCAATTTGGCTCTCAATATTTTCATATGATCCCTGTGAATATTCTGGACCATTGGTTGATTAATTTCTTAACGATGTGTCTCTCAGTTACAGATCCTTCAAATATTCATTTAATAGTAACCGAAGCGCTTTTATTCGGTGTACTGGAAGCGTTTTTCTTCAACTTGCACCTTCCCCGGCAGTGCGATTGGCAACATCCATTCAGGCCTTCCCCATTCTTTCACGATGTCCTGGCTGCTTTCCAATCGACGCCTACGTTTTGTAGCGTCGTCTTGATGTTATCGCTGAAAAGTAGTCGCTACTTCGTCTTTTTTCCTTTTAAAGCCACTTACATGGCTAGTTGGGATACAGATTTGAAAAACCTTGGAAGTATTTTATCGCTGTTATATATTATCAGTCTTGCAACTACAACATAATTTGATGTAGAGTGACTAAATAACTAAAATAACTATTTCTAATAAATTATAAGCTCCGACATGAATAAAAATTAATTTATACTTTGATCTTCGAAAGAAAATCTTAAGAGCAATGTATTTAAAATGACAAAATTCAAATTCTTGTTAAGTTACTGCAAGAATTGATACAAAACGTTTGTAATATTTTTTTCGCATTTCTGGATTGTTCGTTACGACTGTTGACTCCAGTTCATTATATTTCAAAAACAAATTATTTCAAAGATAAGTGAACGTGAATGTTTCTTAGTTGTATAATAATAAAAAGAATAACAATAACAATATGAAGGTAATTAATAATAACAAAAACAGCTATAAGAATAATATAAATAATACGTAGCTGAGGTCGATGAGAAGGGAGAGCCCCAATTACTTTCGTAGGTTCACAGATTGGAATCTAACCTTGAGTATGAATATGTATGTATTTCTGTGTGGTCTGGGGTCAGCAATACTAGTATGAACATGGGTTGGCGTAAAAGCTCTCCTCACATGAATAGTTACAAATGACATTAAAATAATTACACGAATGACTTGTGTCTGAGACTAGAATTATTTTAAAAAGGCAGGAACGAATAAAATTATTATTATTATTATTATTATATTATTATTATTATATCGATTCCTCTTCAACGAAACACACGGAACCTCTCACTGGATTCACCCACGAACGCAGGCCCCTTCTGCAGGTGGTGTGTGCTGGCGAGTGCCGCGCGTCGCGTCGGGGTGGCGGCGGGGCGGACGCGCAGAAGCTTCCAGACGGCGGCGCCGCGTGCGTCCTCGACCCGGCGCGGCGGCGCGGCGCCCGGGGCCAGGGCCCGGCGACGCCTCGACACCCGACGCCCGACACCTCGCGCTAGAATGACGCGCGCCGAAGGACGCGACCCGCGGCGGCGTCAGGGGCGGGTGCGACGGCGGTCGCGGGCGCGGGCGCGGCCTGGGGCGGGGGGCGGGGCGAAGGGCGCCGCGCCGGGGCCAAAGCCGACAGGCGACGGTGCAGAGGCGCCCGGAGGCGCCATGTTTATTTATGATGCCGGTAGTGAAAATGAATGTGACGTAACGATGAGAATAAAGATAATTACGGTCACGGATGCGCAACGATGTGGAGTTTACGAGGTACAAATAGGAGAACAACCTCAATGTCTAAGCTAGGTTTTCCTCTTCATGTAATTTGAAAACAATAATTCAAATTTCATGAATACGCAAATTACATGAAATGTCTACGTTTACAGTTACCTACGTTTTCATCTCAATTGTGTTGAAAATTGGAGTTCTCTCAACCTTTTTGCAAAATATCCAGGTTACTCTGAATTTGCTGACAGAAGCTCGTACAGATCTGGTACGAACATTCGTTATCCTCATGCAGTCAGCCGATAGTACCTGTCGCAGATAAAAAATTATATAAATATATTCTGAAAGAATTTCAACGTGTTCATATCACCGAGTGAAAGAGGTGATCCATGAATGGCAACGCTGCACGCATGCTGCATAAATTACCTTTCTGGGAGGAGTATCGATGTTTTATACAAGGAGTTATCGTACACATTTCCAAGCTCACCAACCATTATTCCACCTTCTCTCGATCTTCAACATTTCTATGACCATAGTGATGGGATATTTCAGATCTCTCGAATTATGAGTGAAAACATTGCGGAATACGCTATGTAGCAAATGGACGAATGAGGCGTCGACGTGGATGGAAACGATGCCACGGCGTGATTGAATCTGTTGGGTCGATGGAGACAAGCGGCAAAACGGAAAACTATAGTCCACTGATGGCTTAGCCAGAGCGTGCATACAATGGATGCTTTGCACACTGCCCTTGAACATTAGGACAAAAACGAGTTGTGTCGATCAGTAGGCAGGATGCTTCTGGATTAGGGGAGGATTTAGTCAAGGGAAAGTCGACAACGCAGATGTTGCCTATCGTGAAGACGGGGATAATGGAAATTGCCGGTCATAATGTGTCATGAGGTCTTGGTTTGCCAGGTTCCTCTCCATGTGATTTAGCAACTGAGTTTAAGTTGCCTGATACCCAAGTGAGGGAGGAATGAATAAGAGAACAGTGTACCGGCATGAATGCAGAGTTATAACAAGATTGACCCGAAATATTTCTTTTAGCTAACAGTTCGGAATTTCAAACTGTGTTCCAAGCGAGCTTCCATGCGCCTACGGCAGTTCCCAGCATTGGACGACGGCTCGCTCGTCCGACCCCAGCGAGCAGGCGCGACGGAAGCGCCTGTGTCGCGGCGTATGAAAAGCGACTCGCGGCGCGGCCGCCGGCCGCGGGGGCCGAGAGGCGTCGCAGGATGTCCGGCGGGCAGGGGCGGGCGCTGGAGGCAGGGCTTTGGGACCTTGATAGCATCGCGTCGGCCGGCGGCGCTTCCCTCCGCAGCGGCGCGCGCGACCCCGCGCCCGCCCGAGGCGACGGCCCCTGCACGCCACGCGCCGGACGCTCCGCCCGCCCCCGCCCCCGCCCCCTCCCCCGCCCCCTCCCCCTCCCCCTCCCCCGCCCCCTCCCCCGCCCCCTCCGCCCCCGCGCGCGCCGCCCACCGCCGCGGCCGTTCTGGCTTCGTGGCGCGGGATGTTACTCATACTGCCAGCCCGGAAGGTCGAGGTGCCACACAGTAACACCCAAAAGTTGCGGGTGAGAATGTAGTAAAGCTAGGCCTGCCAAGCGTTGATTGTAAATCTGTTGCTTCTACCTAACTGCTCAGTTGTTTGAACATCGGAGAACAATGCGGTGGTAACTGATTTACAACGGGCGAAGCTTGGCCAATGAACAGGATTCGTTCGTGCATACGGTGCTTTAACTCCTCTGCGTTGAATCGTGAAAATGTTGATATGGGATTATTATCTTGAATATCTGATGATAGATATGTTTATCCGTCGTAGAGTGTCTTATTCGTAAACCGTCATTTGTGAAACTCTTTCGAAGGACTTGTTGTCGACATTACCCTTGCACACAAGTGGAAAAAGTCGGGAGGCTCACTCTAATACTTGCATTTGACGTCCACTGAGTACAACACCATTCATGTCTGGAACTGTATTCATTTCGAGGAGACGCCAAAGATAAGATAAGGGTGCCTACGGCGATGTAAATAATAATATATGGATTCAAAAGCTGGCAAGATGAGTAAAATAGGGGGTTGGAAGCGGGGCTTGGACGTGGGGCTCTAACGAAGCACTTGGACGCGGGGCGTGGACATGGGGTTTGGAAGCGGGACTTGCACCGGAGACTTAGATGTATGGCTTGGAAGCGTGGTTCTTCGCTGGACTTGGTCGCGGAGCTTGGAAACGGTGCATAGATGCGTGGCGTGGAAGCGGAACATGGACGCGGGGCTTGGACGCGGGGCTTGGACGCGGGGCTTGGACGCGGGGCTTGGACGCAAGAATTTAGAAAATAATTATTATTTCAGAAAAATAAAAATTTGAAAAATGTTTGTTCCCAAGTTATAGAATATCAATTTCAACGGAAAATGAACTGCTGATTTGATTCTTCTGCATTGCTAACAAAATAGTAATGAACATCAGGTCTCCTCCTACCATTACAAGCAAAAGGAGTGCTCAACAAAACGTGCGCACAGTGAAGCTACTTTAAATTAAATATTTTTTAAATGTATTCAATACAAACGTAAACTAATTCATTATATATCATTGTTTTGTTAAAATACACATTTTTTTGACGATCAGTATAGTCTCTAATTGTATAGAAACAGTTTTGCAGCAGAAAAGATTTTACTTTTAACTTAAATTGCGTATATCGATAGTCGGATGGCCAGCTTTACTAGACACCGAAAACACATTTTTACCTTGCCAAATGTTCAAACATTAATGGAGATGATAGGGTGATTGTGGTGGCATGATGTCTGACCCTGACCTGGGTGTTAGCACAGTTAAGTCCTAAAATATGTTAGCTCGAGTTCGTCGACGGGATTCGCGTCCAACAGAGCACTTGACAATGCGTCATGAAAACAAATCCATTCCTCCAAGTTCTGATGGTCGGTAATTGAAAGCGGCTAACCAAACGTTAGTGAAAACGCTGGAGCTGGTATTTGTTAATACGGTCTATATTTACCGCAGTACCACACCAATCCTCTTTCGGAAAGTGTCTTTCCAAAACTCTGTCTCTGTCTCTCTCTCTCTCTCTCCCTTGTGATAGCCTCTGGGAACAGCACAACTCTCAAAATTGTTCAGATATCTTTCCGAATATATCTTTATACGTTGACGAGCTGAACAACACGTTTAGTCTATTCGACTACTAGAAAAATAATATGAAGCTCGAGTTGAGAATGGCACCATGGAAAATACAAAACAATGGACGTAATGTACTCCGTGAGGAAGGTATGCATGTTTTGTATTTTGTTGCTATTTAATAGTTTCTGAAGCACGTTCAACGCAGGACTGCGTGTGGATGTAAGTTTCTTAGAGCACTCGGCAGGACGTTTAAGACGCATGCAAAGCATAACAATCGACGAAGTTCGTGTTGTTTTGCCGAGGATCGCATGACTGCGCAGTTACGTTCTCCCCGGCCTCCTCGTGTGCGTTTGCTGCAACTGCAGGTACTTCAACCTGCCTAAATAAAAACCAACGTTAACCCTCCACTCATAGCCCTATTCTTCTGTTGAATGATTTCTGTTGCGGCCGTCATGACACTCATGGTCAGGTTCCTGACAGTTGAAAGCTACTGAGTTTTTTAGGCATTATGGGAGATGAATGATCTCGAAGCTTGTCGCTATTCTATGTACAAGAAGTTCAAGTAGATCGTGGTCTACTTAACAGACCACACATTATGTGTCAAGAAGAAAACAAAAACATACTCCCGTTTGCAAAAAGATCAGTTTTACCGTCTGAAATGTGCACAGGCGGTCCTCTTCATTCAATTCCCATTGCATGATGATGTCTGATTGGAATACGAGTTACGAAAAATTACAATTTCAGGACTCATTCAAGTTGCAAATGAAATCACAAAACATTTTTAAAATACATCAAAGAGTGCATTTTTTATTGAATCGCCTTTGTTTAGCAGGCTTCGTTCATCTAAATTAAAAGACATCCCACCTTGAAACATCTAACGGATGAGTTATTCGCCGAAAATGAGTATGGCTCTTAACGGTCAACGTGTCCGACAATTTCATTGGGCGATGAACCACGGGTGGTCCAATGGGACGGCGCCGCCCCGCGCCTCCGTCCAGCGACAAGACATGCGGCCGCCGCCGCAGAGCGAAGGCTGAGGCGGAGGCCGCGGCCGCCGAGGGCCTTCACGATGGGGATGCAAATGAGGTGCGGCGCGGTGGCGGTGGCCTGCCCGGAGTGAGACGTCGGTTCCCGCCCCCGCCGCCCGCATCGGCTCCCGCGCCGGCTCCTGCTCTCGCCCGCGCCCCCCGCCCCGCCCCCGCTCGCCCCGCTCGCCTCCGCCCGCCGTGGCGCCGGCGACACGCTCCCCGCGGCAGCAGCCGTGTCCTCATCGCTCTTCTCGACGCGGCGGCTCGCGAAACGACACGCCGGCCCCTCGCCTCGGCGGTCCGCGATGGCCGAACGCGCTGCCTCGTCCATCGCCTTTGGGAGCGTCAAACTGGCAAGGTTTCTTTCGTGTCGCCATTCATTACTTGGCTGAAGTTAAGATAGCGTAAATTATCTAACGCCGCAAGTTGCTGTTCTTCGAGGGGGTTTTCCTACTTTTTTTTGTATATATTCTACAAAACAATTTCAATCAAAAGGTGCTATTTTTATTTCGTGTTCCCTGGATGAGAGAAAATATTTCCCAACGGTAATGAAGATCTGAATCTATAGTTCGTTGTATCGTATGTAGAACGCAAATCAGAATACAGAGGACTGTTAACTTGTGAAGTACAACAGAATTCCAAGAACAGAGTAATGGAATATTACTGGGAGTTCAGTTACATAAAATACATACATTACAATACACTAAGTTTAAAGAAAATGTATTGCTGACCACGTTGCTCCTTTCCCTTTTGGAAATCCATGTAGTAATTTCCATGTCTAAGCTCCATGAGTGTTTGAACACCTTCGCAGAATAGAGCTGGATTTGAAATTTAAATCTCCGTCCCTCCGCGAGCAAATCAGTAGGTAATATCTACTTCGAAACACCGGTTGGCAAATTAGCACCTTTGAAGTGTGTAGTATGTAGATTTCGCTAGTTTATATTCTTTTATTTTGCATAAAATACAATACAAACAAGAAAGAACGATTCTTGAAGTCTCGTAATAACCATACTGGTTTAACTGGATGAGAGCGATTCCTTTGTAGAACGCATGAGGTCCACGCATGATGATTGGACGTAATGTTGTAAGAGATATAACAGCCCTTTTATAGCCGGTGCAGTACAGCCACACATGAACGTTCGCCTAGTGCTTTTGGGGCACCGTAAGAAACACTAGCGAAACGAACACTGGAGGCAAGTAGTAAAACTTTTATGTTTGGCAAAATGCTTTCTTTACTTACAAACGTCCACTCTCGCAATTTCATTTCACCAACGTCGTTACTAAATCAATTGCCACAATGCACTTTGCATCAATATGGTAAAATAAAACTTGAAAAATGTGTTTAATAATTTTCAAATGTAATTTCTCGGTCTTTACATTATTAGTAAAGAAGAAAAGAGTGGATGGAGGAATGCTAGTATACTGAAATAATCGTGTATAAAAATCTTATAATATAAATATACGCAAGCATATTTATAAAAAAAGGTATTTTTTGCGTCCCATATTTTAGGAAAACATTTATTTTGATAATATATTATTATAATTTATATCACATAAAAATTAAATAATCCAACGAGTTATGTAATGTAAGGAAATCATCATTCACCAGGAGAGTATTTTCATTTAAACAACGCTAATCATTGAGTATTTTATCTTTCTATTTACAGAGCGTACATGAGTGTGGCAGCAATAAGATAACTAGAATCATGCAACGTACTGATTTACTGTTATAATTATACATTAATAAATTATGGGCCCTTCGATAATGAAGATAGAACTTCAAGATGTTCTCTGGCCGAAACGACATAAATCATGAAACGGAATTATAATGACGAGATTCGAACCTGACGCGATTGAAATGAGTGTGCTCACGCTCCAGTGACATAAGTCATTTATTGAGGTTTGCTGCACATCAAACATCATCAGAATATTTACCTGAATAATAATAGTAAGGTAATATTAGAGTACATATTGAAACGAACATTTAATTACTGTTAATTATAAAAGTATCATATCAAATCTGATCAATAATTTGCATATTGCAATAAAACTATTATTAGTAATATCCTGGGCATTATGTTTTTTGCAATACGCCCAGCCAGCGTCGTCCGGCGACGGTCGGCATGGGCGTCGGCGTGTGGCCGTCCGTCGAAGGGCCCGCGCGGAGTTCCGGCAGCGCCGTCCGCTGGCGCCACGCTCGGGCGCCGCGCGCACCTCGGCGCCACTGCGGGTCGCGTGCGGGCGGTGGCGGCGGCAGCGGCGGCAGGCGGGGGCGCGTCGTGCGCAGACGCCACGGCGGCGGTGGCGGCGGCGGCGGCGCGCCGGTGCGTCTGCGCGCTGCACGCCGCGAGACGCGGGCTTCCGCTCGCGCGCGCGCCACGCGCCGCCGCCGCCGCCACCGCCGCCGCACTCCTGCCGCACGCGGGCCGCGCGCTGCACGCGCCCGGACGCGGCCCCGCCGCCGCCGCCGCAGGCCCGCTCTCGGCGCGGACGTTGCGCGAGGCCCGCGTTCTCTTACGCGCACGACAGCGGGCCAAGTATTTGGCGACGATTATGTTATTTTATATGAATTGCCTTTTGCCTTTCTGACCGACTGTCTATAAAGTGCTGGTTTTTCACCTGTTCTGATGTTTTAAAAACCTAATGAAGACCCGCGACGTCGTGGGAGTAAAACATTTTGTATTTTTAACTTCTAATTTGTAGTTGTGTATTCGTAACTTCTATTTCGCACACGACAGCGAGCGAAATAGTAGGGTGAATATTATCTTATTTTATACCAACTGCCGTAACTTTTGCCTTTCTGTCCGATTGTCATTGAAGTGTTGATTTTTCACCCGTTCTAATGTTTTTAACAACATAATGAAGACTCGAAACGTCGTGGAAATTAACAATTTTTGTATTTTGAACTTCTAACTCATATGTATTTGAAACGTCTTGAAATGTAATAAATAGTGGTTTGTATTGTTTTTTTTCCTTGGTCTATTAAATTGTCATTAAACGAAGAAGTGAAATTAGAATTAAACAAATGTTAACTAGAAAGTATCAAACGAATTGCATCTAATACACTAATGATACATTATTCCACCATTTTTACTATAAAATACTATAAGCCTGTGTGCTTAAAACAAATTTATGAAGTTTTTCAATGTCTGTGACTACTCGAACGGATTTTTTGTTCATTTCCGTGGATTCACTGGGTAAAAGCTGAGCTGGGGTTTTGCTTTGCTTGTGGATACTAAATGCTCTTCTCTCAGCCCCTAAAAGCCACGTACAGACCCTAATGAAAAATATGTTATTCTTTTCTGAAAAACACTGATATCCAATAACATGATTACTGTATGTTTACGCATATGGCATGCAAGTGAGTTTTGTATTCTTCATTGTTATTCTTGTCATTTGCAGTCACCTTATAGCAGGGCGAGCCCTTATTTTTTACACCTCCAGACTAAAATTCTAAAATGGATATTAAAGAGTCAGCCATTCGTACAGGTAGTCGCGGTAAGCGTTTAAGGTGTCGAGGAACAGCGGGGACTTCACGTTGCGTCACGACCAGTTTCTTCGCAATCGTCGGCCGAGGAGCCTCGCGACGCGCATGATTAGCCTGCGCCTCCTCCGCAGATGGCTCATTACGGCGGCGCGGGGGGAGGGAGGCTCATGCGGCGCCAGCCATTGTCTTGTTGGTGTAATGACGAGCGCCCCTCCCCCAAACCTTCGGCCGTTGCCTCGGCAGCGCCGCTACGCGGGAGGGCTCAGTGTTCGAGTCCCAATGAGGGCGAATTTTCGACATTAGCTGCTGAGCGAAGTCGAATTCAGCCACTGTCCGGAGGAGAGTTCTAGATGCCGGCTACTTTGAGAGGTTATTTTCCGTGATTTCTTCGACCAATGCCAGCTGAATGGCGAAGAAATACCCTAACGAACGGACTACGGCTATCTTTCCTTTCTCCTTCTCCTATCATTTCTTCCAACCTTACACGCTCTTCACTTCCACACATGCCGGGAGATCAGTCGAGACCATAGAGCTTACTCCGACTGGTGAGGTTCGCCGCTGCGGTAGATTCCTCGACCCAACGAGTAGGTCGGCGCCGGATCTCTCCATTCCGAAGATGAAGAACACAATATTTTCCGTGATATTATATGTAATACGCACTACATTTACGGACTATAATGACTATAGTAGTTGACGATCCTGGAAACCAAACAATCAATCAATAAATAAATCAATCAAAACCCCTGTACGCCTGCTCATTACAGAGGGCACAGCGCGGCCGCTGACTTTAAGTGGCGACAGGTAGTGTCTAGTTAGGTATAATGAAGAACTCTTCGGACTCCCAAATTGTACTGGAGATACTCTCGCTGTCATTACTACTTCCTCAGTTCACTTCTCATTATTGGACTACAACCGTTGAAGACTACAGATCATTGTTTTGAGATTCGCTATTCCATGCGTAAAAAAATTCCATTCACATTTTGAAAGAAAAGGATTCATGGCTAGTTAACAATTTCGCTTGAGATGTGATTTTCTATAAATGATCACACACACTACGTAATTCAGAATGGGTACGATACGCGTGGTAAAATATTCTTGAATATGTAATGAAAAACAATGACTTCGTCTCGTCGCTTCCCTCGCGTTATTAAATGAGCAATACAAAATTTCATTGCTAAATGTTATGGATATATTTTTGTTAACAAATATGGCATTAATGCGTTTTGCTTGTTTTATAGTCCATTAAACGCCCAAAAATCAACATTAATAACAATGAAATATACGTGACGATAAATTAAATATATGAAGCAATTGCATCGCACAATACTTTTGTTTTCATTCTATTTTCTTTTAGAGGTTTCATCTACTTTCCCATCCACAAAAACAAGAGCGTGTCAATTGGGTTACGAAAAAAGTATACGCCAATGGACTAAGAAAGTTACTCTATTGGACACGAACTTTCTGTCGATTTTTTCATGAAACATCAACTGTCTGGTTGAGTTTACCTCACACCTTTCGGTGCAACAAATTTCATTCGACGACTTCCCATGAGAGCTCAGAGCCTCAAACGCGTACTCGCGTGATTTTCTTTCGCAACTCCCATCGAAGTCCCGTCGATGCGGGGGTGGAGTGGTGTCCGGGCGGGGAGGCGGGCGTCGCGTGGGGAGGTCGGCGCGCGGGCGTGCCGACCTAATCCCTGTGTGCCTGACCCGGCGGCGGCGGCGGGAGCGGCGGCGGAGGCGAGGGCCTCTAATGACATCCGCCGTGCGAACGACGGCAAGGTTAGCTCGGCGCGCCACGCCACAACCGCCACCGGCGGCGTCGCCGGCGCCCCCGCCCGCGGCCCCGCCGCAGCCCGCGGCGCCACCGTCTGTCTCAGCCTTCTGGGCTGTAGGGAGCGGTAGCCAAGGTGGAGGCAACGGTGTCGGTGGCAGTGTGTTGTCGGAGGCGGCAGAAGCAGCGGGGACGGAGGCGGTGGGGCGGAGGGGGCACGGGGACGGGGCGGCGAGAAGTCGATGAGGCGGGGAGCGGGGTGGCGGGGAGCGGGGTGGCGGGGAGCGGGGTGGCGGAGCGGCTGGGCGGCGGAACAGCGGGGGTGGCAGGACGGTGGGATGGCAGTGCGCCGGCGGCGGTGCGGGGAAGGCTGGCAAGGCGGGGCGACGGTGGGGCGGGGCGTGGCGGTGATGGGAGTGATGGGAGCGGCGGGGGCGGGGGCGACGCGCGTCGCGTGCGGGCGCGGAGCCTTGAACCGCGCGTCGGCGCGAGCGTGCGAGCGGCCGCTTGCGTCACGTCGTGTCCGCGCCCGTCGCCCGTGCGTCGCGTGGAGCCTGCGCACCCTCACGCGGCGGAGCGGCGTGGAGACCGTGGAAGGGACGCCGGCGCGGGGACTGGGCGATGGTGAGGAGGGGGCTTCGGACGACATCGTCATCCATGGAGAAGTTACTAAGGGGATGGGGGGGAGACGCCAGTCGCGAAAGAGGTGTTGTGGAGCACACCACTTACGTAGGGTTGTCATGTTTACTAGTTACAACTAATACAACAGTGTCAGTTGCTACAGAAGGCAATTGTCAACTAGTCGCAGGCAGCACCACATTTACCACATGTCGATTAACAATTCCACCAACAAAGGCATAGGAGATGGCACAAGAAAGAGCACCAGAGCCTTTCCATTTAGTACGTAATACACTTCAAGAGATATCCTGGTAAATGTCCATGTCCATGAATGTACAAATAGCGCCGTGATTTTTCATAAAAATAAACATGGGAGCGATGGACTACTGCAGGAAGCTGAGGGCTCGTGTTTCGTCAGCGACGGCTATGCCGGAAGTTTGACGATTGTGAGGTGGCTGTTGTTGAGGTGGGGGTAATAAAATGGCGGTCATGGCGTGTGACCAGTTGATCACAGCTTGTACAGGCTCTGGAGCTCTAGTCGTTTTCTGGAGAATTCTATCACTATCATATAAGAACTGTTGAATCTACATTCGAGAAGCAACAATTTCCTAGAGGTCATTTTCTAGAAATATTAAATAAAGTCAATAAGAATTTTAGAGGAAATGTAGATGATACTTTATTCAGATCTCTTCATAAAGTAGGTAGTTAATGAACAGTAAGTTTGTAGATACTCCATACATTAATTTTTGCTACCTATTTTCAAATTTTAAAAAGTGTACTTTATCGCTGAAAATCATGATGGATGTTGGGTGAACAATCTTATTAAATTTATAAAGAATACAACTCGCTAATCAGTTTTTGTCCAAGTTTTTTTACGTTTTCGAAGTTACACCCACGGAAAAGTGATGGTTATTACAGAATCAGCTGTAACAACAAAAACCGATTCAACAGTTCAATTTTCATCACTCAAGGTTTCCTTGTTTTTCCAACGTCGTCTCAATTTTCTTCGTCTTATGAAACCAAAAAGAGGTTATTTCAGGGCACAGAAAAGTCATAGGCATTCATACACGTGGTCTCAACTCGAATACTTTTTTCTCTGACCCGACTCAGTGTAAAAGATTAATGTTCCCCCTATCCATGAGAAATATAGCGTTGTTTATACCAAATAAAGTATTTACAAGTTTTCATTCTATTTTACCCCAGGCAAGGTCTTACTAGAAATAACCTATTGTTAGAAATATCTTGGTATATTCACTCACGACTTTTTCGATTTGTTACCAGACATTCCCACCTCATGGGAAAACCTCATGGGCTTCACAACGCACTCAGGTGAAAGGTATTCGTTTGGACGAGCATTGGAAGCGGCGCGGCGGGCTGCTCTTCGGCTGGTCCCCGGCGCGGCACCCCGCGTCCGGGCCCCACCGCCCTCTCCTCCGCTGCGGGCCGCGCTGCCCCAGAAAGCCTGGGAAGTCATTACTGCCCGCCCCGCCCCCCTCGGCACTACGTCTCCTGCACACGTACTTCCTGGCTGGCTGCCACTTCCTTTGGAGTCCTCGGAAATGCACTGTGTTACCACTTTTTAACTAGAGAAGTCATTAATACCAACTTCACCCCGCGTTTGACTGTCTCTCATAACACAATTCGTGGTCGTTTGTGTTGATAAGTAATTCGAAATGCTGTATTCAATTACTTGTAAGAAACAGTATTTACAGTCGTATTCGCAATGCGTACAACTCTGATCGGGAGATCCAATGGTTTAAGTTGCACCAATTAAGTGCCACCAACGGTGGCAGGATTTTTTCTACACTAGCTAGACAGGACTATTTCAGCCGCTATCTGGAGGAGAATTCTATGGCCGGCTACTCTTATCGATAGTTTTCCGTGTTTTCTCCGATCAACACCAGGCGAATGCTGGAGCAGTAATCCTACAAATGGGCCACCAGAGCTGGGCAGTATCGAAAATACTTGTATTTAAAATACGTATTTTCGATACATTTGTAATTTGTATTTTGTATCGAAAATACATATTGAAACATGTATTTTGTATTTGTATCGAAAATACTTTCTGGTAGTATTTTGTATTTTCAAAATACAAAAATACTTTTTCTTAATCCGTCACAAACATTGATTGAGCCAGTAAATGGAGAGGGTTCCGCCACGTGGACGAGTGCGATCGGACCTCCGGTTCTTCCGATTATGTTTTTTCCCTCCGTCGGTTCAACCGAAGATAACCGGAAGAGCGCTGTAATCACTGTGTAAGATATATTTCTCTCACCGTAGCTGTAATCGCGAGCTCAGATTCAATTTCTCTGAGAGCAGGGCTCCGCGTCCCAGAACGAAAGCTGCCCATGTGTGTGCCTCGTGGCCCTGTGGTTGTGCGCAGTGATTGAAAATTTGTGCTTGCGGTGTTTTTAAGAGCTGATATTTCGTTATGGTATATTTAGGTAAAAATCTTATTTTTTTCCTGGGTACCTTGTACTAAATAAAGCTTTATATATATAAAGTTTATTTGAACTAAAACCCGTCAATTTTATAGCGCCTAAAAGAGCCTATTTCAATATTAATGCCTATTTGTGCCTATTTTACGTTTAGAACCTAAAATGAGACTAATTTGCCTATTTTCTTTTGTCTATGACTTCTTTTATCTTTTTTCTTCTGTGTAGGCACAAACAGACAAGGATGATATTAATTTTAAGTTACTTTTAACAACCTAAATTGCATTCGTTCTCTTGTACCTTTTTATCCCTTGTCTCATTTTGTCGCCTGTAAGAGAGCGAGAAATGAATATACCAGACAAGGATCTAACGATAAAAGTCTCCACGCCACTACTTCCTGACTTCGTGGAGAAGCTGCCTCCGTTTCTAAGATAAAGCGATTGAATTTCCCCGAAAGCAAAGTGATCTTGACGTATAAAAAACATTTATTTTTGTTTGAAAACTCGGAGAGTGTATTAGTAATTTATTGTGAGGCAAAATACGGTAGGAATATTTCTACTAAAATACGGTAGGAATTCTAAATCTTGTTCATAAATAGTATTATCGCAAAATGTTCAATACTGATTCTACGTAATATTGATTTATGTTCTTATCTTTGAGAAATATAATAAATGGTCAAAAAGTGAGTTTTCTTGTAAGTTTCGAGTTTTATTAGTGCCTATTCTACCATTTAAAAAGCCTAAAAGATGCTGAAAAAACCTATTTTAGGCACCTAAAATGCATATTTTAAAACTTAAAAATCCGCGGTATTCATCTGATATCCATATCATTTGTGATGTATGTTCTTACTTTTAGTCTGAAAGGTATCTTGGTTAATTGTCTATAACCTGCAATATTTGTCCCAAAGTATTACCTCCCAAGAACTCATGGTGAGATCTTTAAACTCCAAGTATTCCTTCGGCTCTTAGCATGGACAAGATGCCTTTCAGACTTAACATATGAACATACATCACAAATGATAGGGGCCATCCATAAATTACGTAACGCAAATTTCAAGTATTTTCAATACCCCCTTCCCCCTTGTAAAGCAGTTCCTTATCTCTATGTAAAGCAGCGTAACGCTGCCTCAGACCCCTTCCCTTCCCATTTAGCGTTACTTTTTGTAATTTATGGATGACCCCATACGGATACCTGAAATGGGTTGAAAATTTCATTTGAAACAAAATTCAAAATTCAAAATTTTATTTTTGTATAAAGAATGTTATATATTTTTAATAAAATTTTTAATGTGGTGTGATCTTTTATTGAAAGTGAATGATTTGTTTAAAAGAGAAAAAATAGGATAGAAGATATTTTGTGTAAAACACCGTTGGTTGTATTTTGTATTTTCGAAAGTATTTTAAAATACTATTTTGTATTTTGTATCTAAAATACGTCTATGAAAGTATTTTGTATTTGGTATCTAAAATACTTTCGGCGAAGTATTTTGTATTTTGTATCTGAAATACATTTTTCAAGTATTTTGCCCAACCCTGTGGGCCACGGACCACTTTCCTTCCTCTTCCTTGCACTATCACCCCTTACTTACACACACACACACACACATGCACAACATTACTACTTATGTCAGAATACCAATCACGAGCTGAGAGCTTATCCTGGCTGGGAGGGGGTACCTCGCTGGAGCGAGAGGCTTTCGTAGGGAAAACCCCGCAAACCGACATGTAGGTCGGCACCGGATATCGCCACCCATCGAGGGACGATCGCCGCAATCTTCCGCGATAAAAACATGCATTACAGTTACGGAGCTAATTACCTTAACTATTGATTATCCCGGAAACACTAACAATTATGAAATATATCCAATGCTTAAAAGTCGCTCTTCTATCAGTCATAGTTACCTGTTTTGCTACATGACGTTTTAACAGAAATTCTTGTCGTGCTTCAATGTCCGTTACAAAACATTTAGAACAAAAAGTTGCTAGCTCAAAAATTTGCATTTCTTAGGAAACATTTTTCGTGCGTGGAGAGCATCGGAGATTCTCGAACTCTCATTAACATTTCCTCTTTCAACTTGTGCACGTGATGCGCGGCCGTGAGGACGAGGGCCTGGGGCGTGGGGCCCGAGGGTTGCGGCTGCCGGGGCAGGGGGGAGTGGCGAAGCGCGACATCGGCTTCCTACGGAGCCCACCACACCTGCGTCTGAGCCGCGCAGCGCGGCGCGCCGGCGACTGCGGCGGTCCAGGAATGCACGCAACTGCCGCTTCAAATGCGCCTGTCGGACCGCGCTTTAACATACAATGATCAATCGGCGGCGGCGGCCGGTGTCAGTCGCCCGAATGCCGCAGACCGGCGGCGGCGGCGGAGGTGGTGGTGGTGGTGGTGACGGCGGCGATGTCATCGCCATCGGCAGCGGCAGCGACGGTAGCGGTGGTGGTAGGGGTGGCGGCGGTAGCGGTTGTGGCGACGGTGGTGGTGGTGGCGGCGGCAGTGGTGACGGCGGCGACGTCGTCGTTTGACAGCGGTGGCGGCAGCGGTGGTGGCGGCAGCGATGGTGGCGGTGGTGGCAGCAGAGACGTCTGTGTCGGCGATAGCGGAGACAACGATGGCAACAGCTGCGGCGACGCCAACGAAGGCAGAGTTGGCGGAGGTGATGGTGGTAGATGTGAAATGATGGCCAGTAACTACAAAGACGACGTTAGGGAAGACGTGCAGTTTAAGCGGCAGCTGTGGGGATGAATGTTAATGGCGGCAGGGGGTGGCACGGGGAGTAGCAACAACTTAGACGTGGAACGTAGCGCCGGAATACGGCATTTGCGGCGGAATACGTAAAGTTGACCATGGTATTAGAAGAAGCGTGATTGCAATTCCAGAGCGAAAAGATACAGGACTCTCTAGAGGCTGTGGCGGCAAATGTCCCATCGAACGCGCGGTTCCAGTCCGGTCCCATTCGCGTTTCGTTGATCGCGTCGCGTCGCTTCTTCGGTGTACTGAACCCTCCAGGGTACCTGACGCTGTGTTGGCGGCAAGGCCGTATGCCTGTGGTACCAGCCTCGTAAAACTCTGGAACACTAGTAAGCTTCGAGCTCGCGAAGCGGCCACACCAGACCTGCACAACGCCTGCTTCCGCGGGCATTCTGCACTTGCGAGCCGATCGTCTGCCCGCGACAGCGCCGAAAGTGCAAGTAGTGGGGAGTAGGAAGTTTTGCGGGGAGGGTAGACGTCTGACGTAGCTCGACTCGGCGCGTAGATTAAACGGGCGACGTCCTGGGCCTAGGGCGTCTAATACAAGGACCCATGCTGCAAAATTATATGCCACTTGTTTAAATGGAGTATGTCTCGTATTTAAAGTTACAAGAGCCATAATTCACTGTTTACTTCTGTGCACTGCTGTATATCCACCTTTGCATCCACCACTGTGTGTATTTTCCTTTTTTGATTTTTATAAAAAAAAATACATGCTCATTGTGACCCTTAAGCAATATTTGAAAGCAGTAGCTTTTTTAAAAATTTTATTATTTAATCCTAACTAACAAATAATTACAATTAATAATTGATTGTTCACCAGGAATGTTATAATCTCCAAATCATAACAAAATAAAAATTATGAGAGCAATCTCTCATATCAAGATTGACATAAAAATAGAATAAGTGGCAATTCCAAGAAGGGAAATGTTTAACAGCACATAAATTTGTGATCATTTTCCCCCATTATGAAACTGAATAAAAAGATCAACGACCAAACCTCTGTGACGATATGTTACGAACAATCATGAGATTATCATGGGTATTGTTAAATAAAATGCAACGGGCTTACTATTTTTATAGGATGTCGTAAACGACTTTGCACCCTTGCCAGAAATTAGTCCAGAAAATAATCATAAATTTTTCAAGAAAAATATGTTTTGTTTTGATAGAACCGTCTTATTAAATTAAACATAGTTAATGAAAAAATATTTTATTACTGTCATCATCAAACATAAACCATTCAGTATCATAATTTTGTGTTTAGCGAAACACTAAATTTGTGATTACATCGTAGCAAAACGAATTACATTACCATCCCTATATGCAATTATAACACTTCATGTCCAAAATTAATATGTATAATTCGTTGTAGTTACATATTTCGCTCTGTCATATATCGATAACACACATTTACAATATAATACAAAAGACAACATTACTTGAACTGTACGTGACGGTCTTTCTCGCTGATTGCTCTTTAAATTTACGCGCTATGGTTCGAATAGCGCATTCTAATTGGTGGTCCTCACTTCCAGAGTGAGTCTCATCCCTACCCTTCATCGATTTTCGCATTTGCTCCCGAGCTGCTCGCGCGCAGCTCCTGACGTCAGTGAAAGTGCAAAATGCTGTGCAGGTCTGGGCCACACCCAGGATACGGACAGACGTTCTTCACTAGCGTTTTACTCTGGCATATTCGAGTACTAGCCAGAAAGTATACTAGCGCACTTGCTAGGTGACCGACCCGGCGGCCTAAAAATCCCTCTGGTACAGTCACGTTGCAGCGTAGTAAACTGCCCGATTATAACTTTGTAACGTCAGTCACCTAAAGCTCAATTAGACTATCATCATGACTGGTACACAGGAGGATTTTCAACATGAATTTTTGACTTTAGTCTGCAAAGAAAATTAACAGTATACACCTTTCGATGTACAATTTCGTGTATTTGTTTGACAGATAATCACTTCATCGATTCGAGATAAGTATATTAGCATTTATAATTCAAACATGTTTTTCCTAGAAACGTCATATGTATTGAATTGCATAATCTGCCAGAGAGTTGTTTTAGATTAGATAAATAACATTCGACAAACAAGAGGAAATATAAACAATGGGACAGTATGTGTGACTTAACAGTTCGAGTTGATTTCCTTGTAGGTATAGATGTAGAATCAGAACCATATGAGGACATAGTAAGATCTATCAAAATACCTACAACTATTTTGTGACGCGGTTTAGATGAACAAGTAACCCAATTTAGGTGGAATGCGTAACTGATGCAGACTGACACATGCTCCTAAATCAAATTCTCATTAACGGTGCACCGCTTGCCGCACATACATTACAAAACTTGTAAGAGATTTGCTTGATATGCGAGGAGGAACGAATTGTAATGTATGATGCAATCCGGCTCTTGAAAGGACAATTTCAAGTACGGCTTGTTAGTACGTGAATACGAAACGGATATGAAGACTCATGATATTTATTTGCCTAGTTATATATGTAGGAAAATTGCATATAATTTAATGTCAGGCATCTTGAATGGTGTGAACAAAACAACCAACGAATGTTTCAGTTTCCTTACAAATAGTATTTCCGATCTCTAAACCCGACCAAATTGCTTTATGCTGAAGTTAATTCACGCGGATTCCAACAAAAGATTTACAGGAAGAAAATGTCCCTACAGCAAGAGGCTACCTCAGCGTCATCAAATAGACCCCAATAAATTTTCTGCTAAAGGAGCAGAAGAGGCAACACAAAGAAAGAAGCACAAACCGCGGACGTCATTTGTCCAGGTCGAAAATCCATTACACGCAGACAGGTTTTCCCTATTTCGAAAACTAATGACCGCAGGTCACAAGGTACGCGAACTGCGTCAGCCTGTTAATTGGCAGAATTAGCGAACCAGCCCCAGTGGTGGCGGTGGGAGTGTGGAGGGATGGTGCAAGGTGGTGGCAATGGAGAAGACATCGGAGCCTCAGATTCTGTGCTGTGGAGGCGAGGATCTCCTACTATAACTTCTTTCTATAAACTTCTCCCACATAGGCTACCACATTACTGTTTATTGACAGAATAAATTAAGTCTAACTGGTCTACAAAATGATCGAAATGTGTATAATAAGAAACGAAAGAATTAGTAAAAAATATGGCAAATATTTAGATAAAACCATTCTGAATAAAGGTATTAGAAAATAAATTCCCATTTATAATTTTTTCATGACAAACATCACAAACTCTTGGGGGAGAGGAAAATATGTTTGCTGTACCTGAACATATACATAACACATACATATGTGATTATATATCTTGCTGTGTGTCATATTACATCTAGAATTGTTTGCACCCTGAACGAAAGGACCCTGATCTTGCATAGACAAGAATTAGACTGATCATGACTACCGTTAATCACACTTCAAAGACGGACTATACTATGATGCCCTTGAGAAAACAGTTTGAGAAACACAAATATAGGAGAACCATTGTCCAGATAATAAATTAATAATGAATGGGAAACATTAAATTAAGTAAAGTAAGCTTTAATATGTTTGAAGGAGTTTATGAGAAAATAATTGCGCTGATTGAAGAGGCAGAGAGAGAGAGAGAGGAGAGGGAGGGAGAGGGAGAGAGGCAGGTAGACAGATAGACAGACAGACAGACAGATTGACAGACAGACTGACAGGCTGACTGACTGTATTACAGGAAATTTTTATGAGGTGGAAGAAAAGAGACACAGAGAGCGTCACGCAGGTCAGTTGACGTATTTCCCCGCCTCAGCCCGAATTCGAACCCAGGTTGTAGAGTTACACCGTGACCTCAATAAAAAATAATGAGAAAAGTAATGATACGGCGGGGCCCGGTCTCTCTCATAGGGAGCTACGGTTTAACGTGTTTCGCCGCGCGCTGAATACAGAAGTTCGGTTGCAAATTGCATATAATTTGCTCAGCATGTATCGTAGCGAAAATAGAAATTACGTATTAAAGCGAGGGAGGACGACTTTTAATGAGCACAGTGCGCACGGCGACCTCACGAATGCCGCTCAATTTGAGGCATTCCACTGTGAAAACTCGCTTGCGCCACAATTTCCATTTTCCGGAATCTGATCGCTGAGATAGTTTCAAAGAACAGAATAATTATGGTAGCAATTGATAAATGCTACTAAAGGTTGTTTCTTCCTACATTGCCCGTGAATGTTATTGTTTGCAGAGTGAATATTCATTAATTGTGTGAACTAGCTCTTTAGCTCCAGTTTTGATCGTTGAACAAGGAAACGAGTACACAAGTCATTCGTGTTTAAAGTAATTCTGACGTTCGTACGTCTGAAAAGTTGCAGTTGGAGGAAATACAAATAAAGATATTCCATTTTCAAAAATTTTATCGCATACTGACTTCGTCGAATGATGCATACCGCTGTAGCGCAGAAGTTTCTCATTTGTTTCCTATTTTATTTACTATTTAACAACATGGCATTCAATTCTTCGGAGTCTGAGGCAAAAAATTTCTATCTCTAGCAGCGTGTTTCATGACGAGTGTCATTTACGCGGAACATGATTGAAAAGGGTTATGACTTTATTTATGTGTACTACGCACTAACCTCATTTCCCAGACACCAGAGAATTAGGAACTAGAGTATATCACCGGCTGTAAATTTAACCTCGCACCACGACGTAAATCGTGAATACGATTCTTAAATCACGTTGTTTTAAGAATAAGAAAGCGCAAGGCGCGCACGACATGTTTCACCCAGGATGGCCGACCCGCAGCCATGAGCGTATATCGCGGCGCTCGCCTCCGCCTGTGCGCAGACGACACGAGTTGCCCGCGGCGGTGGAGCGCAGGGCTTCGCCCTGCTTCACGCGCAGCCAGTTCCGCCTCTCGGCGCAGACGATAGACGGCGCGCAGCCTCCTGCGGGCTTTACGACGCCCTCTCGCTTCCCTCGTCACTTACGTCACGCTCAAAATGCGAACGCTCACCAACGTATGGCGGCGATGAGTGACGAGACACATGAACTGGATTTCGCGAGATTGCCGGCAAAGGTCGTCTGAGTTCTAGAGCGAAGGCAACGCTTTCCGCAATATCTCTCTCATGACTATGACTCGGAATTAAATAATATTTTAAATGTAATTCGTGATGACAATATTTTTGTATTAACATGCAGTATGTGGATATGTTTGTATTTATATTTCTGTATAGAATCGAGAAGAGCAATTGGGATAAAAACAAGAACTGCTATAAATCGGTGGTCTTTGGCTGAGCAACTGAGAACCGCAGGAGTAACATTTTGCGAGTAATTTATATACATAATCATAAACATTCAAAATGCTAATGAAGGAATGAAATAAATATCGGTAAATTTCTCTAAAAAAACATGAAAGTGTAGACAAGTTGTAATACACTTTATTCACGCAATACATCATTCTGAAACAATTCTTGCTTAAAAAGTACTTGAGAAGGTGTTTTACCGTCTCTTTGGTGAGAATAACTCACTTAAGCTGCTAATAAGTGCACAAATATATATTGTTTGAGTAACACAAAAATTCTTGGCATTTGAAATATACGATGTTCAAGACAATGTGGCCTACCATGTCTAGTTCCTCTGACAGTAATTTATCGGCAAAACGCGACTCAAGTCGGAACCCGTTTCACGCGACGGAACGCCGAAAGTGTAGTTTAAAAATACACGGTCAGCCAGCGTATCCTCAGGTATTATTACGAGTATATTCCCCAAAGGCTGGAAAGTGACATTCATACAGATAATAATAGAAACGTTTCGTCTTCACCCTCTTAAGCACAGAAATGGGGTTCGCGTATATATCGACCACTGTTTCCCTTCCAGACGTCCCGATTAAGTGACCCGTAATCAATAGCTATAGCCGGCGACTTTCTATTGCGCGGCGTGATGAAGTAAATTTCGCTGAGTGGTCAATAGCCCTAAAGGAGTGGGTGGTGGCGTCGTTGGCGCTGTTGTATACTTTTGTGTGAGCGCGCTAGTGCCGCCACCGTCTTCTCCATCAGCGCTGTAGCCGTCGCCTTCGTCGCGGCTGTCGCCGTGGGAAGAGGCGAGCGCTGATTGCGGGATCGCATGTCCCCTGCCAGCCGGCGGGGCAAGGGCGGCGGGCAGCAGTCGTTGTCGCTCCCGTCTCCCACCCCACCCCGCCTTGCCCCCTCCCCCACGCCCCCCCCTCCACGGCCTTTCGCTGTGACCCGACGCCCACATCTGCTACACTTCTTCTCATATTTACATTTGATTTATTCGATATTATTATCTTCATTAATAAATAACACATTTATAAATGTTTAATTATGCAAATTGCGTTACAGTATTTGATTATGCAACATTATTTCGATAAGACCTTTCAGAGTCTAGCATTTACCTCTTTTCTTGAAGTCATGGTCTCGACTGAAAAGCCGTTATGTTTTGATAGGAAACTGACGGATTGAAAAAGCTCTCGGGAGAGCTGGTTCATCACCAACAAATTGCAGAACAACTCGAAACAATGAGGATAACGATTGACGAAAGGGAGTGAGGTGCGCGAATAGTTTAGTGTACTCGAATACGTAAGGGTGGATCCAGAAACCATTTCAGGGGCAACAATTTCAGTTCGGACTCCCGTAACTATTTGAAATAATATTTTAAACTGTTAGCTCGAAATAAATATACGAGAACACTGCTTTGGATGTGTTGAGATCTATATATGATAATTAGGGAGCGGATTTCTACGATTTTGCATATTTTTGTCTGTTGCTTCAAGACATAGCTAAATGAAATTTCGTGCCAGTTGGTTAGTATTGGATGCTATGTAGATTGACATGATAGTGTATATTTGTTCGTATATTTGGCCGACTTTTCCTGTTGGTGCGAATTCGTGTAATTATAGGCACATATTTTGCATGTTTCGTTAAAATGGAGACTTATCTCTAAAATGTTTAAGCTTTTCATAGAATCTATTTATTTGCAAGCGTTCATTGATTAGAATCAGCCTGTCACAGCCTTTTCTTTTCTATAGATGATAAAATACGTGTGCAAATGTAGGATATTTCTTGATATATTTTTAAATCAGGCAGAACAAATGCAACAAAATATAGAATGTACTTCACTAAGGTGAATATTTATTTCAATTATTTTTCCCGCGAAGTAAGATAGATTATATTATGTTCGCACAAAAATATATCTTTTCATTCCAAGCATGGTTCTGCTGAATTTTATCAAGAAACGTTTATACAGAAAATGAAATATTGGTAATTTTTATTGCATATTAAAGAGTATATTTAAGAATTTTGAGGTCATAATTGCATATTTTTAACAGCATATTAGAAGATTTTTAGGGAATAAAAATCCTCTCCGTAATGATAATTATTATGATTAAATTGAATAAATTACAAAACAATATGGGCTTGGGGGGCATGATATCCGTGCCCCTCCTTCCCACTTAGATCCGCCTCTGCGAATACTGGAGGCGGCAGTGAAAGTTAGGGGTGGTCCATAAATTACGTAACGCTAAAGAGGGGGGAGGGGTTTGAGGCAGCGTTACGCTGCGTTACATAGGGGTAAGGGGTACTCGTGTAATGTTACGTAACACTGATATTTATTTTTTTTACATTTTTCAATATTTGTTAAAATACTTCCTTTTTGTGCCTTACGTTAAAACATTAAAATATTAACTAATTAATTTGTTTAGAACAAAGTTATCAGAAGTGATTACAATAAATACATTTATTTTATTATTTTTTATTGAATCTGTAATATTACGGAAAAAAATAGTCAAAACTTATCTGTAGAATATTTTAGAGTCAATTTAAATTGGCTCTTTAGACTCTCGTCCATGTGCCATTCACGATGGCATGTGCACGGCTTGTGACCATAATTTTTTTCGCCTATGCGTCCTTCCTTCACTCAAAACTTGCTCCCAATCTTATAGTTAGATGCAGTCAACATCGCCAACTAATTCTGACTTTAATTAACATACGTTCTAATACATAACACATATAAAATAACTTCTTGCGAGCGTTATAATTATTTAGAGAGTTCAAGTGCGCATTACGGGTGTGTTGCAGGGGGAGAGGGGATACTCAAAATACCCCAAATTTTCGTTGTGTAATTTATACACGGCACCTTAAGAGATGACAAGCTCGGAATGAGCGCGGGTGCACAGCCATCAGTGGCTTCTCGGTCGGCGCCTGAAGTCCTAGTGTCACCCTCGCTGTCGCCCGCGGCACCGCCCTCGCCGTCGCCCTCGCCCTCGCCCTTCCGTCGAGCGCCCGTTTGTCACTTCTCGTGTCTTGCGCGTCTATCGAACTCCACAACGCGCGTTCACACCCGCACTGTCGCCCCGGCCGCCCCTTTGCGTGCGCTCGCCTTTAGCATCGGCCGGCCCTCGCATCAGCAGACCACTGCCACCCACAAACTCACTCGTGGATATTACAGTAGATCAGAGGTGATAAGTAGAGTACACGGAAATACCTTTAGATGCTCTATTAGAAATGCTATTTCAGAAATTATAACCGTGCCTAAGAGATCGTAAGTAATGAGTTGGGAATGAAGTACATTCTCGCGGACGAATAATAGTAAAATGAATTCTTTCAGCAAAATCATTCTATTCTTCACAAATACCACACTTTCTAAAAGGCCACCGAATAGCAATAGCATGAGTGTGTTTCATCATGTACGGTTGCTCTTCTGAGTTAATTTTTTAAACAAAATTTCTCATACTTTTTCGAAACTTAGATTTAGATATAGTTCATGTGTAATATATACAGAGGGTGTAAAATGATTGCTCTCGCGGATAGCTCCCGGGCAGCGTGCTTGCTTTCCATTGTTCGATACCCGGCCTGGCAAGATTATAGTGTACGTTTTCGTCGCAATGTCCCAATATATGTTGCTGTGTGACGAGGATAAAACTCACTTCTGAGGTTGAGAAGACTAGAATACGGTGTAGGGATGCCTTCTTGCTAACCACACGTACCCCGGAACCCATGGCCGCAAGGCCTGGGACGAAGCTGGTAGTGTTATTTTCATTGTTGTGAAAGAAAAAAGTTTATTTTTGTAGATCAATATTTTTACATACGGCATGAATCTTTATCATCAGGTGCACATTAGTCTACCAGGCGCAATCAGCAGCATCACGTTTGCAGTTCATCACAGGTTCTGATTTAAATAAATTCAAGTAGTTTTAATCTCTCTGCATATATACAAGTAATGGTAATAGGCATTCCTTAATGGTTCAAAAATGGAAAGAGTATAAATATATTTTATGTGTATTAATGAATTGACATGAAATATATATATATATATATATATATATATATATATATATATATATATATATAGGAAATAAATATGAAAATATAATTTATTAAATTGATGAAATGCATATATATATATTAATAAGATTTTAATTAATACAATTACTTGTTTATTTTTAATTTCAAGTCGTGGTCATTAATACAGGTTTTAAAGACGTTTAATTGATTTCGTATTATTATATTTTATTATTTTACTGCTAAAATTAAGGTATACTTAAGTTTGATAAATTTATACTAATTTATGTGAACATTAATTCTTTGATTTTAACGAAAAACAGTAGACATTTGAAGTTAAAATTTTACGCAGGTGTTTGTCACACTGTTTACCGAACAAATTAATGAAGGATATCCCAAACATATGTATTTTGTCTCGTCTAGAATTGAGCTATTATCTAAACTACATAGTTTTTATATCAGTGTTAAAAATTGCTATTTTGCACTGTCACTTCGTGTATTTTATTCATTAACAGGATGTCAGGCGTAAAAAACGATACTTTAGATACTTTTGATGAAAACACAAAAAGGTCTGGTTGAAGTAAGTGAGTGATTCAGAAAAATAATTAGATATAATTTACGACTCATTACAACGCCAGATTATAATCCACACGTGGACAAAATATATTGTAATCTTTTTCACAAAATTGCATAGAATACAATTGTAAGCAGTTCTTCTTAGTGCAAATCAACTGCCGGCAGGTCAGAACCAGTCTTTTTCACTTTAGTCGCAGTGAATGCAAGAGATACGTTGTGTTGTTTTTAGTGTAAGAGATGATCGCCGAGTTACACAGCTCGACCACCCTGCGCGGGACTCGTAAAACGCATACACACGAGCTGGGCAAACCCACAAAGAGCAGCCTAGGGCGTTGCATTTACGAGATAACATTTACGGTAGTTAGGGGAGAAAAGTTTACAATCTTGTCATTAATACGTGCAAAAGACCTAAAACCAGTTCTCTGCTACTGGAAACTATCTTATTTCATGTTGGTAACGTTCTCGAAGAGAGTAGATACAATTCACATTCAGGAACCTCAATCCTACACCTTTCATTATGCCTATTTCCGGCAAGAGAGTAGGTTACTGGAACAACATGCAACAGAAAGGCCAGAACGAACTGCTAACACTAGGAGACTGAAAAGAAAATGAATTGGTCATTAAAAGCTTATTCGTGTGTACAAAGTTTAATACATGGAGAAGAGCACTTTATAATACTGAGATGAAATTCCGGATCGAGGCAGAATCTCTAAACAGGAAAATATCTTCCTAACATGTAAGCTTTCTAATAAATTTGTATGAGCTAAATGGTGTTAAAAAAAATCTACGATTTGTTTTCCAATCTAATACCATGAACTCACATGCAAATATCAGAGGCACATTCTATAATATAGAAGTCAGAAAGTTATTTTATAAGAATTTCAGTACATTATTGCATGTGAAATGTGAAAAAAATAAAGAAAAATCATAACATTGCTCAAAGAGATAATTAAGCTTCAGAAAATTTCATTTCCAGCCTACGAATAATATCAATATCATGTTTGGAAATGGAAATAAACGAGTATTGGATGGAAAATACTCAAATATTGAACTAAAGTCTTTCCCAATCTAAAAGAAAGAAAATGTTACTTCTGTTGAAATTACCATTGATAAATAATTGGGAATCGTCATTAAAATCACTCACAAATCGCTCCCATAATGTTACTTCGGCAGAACGTTCATTGGTATGAACATCACGATCTGCTCCCGTACAGTATGAAGAACATCGCGACAGTCCGCGCGACGGTACGACATACCGGGAATATTTCCTCGTGGGCGTCCTGCCAGGGTTCTTGCAGATACCGTCACGAGGCGCAGCGCGCTGCGAGTGTTGCCATGACGAGAGCCCACCCACCTGTCGGGCCCCGCCTCCGCGGCTGCCGCCCCTGCCCGCTCCCTCGCTGTGCACCGCCACCACTACCGCTACAGCCACCATCGCCACCGCCACTGCCGCCACCGGCGCCGCCGCCACCGGCGCCGCCGCCACCGCCTCTGCGCGGCAGGCGGCGAAGGGCGGGGGGCGGGCGGGAGGGCGGGGCGCGGTCTGGCGGCGGCGCGCCGCGGGGCGCCCGTGTTGCAGCGGGCGGCGGCGACGGAGGGTCAAGGGGACGGCCGAGGCCGGGTTACGAGCGTGATTGACAGGCGACGCGTCAGACCCGCCGGACAGGGTGCGCAGATCGAAGCCCGGGCAGCGAGGCCTTGCGCTGCGCTGCGCAATCGCGCGCCCCCGCCGCCCGCGCTGCCTCCGACGCCACGGCCAGCGGCGCGCAATTGTTTCCAATTTACGTCTTCGTTGGACTGATGGAGAATGTTGCCATAATTCCAACAATGAGTCTTCCATTGTTGCTACGCCAAGCAGCATTACTTATGTGATACAAACTACACAATACTTACAACGAATCGTAAATGGAATATTCGCCCTGCGACACACAGTACAAGAGAAAAATCTTTTTCAAAACAGTGCCGAGTAGAATGAAATCATAGCACTTGTTATATTTTTACTTTTACTGTTAATGAAATTTAAAAATTTTATTTTGAAAAGATTTCCGAAAAAATATAGGAATTGCGACAGTACATATGGTACTGTAATTAAGTATTTGAAATTCTATGTATCTCTCCCAGCTACGTATCGCACAAATGTCTTGTTTTATTGAATACGAATTACTACTTAGTTGAGAAGAAAGTGTGTAACAGCGGGATCTCGCAATAATGTTTTTCTGATTCGGATGCAAAAGCTGTTTTTTAATATACAAAACATGGCTAAAACAGTCTGATTATCATCGATATCCTAATTGTGAGAAAACTTTATTGATCAGAAGTAAACATGATAATCTCATAATAAAAATCAGGGTTTGTAAATTTTATTTTTAGTCCTTGAATGAGGTGCTTTAAATTATCTCTAAAGCGAATAAGTCGGAAGGTAATCTATCTTGAAGATCTCAGACCACAACGCCCGCGCCATACGATTCTGCCACCCTGGTTCGAGCCCGCCAGCGGGGCCTAGCCCATTCGCGTCGAAGTCAGTGCTCGCCGGTTCTCCATCATACCTCCCCAGGCACACGGCCCCCCGCGCCACCCGCCACTCACCGTCCGCCGCCCCTCGCACACTGCTCCTCGCCGCTCTCCCCTGCCCGCCGCCCACTGCCCGCCACCCGCCGCTTGCTTTTGGGTCCGGGCGGTGCACGTGCGCTCGCCCCACGGCAGCGGCCTGCGCTCCTGCCCCGCCCCGCCCCGCCCCGTCCCGCCACATCCCGCCCTTGCCTCCCGGCCCCACCGATGACTGCTTCCGCTCTCCGACGAATTGCGCTATCTCTCGTGGACTTCCCGCGCTCTGCACCGCCCCATCTCGCCCCGCCCCGCTGTCCCCCGGGCCGTCCCGCGCCGCCCCCGCCGTCCCGCAAAACATCCCGCGGCCGCGCTCCCCGTGTTCGTCCAAACTCCGCGGGTCGCACAAAAACTCTAACCGCTCCCAAAACGCTCTGCGTCCGATGAAAGTCCGACGATCTCCTCTTAGCGCCCTCCGCCCTTCGGGCTTCTCTTCCTTTCCTCCCTCTCGCTTCCACCCTTGCTCTCGCCCTCGCCGTCAGCCTCAGGCAAATTGCCGACGACATTAGTCCTTCGACAGGCAGATTCTGAACGCATATAATCTCGCTTTATGTTTTGTTCTTCACTAAAGGCCCAGATTACGGAATTTTAAACATAATCTGAAACAAAATACTATATTATTTGCAAGTCATTTTCGTTCTATTCTCCTGACTTGTGTGGACCAGAAATATTAATACCACTGCAATTGTCTTAAGTCAATAGTAAAGATCAACAGTCAATAATATTGTAATTTATATACATAGTCAGTGATGTAAAAAGAAATTGCAGTGGCATACTAAATTGAAAGAAGAATAAAATAGAAATGATACGAAGTGCATTTTTCTTATCACAACAGTCATTAGCTAAAACCAAGAGGGTAATTTACGAAAATTAATCAACAAGAAAGAAGCCGTGAATCCAAGCAACAGACTAGATTGCGTCCAAATCCGTACCATGTCCCCTTCGTACCACTGGCGCGAGTACCAAATTAGCCCTTCTTCTTGCGGAGATTAATTGTGGACAGGTTCGTCAAAGCGTGTGTTAGACACCTCCCAGACCCCAACCGTCGGAGCTGCACCGAGGGGGGTCCGCCAACCAATCCGACACTCGCTATCGCCCTCGCACCCAAACGGCCAGCCTTTATGCAGACGTGACTGTACCTGTACACCTGTCCCCGTTCTGAAGGCATCTTATATAAATGTGAGGCAGTAATAGCTTGCACACAGCTCAAGTAGCATCCCCCGCGAAACCGGTTTGAAGGCGGCGGAGCCGCGGTCGCGACCACCGCCCCCCCCCCAGACCCACCCACCCCGCCCGCCGCTGCCTCCCCCCACCGCCACCACCGTCACCCTCCGCCACCTCCCACCGCCGCCCGCCGCCTCCCACTGCCTCCCGCAGCCTTGTCTTACAGCCCCACGAACAAAACAAACACACCGTTTACCTCATACAACATGCATTAGCGCAGTCTTCCACTCGGTCAGGGAACCCTGTGCTCTCGATTAGAACATGTTAATTTGACGCAAGCTTTATAATTAATGCACTTTCACTGCGGGATTTCCCACGGCCCTTTTAATATATATTACTTATATAATACTAATTAACAATATTCCACCATGAAAATTACTTTGATCATTGAGGATGACGAATCATTTTCGTTCGAACCGGTTAATACAATCGCATCGTAAGCCAAAGCTAATAGAGTCGCCGCCCGCACACTGCCAACACTCCGGCGCAATTACAGAGTTAAATTAAATTTATTTTCATTACGCCGCCGCTATCAAGACGGCTGCAGACGGAGCGCCCGAGCGGCGGGGGAGGGCATCGGGCGAAACAAAACTGCTGTTCCGCGCGTCGCGCCGCCCGGCTTCGCACGGACCTCGGGAAATATGTTTCCCATCGCCCGACGCTGCGGCGGCGGCAGCGGACGCAGGCGGGGCGGGAAACAGAGGCGAGGACGGGGCAAGGGCCGGGGTTGGGGGGCGGGGACGGCGCGAGCGTCGCAACCGGGAAATGAGGGCCCGCACGTATTGTGTGCCCAAGTGAGGGAAGCACGCAGACGGGGCGCCATGAAACGCGCGCGGGGGGGGGAGGGGAGTGGAGAGCAGGGGGCGGGGAAGGGATGAAGGGAAGAGTAGTGGGCGCGGGCGCGAGGATCTAAATTCCACCGGAGTCGCCGTTGCCCGCGGCGAGCGGTTAATTTCAAAGCAAAGAGAGGGAATGAAGTGGACTCCACTAGGCCTATTGTTGTCTTAATGACGAAACATTTGCATGATTGTTCATTACGGGTTTTCTTTTTCGCTCTCGTGGGCCCGGAGGGAGACGAGGCGAGGCGCCGGGCGGCCCGAGACGCTTAATGTGGTATCCAAACAGAGCCATTAGCGACCCTACATATCATTAGGTTCGCGGGCGGTGGGCGGCGAGCAATGGGTGGCAGGCGGTGGGCGGCGAGCGATGGGCGGCGGGCAGTGGGCGGTGGGTGGCGGGCGATGGCTGACGTCTGACGGTTTGCAAGTGGTATGACCTTAAGGGGGTGTGAGTAGGATGAGCTACTTCCAAAGCAACGTACGGTACTTCGTCTTTCGGGATGAATGTAGCTTTACATTCTACAAAACTATTACAGACCAATCACATTAAGGGGGGTGCGTGTAGGATGAGCAACTTCCAATGAGATGAACGCTACTTCGTCTTTAGAAATGAATATAGCTTTTATATTCTTACAAACTGCATCAGATCATTCAGGTATGATTCTGAGAAAAACTCACTCCAAATCCTATAACAATATGAATCTATATAATAGTTGTGAATCTGAATCGAAGAAAATATAGGCATACTGTAGTATGCTCAAAGAGGTTTAATGCATGTTTTTAATATTTCATTCTAATTTTGTTAACATTGACATATTGTTTAAAAAGACAAGATCATAATTTACACAATGTAAAATGTTTCGTTCTTACAATCATTAAAGTAGTATATATATCTTCGCGACAGCTGTAAACTCGTTTCAGATGGGTTTTTAGATAGTACTTTACGACGTAAAAGTGATAAACGACTGGCAGGTGGGCGGATAGTATATTGTCTTGCAGCATATTTCCAGTTGTCATTTCAACATTAACATATTACAATGACAATAATGACCTGAAATGGTCATGAAAATCTCGTGTAAACACTGATGTTTATAAATATATTTCTAATTGCACTATCTTCTGTAGACTTTTTCTCACGCGGCAGTAAAATAAAACAGGTACTACAACTAAAATGTTATGTTATTGTCTTGTGAGGTCGTTAACGATGTTTCATGAGAAAGCACGTGAGAACAGACATTTTCCTCTAAATATTCTAGGAATTGTTGCACACTTGTAAATACAAGTAGCGCAGGGTGAAGGATATCCAAAATATAAATCACAATTTTATCGCTTAACCAATAGTGCTTCGACATATTCTTCATATTCTCTCAATATACGCGACTTCAATAAAGAGGACACATTCAAATTATTTGTAACTTCCAACTACGTATTATTATAATGCCTGTTTGAAAAAACTTAGTAATAGATACAAATTTATGATATAAGAATTCTGATCATAAATTACACATAATACCAATTTTATCACAACCTAGATTCCTCCCCAGTTTACATGCCATATTTTATATTGATGATGTGAGGCAAATTGAGCTTGTTATGTGAATTTTTGCAGCAAGAGATTGCTCCCAAAGGAGTATTTCACGCGTTGTGAGTTGAGAGACATTGAAGGGGTCGTTCCACGCCCGGCACCTGTCTGAGCTTGAGCAGCGACGCTGCAATGGAGCAATCACGCCCCAGCCGCCTCGCCTTCCTTCCCCCTCTCCCACTAAAACGTCTCACCCGTCCCGCGCCCACGCAAGCCGCCGCACAGCCAAAGGACCTTGCTACCAACTGAAGGTTTTTAGAATACGGGAGACGATCTATAGTACGTCGCTCGTCGCCCGCCACCCACCACCAGACATCCGCCATCCATACCTGGAGAGGTGGCTCAGGGCATCACCTGATGAGACTGCAGTGCCTCTCACCGGGAGCTCCTAGGCTCGACGGTATCAGGATTTTTTACACTAGCTAAATAGCTAGATCGAATTCAAGACAGTTTGGAGGAGAACTCTAGCGGCCAGCTGCTCTGGTCGGTAGTTTTCCGTGGTTTTCTCCGATCAACACCAGGTGAATGCCGGAGAAGAACTCTAATAAACGGGCCACGGACCGCGCGCGCGATCTGTCCTTCCTGTTCCTTGTCCTGTCCTCATCCCTTACTAACACACAAACTTGCACGCATTTCACCACCACACACGCCGGAAGACAGGTCGGAGCTTGTCCCGGCTGGGGCGGTGCCGCGCTGGTGCGAGAAAACCCCGTAAGTCGACAGGTAGGTCGGAACCGGATCTCTCCATCTAGTGGGCAAAGACCACCGTCACCTCCCGAGGGAAAACATGCCTTACACTGGGAACTAATGACCCTAGCAGTTGATGCGCCTGGCATCACTAATCAAACAATCAATCCACCATCCGTATTCCGCCACGTACTACCCATCACCCACCTCCATCTGGTCTACCCCGCCACCCACCGCCGTCCCGCAGCGCAGGCTCCACTCCGGAAACGGGTCAAGGACCGGGTACCGGGTACCATCGGTCGGGTACCGCGGCTCGGCAGCGCGCTAATCCATCACGCAATCAGCGTAGCAAACAAGCGCCTATTCATCAGGCGGCTCAATCAATATTCGCAGCGGCGAAGCGCGTCTGTGTCTGCGGTGGCCGGGCAAGGGTGAGGGCGGCGGCGATGGAGGCGGACAAGGAAGAAGTGCAGGCGCTCCTCTCGGCGCCGGCTCCCACGAGGCGCACGGCGCCAATGCTATGAGTTACAGCGGCGACCCCCGGTCACTTCGGCCGCCGGAGAGCGGCGCCCGCGCTGCGGCTCTAGCCGGCGCGCGACTCGAGTTTCGTCGTCTGAGGGCAAGTCGAACAACCACGGGCAGGGGAGGGAGCGAGGACGGACGGATTAGAAGCAGGAGGCGGAGAAGAGCGGAGGGAGGAGAGAGGGAGATTTACAAAAAATGTGTTCTATGGTAGACATGCCAAACAGATGCAATAGCAAGGGACAGGAAGGTCGAGTTGTGAGGGAGATGAGCCAGATCAAGGACGAGTTGCAGACGAGATATAGGGAAGTCGGATGCGTAGGTGGAGGCGGACAGAAAATAGCAAACAAGCAGAGTCGAGAGAACAGTGGGGCGGGAGAACAGGCGTGTGGGTGTAGCTGTAGGTGTGGAGGAAGACGAGTATGTGAACCGGGCCGCGTCGCCCCTTGAGCCGTGTCGACCGGCCCAGGGGCTCGGGTTCTCACTGAGTGCAGTGTGCGCGGGGAGGGGTATATGTGCGAGATAGTGTGCCTTTGCATTCTCTTCCGGCTGCCACATGAAAAGGACCGGCTTCGGGGCTGAGACGCCTTTGAAGCTTTCGATAAGCCGGCTTCGACGATTGGACTACCGTAAAGGGATGCATTGCCTTGCTGACGCAGTGTACATTTCAGCAGTGCAAACTAAGAAAAAAAGTGGTAGTTATTCGGTTGTGTAAGATTAACTATTCGTAAATTACAGATAGCGTTTACCTCAATATTTGTTGAGTGAGTCCTGTTTATTGTCATCTATTCTGTTCAAATTGGCAGCATTAACTCAAATTCAATTATTCGAAATATTTTCGAAGTTCGCGTACTATTTCACGTGATAAACAATTTTCAATAAATAATAAAATAATTGGTAAATATTAGTATTTGCAACAACATTATTTTTAGCATCTGATTTATTTCCAGTTTCATATGTGATTAAATGTTTTAAGTGCATTACGAATTTTATGGCATTTTAGCTGGTAAATAGTGCAACTATACGTTACTATGTCGACTGTTACGAATATTTAAATGAGTTCAATCCGATTCAGTTTTATTTCAATAGGTATGAACACCATACGCACTTCTATCGATACACAATACTGAAGTCTTTGTATTGTGAAGTAAGCGATGTTTGTTCCTTCCGTGATAAGATAAGCCATATCCACAAAACGCAGTGGTATTTACCGTTTACTACTCCGTGACCCTAATGCAACCTACAATTTGGTGAATTCCTTCAAAAGTAACATATAACTCGAAGGAGAACATTGCAATGGATTTTTAATTACATTAATTACTGAAATCCTATGTATCACTACATAATGTTTAAAATATTGTCTTCATATGATTAAACTTTCAGAGGATTCAGTTCACACAATATAACACATAGTTTATTAATATTAATTTAACAATGATTAATCAACCTATTTCCTTCAGTTTTATTAAAAATAGAGATGATCAGCTTCAGCTGTTTCATACGTGAAAATTTATTGATTGAATACATTGATGTAATTCTGAATTTCAATACTTCAATTGAAAATTCTGTATTCTAAGAGTTCTAAGTTAAAATTTATAATGTGTCTTTACAAAATGAAATCATATTAAATATCAACTTTTTCTTAGATTCATTACATTTCAGGTGTCGAAATGAGAATATCTGATAGTTGAAGTGGTTTCGACTGCTTGTCAGTGCATCAAACAGAAATCGAAACACTTTCTACAAGTGGCCGCATTCATGCCTTATTGTAAGTGACGGTCCTCTTTCGACATCTGTGTCAGATCCCAGTAAGCACACAACACTTCATGGCTTGCGAAGCTAAAGTATTGGAGGTGATAACCGCGCAATAATTGTCTTACCGAGGCAGAGAAATGTGTTAGCGGTACGTTCACCAGTATTGTGCAAAGCAGATGCGCGTTAGCAACTTATCAATAGAGTAGATTGGAATGAAAGGAATCGAAAAGTTGATGAAAGCAAAATAAGAGTAAAGGTAAATGGAAAAAATGCGGAATGAAAAGCGAAATGATTCTGTCATCGTGTGCGGAAGACAGAGTCAAAGGCAGATCCTCACCCAAGTATGCCTCTTTACGGCAGGATATCCCATTCCTGCAACTCATTTTTGCCATCGCGACAATAAGAAATACAAATTGTATTTCTGTCTGGCATTTCTTTCCTCCGATACATCAATTATTCGATAGTTACCAGAAATTTAGCATAACGCACGGTAGTTGACGTTAATTTTCATAGGAATGCTATTAAAAATCCATTAACAGAAGTGCCGATAAAACCGCCTTGTATCATTATTGAGTTTCCTTTAATTATGTTTACTACAATACACACGTTATTCTCGTGCTGCCAACTTAATTGCTGTATTACAGCTTATAATTCTTTTCGATATATTAATCCAACAATAAGTAATATGTTTTTCAACCATTTAGAGAAACAAGGAGCCTTAATAATTATGTAATTTCCTAGATCTGGGACTATTACTTACTAAGACCCGATTTCTTGTAACTCCACGAGATTTAACATTTAACTTTCCTAATCTAGGTCAAGTAAGAACAGTCATCAAAGTGACTCTCAAGGGACGAAATTAGAAATGTCGATCAACTATAAAAACAAATAATTTGTTTCATTTCATGTACAATTCCTCATGGTACCTGATGAAGTATTGAGGAGAAACTGGAGCAGAAACGAAGCTTTGGGTAGAGCCTACTAACATGTCTGCAATTTTCCTCGGTCCTTTGAGAGCTCATGGGGACGACACCACTTACCTGAAAAAAAATACAAGATAAGTTAATGCAATGAAAGATTATCTGCATTCAAATAACAAAAAATACCTTATTAGAAAATATTTACACATACATAATATAATGCACCTAGTGTATAATCAAATAAATTAATTATGTGCAATATAATATCACTAGCGTACCCGTGCGAGAACTCTCGCATGTTAAATCCCACCCTTTCCCTATCCATTTGTCTATCCTTTCCATAAAGGAGAGGAACTACTAATGTACTTACAGAATATCAAACAGAATTACAAATATGTAATTGAAAAGGACTTTATCATAGCATGAATAGCTTTGGCATTCAATACACCTATAATACATGGAATGCAGCTAAAAACTAAAATATGCAGCAAAAACGCAATGTTTCCTGTCTTAGGTGCTCTAATTATAAGTTAATATAAAAATTAATATACAAACCTAATGTGTGTAACTAGTTATTACAAATGTTTAAGTAAAGTATAAACAGGGTAGATAAAATTAATTTTTGTTTAAATAAAGATTTTTTAAATGTAAATACCTTTATTAATAAAATACTTTTGAGGTGTATAATTTATTAAATACAGATGTACTTTTATACTTGGGAATTTTTTACTACAATAATTGACGAAAAATTATATCTTGATTTTTAATATTATTGTGAATTATAATAATTAAAATAATCAACCATAAAAAACGGCACAATTTGCCCAAAAATTGATAAAAAATCTTAAAAAAGGTTTGGTGATTTAAATTATCTCCATCTAAAACACAAACGGTTAGTATACAAATGAAAAAGCTTTTTCTTACTCAGAAACATAAGTCTGTTTAAGAGGCACTTTACAAGAAGTTTTCCTTACTTCCTCATTGACGTTTGTCATAAAATGTGCTGAGAAGCATCTATCTTGTATCAGAAATGACTAGATGACCTCATATCATGCGAAAAGATGTGTGAACTGACGCGAAGATCCACATCAATCAAAGTAAGGGTTTCGATCGATAAGGGAGATGCCGATAAATTGTTGACACATTTATTGTATCAGCTATGCCTACAGTTCGCCTACTGATTGTACCTAACTTTCGTATTGTTATCAACAATACTTTTCACATGTCGCCTTCAGCAGGAAAAATGCTACTGAGAAATTATCTTACGAAAAGTAACTCGCAGTTTTCCAAAATGTAGCAGTGCTCAAGAACAACGAATACAATTCAATAACTTTGCAACAAATTAATTTTTTAACAAAACTTTCTTGAAGAACATTGCATTAACATAGTGTATTATACGGTTAGAACAACAGTTTTTTACATACCAACAATATCACAAAGGTTCCTATTCAGTTACGCAAACACGTGAATAGCAAATATTTAATGGCCCGCGGCCTGGTCATTAAAGTCTTGCTGTCACATGACGTCAGCTGCGTCGTATGCAAAAACTAGTAGAGAACTCAGATGATAAGTGCAATATGAAAATAGGCGGAATAACAAATCAATTATTTGCATTTTTCGGTCCAAAATCGAGCCGTTTCATTGTTTTCTCTATTTCTCCCGAGTTTCTGAATGTCTATCTCTCATACGATCTGAGGTTGCATTGTTTTCCTTCAGTTTCTGTTCGCACGGGAAATTATTAATATAAAGAGAAAAAAATATGCAAAATGGAAGCAGAGTGGATCTTGGGAATACTGATGCACCTTTCCATCCTTATGTTACATACATTGTAACATTATACTCGGTGCATCAAATGAAATAGTGCGGAAATTATTTCCATTCAGAACTAACTTCGGCATCTGACAAACAAAATTGCTAATTACGAATTAAGAAACAATTGTTATATTTAGAATACCAATCTGTTGTATCTAAAATAAAAAAAAGAATGGAAGGGAAAAATTGAGGCACTAATTATTACCACCTGCTCGTTTTATTTGCATACATTTTACAAGAGAAACAAAATTTTCTCGCAACCACACACGATTGGATATGAACGGGACACCATCTTCATACATTTTTAAGGGGAAATAATTGGAATTTAACTATATCCCATTCCGTGAGGTTATAAAGGATTTCCAGATTGAAAAAAAGGAATTTTGGTAGTTAATGGAATTACCTGGTTTTGATAGCCAAGTCCAAACACTAAGGGAATGTATCACAAAGCATTATTAAATTTTTGTCGTCTGAGTAAATTCCAATGAACGTTTCAACACAATTTCAGAAGCCTTAAAACTATTTTATAGGACTCACATGGCTTCTATAACATTATATAAAAACAAAACCAGTTTTTTCCTTGGCAGAAGAAATATTATCAAGAAGAAAAATTCTGCCACAAAACAGAGCTGAAGCCCAAATAGCGCCGGCAATCTTTTCGTCGCTTTCCGTGCGTTCTTTCAGTTCTTCCCCTACATCTGGCTTCATCTAGAGCCGCCCCTTTCCCCTGGACTGCTGAGTTTGCGCCCGGAACGGTAGCGGCAGCGGCGCCGGCGGCCCGTCCCGCCCTTTTTCGCCACGTCTTCCTCAGTGGCAAATCGTTTCAAATTTCCGTTTTCCTTCGCTCTACGTGCATCCTCCTCCTGCACCATCCTCCTCCGTCACCACTCCCTTTCCCTCCTCTCCTCTCCCCTCCTCTCCCGCTTCCTCTGCTCTCGCCCGACATCCTCCGCCGAGGCAGTGCCCAGAATTAACATGGCGCCAGCGAGTCCAAATGACTCCTGACAGGGTGGAAAGGGGGCGCGAGAGCCGGTCCCAGGCGGCGGGGGCGGCGGGACGGGGGCGCAGGAAGGACGTAGCAGCGGGCACGGAAAACACGGGGGAGGGAACACAAAAAATAAAAAAGAGAAAAAATAGAACAGCCAGAACGAGAAAAGAAAAGGTTCTTCGGCGCCAGATCTACATTCGTCCCGCGTCACCCCTGGAGGCGAATGTTGGCGCGAAGAGGAGGGCGTAATGATAAATGATGGGTCGGCGTGACGATAAGGCTTGCGTCATTAACATCGTTATCATCATCTGGCTAATCGCCGCAAATCTTCACACGGTAATGCGTATTTACTCAAATTAAAACTCGATCGGTCTGCCGGTCGTGGGCGGAGCTCAGCCACGGCAGCTTCTTGGTGGCTTTCAACGTCTCCTTCCTTGGGAGTGCGTGCTGCCAGGGAAAACTAAAAGCCCCTTCAAGGAAATTTCCATCACATCGGCGATTCCACAACAAAATTGTACTTTGTAGCCGCCGTCAGTCTCTTCAGTATTCCAATGAAGTTTTTCTTACTGGATGTGCGCGCGTGATGCCTTATTATTATGTAAGGTTTATAAAGGTTGCTGTATGTTTGTATTGAGTTGGTGTCTGTTTGTTATGTTATAATAGTCCATACATGTGTGCGATGAAACTATACTAGCGTGAACATTTCAAAATATACAATTCCTTTTTCTGTAATGACAGACATTTTTAGCCTTGCGATTTTGCGAAAATTCATTTGTCAGTGAGTCATCATTGAGTCACCACCAAAATTCTTTTTTAATAATTAAGAGGTAATCATCATTCACTCAAGTCTGGATAATCGAAGATGATTGTTCGTTTATTTTGAGGTGCCAAAAAATTATTATGTAAAATATTGTTGACAAAGTTTTTAATTTCGTATAATTCATATCATCCAACCGAAACATATTTGGATGAATAAATTTGGTGTAATACATCTTTTACTAATGCTATCACATACGTATTAGTTGTAATGATGTTAGTATAAATAATAATAATAAAAATAACAATGAAAATGATTAATTTTATGATTTTAGTGTTTCTAACAAACCATTGATGATCACAGAGGCAAACTTTGAAATTATTAAGTTCGTTTTACTCCTTCAGGCAATTCATTCAACATTTATTGTATTCCTTTGGGCAGTGAACTTTGTCAACTACAGTGAATACACAGCAGTGATTTTCAGGTTCACATGAACAATGGAAATCGTTCTTCAGAAGAAACACATTTTTAATGTCACGTAATTTACGCATTATCGCACTATCTCGTCGAAAGCCGTTCAGTCATAGTAGTTTTTTTCACCACCAACTGCACAACGCGGGATATTGCAGTAACTTGCCGGGTGCGGACACTCGGGAAGCGTATTCCTGGCACTGGCCCGCGGTTAAACGAAACGTGAGCGAGCAGAGCGACGCCGACGGGCGGGGCGCATTAGGGCGCGCGGGAGCTACCGGGCTCCGCGGGAGAGCTGCTCGCGTTTCTAATCGGCGGCGCCGCGGGCGCCCCCCAAAAAAAGCCACCGACGGTGGCAGGGGCGCGCTCTTCCAGCGCGGCCGCCAGGTAGTGGCGTGGAGAACTCAATCGTCATTGTGTTCATATTTCTATTAGCCCCTCCGCCCCTGGCACCCCGGGCGCCTGACAGAGCCACTTGTCATGGTATCGCGGTTAAGTCAATAGCGCCAGGAAAAAATTAATAAGCGTCTGGGGAGGTATCTCCTCGCCAGGACGCCGCCGCCATCTCCGGCGACCGCCCTCCGCGACCGCCTCCCGCCTCCCCGCCCCCTGTGCCACCCCCCGCACCTACACCCACGCGTTGCGCCGCGCCCCGCCCGCGTGCCATCGCCCGGGGCCGCAGGAACCACCACGCCGACAAAGACCCACCCAAAAAATACTCCTCGGCCGCGCAAAAAGTGCGTCCTTCTGACCGAGTGACATTAACTAGCGCTCGTGAGGTAATTCCCCATTCTATTCTCTACCATCCTTCCCCCTCGCTGAGCGCACTTCCTCCGCCCACCCCTCTCGCCCCGCCCCCGCGTAGCCCCCGCCGCCGCCCCCACCGCCGCCGCCGTCGTCGCGCCGCTCTCCCGACGCCGTCGCTTTCACCCTTTCCGTTATTACTGCGATAGCATCAGCGCTTATCGGCCAGCATCTGACTTTGCTAGATGACAAAACGACAAAATACACTACATGTCCTTCACAAAAAAGTGTTATAATGAATGTAACAAAGTTCGACCGCCGCGGGTCGCCCAGGAGGGCCAGCAGGGAGGGGCAGATGGGAGGAGCGTGGGCGTGAGGGATGGAGAGTGGGTAGTCGAGAGGAAGGGAGGGTGCCACTGCAGCCAGAGCTTGGCTCATTGGCCTTCGCCTGTTACTCATTGCGAAACCCGTGCATTACAAAATAAAAATAACGCAAGGTTTCCGAAACAAACAAAAGATTAGATTAGGAGAAATAAAAATTATTTAAAAAGTAAAATGCATTTACATGTGTGACCACTAAATATAAAAACCTGTTGCAGAAATATTGTTACTTCTCGACAAACAATTAATCAAATGTGAAGATGTAGCAGTATACGTAGAGCCAATGTCATTGCTAAATTAATGCGATGATTGTGCTGGTATTATTCGATGATGAATAAATTTAACTAATATTTTATCAATTCGTTCCAGATATATGAAATGCAAAAACTTAAAACAAGTATTTATTGAATTGCCTGAGGGGCAATATAAATGTTTATAAAAGAAACGGATATGTAGTAGAACAGAAACAGTATTAGTTTAGAATACTATTGTGACTCATAAGAAGCCTAAAATATAGGTAATAACGGAAACAAAGAAAAAACAGGAATGTGGTCATACATTTCTTCAAAAAGGAAAAATTTCCAATGACATATTTACATTCATTAAATGTGTTCTGGAAATAAAATGAGGAGCATGTATGAATGTGAAATAAAATAAAATTTCATTTTCAGTTACATATCCAAAACACTAACTTTGAATTAATGCAAACATTAAACAGACGTCAGCAAAATTACTCACTTTGAACTGGAATTTTATACTGGGCCGAATCGTTGAAGTTTAAATGTATTTTGACTATGTCTTGACAAGACTTCATTCTAAATTAAAATGTGATTATGAAAAAGAACGATCCAAAAAGAAAATACATAACTGAAATAGTTTGGAAGAAATTTATAGTTCTTAACGAAATATCAATGGATGACCACCAATAAAATATAAATGGAAGTAAAAATTTACAATGTTGTCAAAATGTAAAAATTCGTAGGTTATCGGGCACAACAAATGTGACATCCTCAACTTATTTTTTTGTTGCGTGAACAATTATGGTTTAAAAAACAGTATATTTTTAATCGCCAAATTTATATAAGAATTAAAGTACATAAATTACATTGTTCTCAAGACAGTAGTAAATTCAAGAGTAAATGAATTTGTCTTTAGGTCGAGCTCGCAGCGGTGGCAAGCTCGGACACACATGCGAATCTTGCTTGATGCTGAGGAAGTTTGTGCTAATGTCGTGGCATGGAGGCCACTCCCACCATACATCACCTTTCTGACCCCCATCCCATCATTCCCAGCTTGTATTAGTGGTGTAGTAGTATATTATGAGAGACATGAGCATGTTTCATCAGGACAGCGCCGGTAAGTGTGGTGGCTGGAGTCGCCATGCTGCAGGCATGAGGAGCCCTTGTCGCGCAGCTGGCGCCACCTAGGAGCGGCCATGTGTCATCTTCTTCCCCTAATACCGAACCAAGTCGATTGGAGCCATGTGTGTAATAATTGATGTGTTCGGGGGCGTCAACTGCTAACGTCATTAGTTCCGTAAGTGTGGCATATTTTATTGCGGTGGCGATGATCTTTCCCGCTGGATGGCGAGATCCGGTGCCAATCTACACATCGGCCTCCGGATTTTACTCAACCAGGTATCTCCCACCAGCGCGGCGCCACCTCAGCCGCTACAAGTCCGACTGGTCTCCCGACATGTGTGATAAAGTGGTGCGTGTGTGTATGCAAGTAAGGGTGATGACAGGTCAAGGAAGAGGAAGAAAAGATGGCAAGCTGTCCATGGCGCGTACTGCTCCAGCATTCACCTGATCTTGACCGGAGAAACCAAGGAAAACTACCAAACAGAGCAGCCAGCCGCCAGAATTCTCCTCCAGAGAATCCTGCATTCGACTTCGCTATGTAGACAGTGTCGAAATTCCTCCCACCGTCGGGACTCGAACCCCAAGACTTCCCGGTCAGAGGCACTGCAATGACATCAAATGATGCCATGAGACACTTAAGCAGGTCCTTGCTTATAAGGTATAGCAAGAACACGCTGACTGTAAGGGCCCTTAGCCCACGTCAGGTGTTGGAATTGAGGACGAGTGTAGGCAGGCAGGTACTAGTGCCCTGCACAAGAAGATTTCACTCAAGCTTCATTGCAATGACAAGAAATCTGATAGAAGGTAGCCCAGTACGACAGGTTTTCGCTCGCCTCGACTTCACTAGCTAAATGCGAGAAAAACGAGGGCTTTATACTCGGAACTATTATGTGAAAAATCTTTCACTATTACACATTTTCACATTTTCCTTGCTTCCCCAAGTCTGAGAAAGACTGAAGAGTTTTGGTCGAAATAATAAAGATGAATAACGATGAAACGGTGGTGGAATACTAGTGCTGATGTGCATTATAGCTTAAAGCTGAACAGCATTGTAGCTTACCGTTAAACCCATTTGTCCTCAGAATTCCACGTTTGTTAGCAGATGTTAGATATCTCAGACATGGAAGTCGAGTATTCAGACCATTGGTCGATCCCTTCAAAGCGAGTTTCATTTGTTGATATTTTCATTGTTTAAATTTTTTATTATTATTATTATTATTATTATATTATCATTATTATTATTATTATATTTTCTTCTGATTCTTTAGTGTTTATATTTTCTTCTGATAGAGTCGAAATCTTCCTTTCTATCTTCGTGTCTCCTTGAAGTGGTAGATATTTTGAAGTACAAAAAACCGCGGTATGGCAATGTTATGTCTTTTGATGGATAGTTTCATTTTCACCACGAAATATCGACTCCCTTCTACTTGCATTTTTCGTATTATATACAAGATGCATTGCGTTATAATCCACCTCTCTAGTTCTAGTATTAAGGTCAAGTCCATCGAAAAAATCAACAAGCAAAATGCTCAAGTAAATTAAAACTAAATGAATTATTCCATTCACTATTCCTTTCCAGTGAGTATTTGCTTGAATGTATCTCGATTCTTAACAAGATTGTGAACATTTTTCAAGAAACAAGAGCAGCATTTGAATAATCTCCTTTTTTTAAATGTACGTAAATGATTAACGACAATGAGAAAAACTATTTGCAGGAAAACAATATTTTAGTTTTATTCTTACGCGTCGCCTTGGTGAAGAATGTGCGACGCGTGAGATGTGTAGTAGGTTTTGTACTACGTTACTCTCCTGAATACCGACTTCCTGCTTGGAATTTGAGTAATTACTGCGTGTAAACTTTTGCCCTAATAAGAGTCATCCATGAGTAATGGCAAGAGGTAAAGCCTATTTTGCTTGAGTACATTAAACCATGTTCCCACTATTCCTCCAAACTTATGAATGAACCGCCCATATGATAATATTTTTGTTCTTCTCATTCACAGCAGACGTCAAGATAATACCTCCCTTTCAACCTCCCGAGTGCATCTTTATTTACATAAAAACTGGAACTCCAGTATAATGACACGAAATTTTTCTTCCGAATTAAACGCAGACGTCGTTAGTTCTGGCACGTCATGCGGCGTCGCTGCTCACACCGCGCTTCAAGGAGGTGCACAGAGCGTCGTGAGCACGGAAAGGCGTGGAGGCGGGGGGGGGGAGCACGATGGGATGCGGAAGAGCTGCAGGCGCTCGGAGATTAGCCGGGCAGGCATCGTACCGAGCATTGAGCACGGCGAGAAAGAGAGAAGGGAAAGATGAAGGAACCAGAAAATAGAGAAATGTAATACAACCCAAGCAGAAAATACAGAAATAGGAGTTCAGAGAGATGGGAACGAATTAAAGCAAATTGGTTGAAAAAGTAAGAAATAAACAAGTAGGATAAGGTGCCCACAAATCGGTCCCCAAAGTTGTTTCTGTTCTATGCAAAACGAAAACACGCAAAACTTATGACACATAAGAAGCAGTTCACGCCCAAGGAATCGCAACTGTCCGGAGTCTAGGTGTGATAACTGGATTGTAAAACACATGGAATATTGAGAGTAGTTTACGATAAATAATTAAATCCATTTTCGCCCTCTAAGTATTGTATTTGACAAAATGCACTTCGAAGTTGTAGATTAAAATTTCTAATCACATTTCACAGTGTTTCTTCCTTCCTCGGCATCATTCACGAGACCTAGAAGTTTTAGACACAGAGTAGTTTGTACAAATAAACATTCGTGGGAAAAACTTTAGTGGAGTTGCTTTATGTCAAATTCAACGACTCCATCTGAGAGTAGACATTTTTTTGCAACGTTCAGACAAGAAGAGAAATATTTATCTTTTATATCATAATCACAATTTCTGAATTACAAATCTTTCACTGAGAAAAGTCCTCTGTATATTCTTACAGGCTTTCGATACTGCTTTCAAAGTCAACTGAAGTGTTATGATATGTTCGCGCGGCCGCTGCCTAGTAATAAAACTTAGAAGCGGGGATCGTATGGAAGATGGAATTAGTAGTGAAGACGTTATATGACCACTTAATTCCATTGAACGAATGCAAGAATCACGGGAATTTCATGGTGGTTGATGACGGCTATGACAAGGTTGCAATGGTAATAAAATTTCACCTGTGAAGACATGATTAGGTACAAGAATTCCTTTAAAACTACCTGCGATGCAAGCATAAATGGCGAAACAAAAAGATAGGAGTAGTAAAGTAGTAAGGATAGAAACGTAAGACATTATTAACAAAACTGTCGTAGGGAACGATACGACGAAGAAAAAACGCGTCACAAATGGAGAGGCAGTGAATTAAATGACAAGGGATAGAAGTGAAAGAAAATCTCGCACAAACAAAGGCTATGCGTAAGCATTGGAGAAGCAGAAGCGGGCACTGTACGTTTGCCACAATAAAACGAGCAGCAGACTAGCAGCAGTAAAGATTTAACTGTCACAACTATACTACACGACGCCAAATCTCCACCCGTTAATCAGTGAATTGTTGATGACATTTGACGACGTGACGTGTAAAAGCTTTCCGGTCCATATTTCATCTTTATCTTCAAACATTAAATGAGGTGGAAAGTTTCGAGAAAGTGCCTTCTCACCTATAGGAACTAAATCGGTGTAAGAAGAAAGACACATCACAAAATTGTCATTCTTTTGTTAAGTGAAGAAATATATTTAGAAAACAGAATATTTTAGTACTAAACATTTGATCCAGCCTTTTGCAAGACAGCCTGAATGTATAATAAAACACACTGCCTGTGGCTGCAAAATAAATGAGTTTGATCAAATGGAAACCATTCTCCTAAAAAAACAACATTTTAGATGCGGTACTTTTCTTGTACACCGACTATATATAGAAATCTCTGGTAACCCAGCTGACATCTCAAGACCCTAAAGGCTCACTGTTCACTATTCGCGACGGTTTGGAAGTTTATAAATCTCAAGGTTTTTGTGTTTTTTTATCAATATACACATGTGAAAAAATCAGCGAGAATCATTGCCCACAAAATAAAAAGAATCAACCCGTAATATTTTCAAAGAAACTATATATTGTTTAAAAGATGGTCATACACTTTACCAATTGAAAGATCTCCTTTTGCAAAGAAAGAAGAGGAACGAGAAGAAAAAGGAGAAACAATAAGAAATACTAGCAATCACTAAAAATAATAATAAAACAAAACAGGAAAGCCAACTAACATTAACACAAAATCAAACGAGTTCAGAAGATAAAACCGAGGTAGACGCTAATTTGTTACAGTCTAATGAGACTAACAAGGGCGTTTTGGTTTAAAAACGGAAACATAAGGAGGAGGAGGAGGAGAAGAAGAAGAAGAAGAAGAAGAAGAAGAAGAAGAAGAAGAAGGCGACCGGAAAACAGATTAAACTGACTTTTAAATAGAAAAGTACTAATACTTTATTTTTGATATTTCTTTATTTTAGTTCTCTCTTTATAGTCTGGAATTTTTTTTATGTCCATCCTAATTTAATTCATATTATTTTTGTGTCACTTTATAAGGAAGTGATTCATCACATTGTTTACAATAATAATGTTTTAATTTTCGATACGGTAATTTGACATTTTCGCCATTCTATTAAGAAATTAACAAAACATTTTTTTAAAAATCTGGAAAGAAACGGTAAAAGTTTATCCCGGTATTATTTCGTGTTAACTGATAGGAAGGCAGAACTGGGGAGCATGTTTCTTATTACTCCCAATGGAACGATTTATTACTACGCTACTGACGCCTGAGGTAATAAAAACTAAGTTTCACCGCATCATTTGAATGAAATAAAATTAAATTTTGTCTCCGTAAACATCCACATATATACTACAGAATGTAAAAAAAATATTGCGTTCAGACTCAAAATAACTCTCATACAAATTTACGTTTTGAATGACCCATCAATTTCTTATCACCTCACTCTTCTCTGCTATTGAACGTACATTGCACAATCCGAGCCCGTATCAGAATCCGTCCTCTGTCCACCATCAAATGTAACCAAACTCCTATCCCAAAGGATACTCACTGCTACTTCCCATCATCCACCTCCCATGACCCATAACTCACAGCAAGGGGCCCCAGCGCTCAACGAGGCGTCACCTGACACTCGAGGGCTTGGCCACAGCGGTGGGACGAGTAAATGAGTTGTGACGGCCTTGGAGTCACTTCGTTGGCGACACGTAATCTCTTGCCAAAGGACATAGGCTTTGAGAGATCAGGGTTGATAGGTGATAAGCGAAACTACGCTTTTTTATTAAACGTCAAAAAACAGTTAAAAACTGTGTGATGTACTATGGGGAGATTTATATGCTCAATTTGTAACGAGTAATTTGTTTGAGAGATACGCTTAATTTGTAAATTTAGATGGTTAGGGACTCTGTCCGTCTCTTCTAAGAATATGATTCAGCCGTTAATTCAATTAATATTTAAAATTGAATTTTTATGTTCCTACATTATTAGCTTAGTTTTTAAATGACAAAATAAATATTATAGCAGCGACACAATGAAATGTGATTTCAAAAACTACATCAAATCAATGCAAAACAATATTCAATCCATCTTAAATTGCCTGAATTTCAGTAATCTTTTCTATACATCTCCTTTGTGTCGTGCGAAGGTATGGTCCAGCCACGTTGGCGTCTAGATGCAGCAGAGTAGCGCATCGGAAATGCAGAATTTGTGTATCCCTTTTTAAATACAAGTACACATGGGCATAGGATGTTCCATCCGACACCTCCAACTGATCATTGCCGACTTCTCTCTACCTCAGGTGACACCACCATCACCATGACATTTTCTACTCTCCTAACTCTCACCCCCACCACCACCACCTCGCCGCCTCCGAACTCGGCCCTTTGCCGCGCGCCACCCCGGCAGCACGTAACCAACAGGTATTCTCCGCAAAAAGCGCTCGTTTCAATACCGGTGCCTGGCTGCGCGCGTCCGGATTCATAACTCGCCGTTCGGGCCGTGCGGGAACTAATTGCGGGCGCTTTTTCTCGGACTTCCCAACGGAACGGAGAATCGGATTGGCGGCGCGGAGCACATCCAGGCCCATCACCGCCCTTCGGTCATCACCGCCCGGCAATGCCTCTGGCCGGGAGATCCTAGGGTTCGAGCCTCGACGGTGGCAGAATTTTTCGACATTAGATAGCTGGGTCGCACACAGCCGCCGAGAAATCTAGTGGCCGGCTGGTCTGACCGGAGTTTTCCGGGGTTTCTCCGATCATTACTAGGCAACTGCCAGAGCAGTACCCCAACAAACGGGCCACGGAACATGCGCGATCTTTCCTTCTTCTTCCTTGTCCTATCCCTTACTTATACACACTTCCAGTTACATGCCGGGAGACCCCATGGTGGGAGATGCCTGGAGGCGGAAAACCCTGGAAACTGCGTGTACGTCGGCGTAGGATCTCGCCGTCCAGCAGGGGAGATCACCGCCCCCTCCCGCAATAACATGTACTACCCGAGAATAACTACCATAGTAGCAGATGCGCCCTGAAACACAAATCAATCAATCAATCAATCGGCCCTTCGGTGAGGAGGGATGCCCTGATGCTGCTGTCTCCTTCACGCACCTCCCATTAATTAATGCAATGCGACGCCGCGCCGAATTAAATTCGGTCTATTTGCTCCAGAAATTGGTATCGATATGAATTTGAAGCGCTTTCCGTCTTGGAGTGTAAAACATTGGTGTACCTGTAAGAGAAAACATTGCTTTGAAACACAAAGCACAAAGTGACATTTACAATCCTTGTTAGGTCTGGAAATGTTTCCAGTTGAGTCACGAAAGATGAGAGTATCATTCAGATTGAGATACGTTCATGTACTAACATTTTCCAAACGAAAGTTTTCTTGTGGTAATAGTTTGTCCCAGGAAATCATTTGTGCAATTCTCATGATAATCTCGAGATCAAAAAAACAAAATACAAGTATTTATTATGAACTGTTGTAACTATTCAAGATGAAAAAATAAAGATAAATCACACTGCATGTTCACAGTTTGTTTTTCAGGAAAGAAAAACACGGATGTAGTTTGTTTTTTGTTATAAGCATATGTAAAATAAATGTTATCTTTACTAATTTGCAAAGTAATATTTGGCGACTGAGTAGATATCGAGACTTATGATGAGTCAACTTTCTCTTCGCGACATGTTAAGTTAATGGTGCGTGTAATTATGCAATGATCGCTTTCTAATTTGTAGGATACTAAAAAAGTGAACAAAGTTGTACTGTGAACGCAAGGTGTGCTTGGACTAAACTTTTCCCACAAACAATGTGCAAGTTTTCTTTACAAACTCCTTTTAATTCATTTATAGGTAATTTTACTTTCTGCAGAAGTGTGATCTTTAGAGACAAGAATAAACTTTTGAGGGCGATCTAGCGTTTTATCACGATTAGATAAAATAATTCTCTGCATTTACATAGTTTAGTAAGATCTGTTCTTTTGAGAGCCATTCGTGAGTAACTTTTCAGTGTTAAAATTGAAATAGAAAATATCATGAAACAAAATTGAATGTATTCCTGCCCGGTAGGGCCACCCGGAGGGAAACGATCAGACCGCTTCCTTCTACAACTGGGACCAGGGTTCAGTTTCCAATCAATCTACATGGGATGTGTTTGAGACAAAGCGAATTCTCAGCTGCTTTCTGAAGGCTCTTTTGTTTTCTCTCTGTCATTTCACAATGATTCATATCTTTTATTCATAATCACCTATCCGTCAAAGCTTTATTTACACTTGGTATGATAAGATTTAACATTATACAAGAACCATTAAACGGCAATTAAAAAAATCAATACTTCACTTTTGCTTCATCTCCAACTTAAAAAAAATAGTATGCGAGTATTTGTACAGGTGGCAACGAAACGAAACGTGCCCTACCGTATGCACACTATTTAAGAGGGCCCGATTAACACATAAATGACCAAAATTGACATCGCCGAATTGCCATAGGTCGTTTATTATTATTATTATTATTATTATTATTATTATTATTATTATTAATTACATACTATATTAATAATAATAATAATAATAACAATAATAATAATTTAACAAATACTTTGAAAGTTTCTAGCTCATTTTTGTTTCATGTAATACCATATTGTTTGCTACATTTATAACTATTCATTTAAATGTTTGAAATATGCTGTTCCTCTACTCTGAAACATCATGTGTTGAACCCTGAGTTTCTCTGAGGCTGACCCGCTCGCCGTGGCCCACGGGCCGCGAGCCCTCGCGTCGCGCGAAGACGAGCCGGCGCCGGGGCGCGCGCCGCCGGGGAACCCGGCCGCCAGTGCTAGTGACCCCCGGACGAAAACCCAATTCTGGCGAGCGGGCCGCGGCGCCGCGCAGCGCCGCTTGCTATTAACATTAATAACTTCCTGCTTTAATTAACCGCTGACATCATAATCCTAGGTTATTAGTCGTCCCCGCGCTCCGATGCGGGCGACTTTTCTCGCTTGGGGCGGCGGCGGCAGGGCCGAGGGCGACCGCTAGAGGACGGAGCAATGTGCGCCGTCTGACCGAATGCTTGACGCCTCGCTCGGAAATGTTAATCCGTTCATTAAAATAGCTCACGCGAAACCCGAAGGAAAGAGGAAAAGAAAATCAAGGCAAGGTCAGAAATAAACCTGCCTCCCGGATTCCAAAAAGACGAGCTTTGCCCTCGAGGCGAATAGTGTAAATCACTCCTGTAACTGCGCGACTTGTTTTCTTGGCTGTACGTGCTCGCGGGGTTCACAAGTACTACCTGTTTCTATTGGTCGTTTTGATGGAATTTGAATTTGATTACAGTAACATGTTATATTGTTATGCTTAAGTCTCTATAAATTACACAATGCAATACGTTAAGGATTACGCAATGCAAATGTGACAATTAATACTTTCGAGCACATCCTTTTAAAAATGTATTTGATACAATTTCATTTTCACACTATGTTTAGCCAAAATAAAGCGCAATACTTCATTTAAAAGTTTTGATTATTTTTTTGCATGAAACAACCAAGCAAAGAGCCTCTCCATTTTCCACTTCAAACAGTCAAATACAAACTATCTGTTATTGTGCTATTGAGTAATTGGTTCTTAGGAGCCTCAAGAAGCAATTAATCTCTACAGGAGAAATCGAGAAGATCCTGTGAAATATTGCAGAGTCATTGACAAGTATGAGAGGTGAAAATGGGTGCTAGGATCGCTTGTCATTGTTTGTCAAGTTGTGGAGGACATCTTTCTCGTGGCTGCATACATTAATTTGCCAACATGGTTCTACAACAGGCGGTTTTACACAGGAACGTGTTCACACATAGCAGGTGTATCGCTAGAACAAATCGAGGCGAACCTGCTTGATTTTCGCCTTTTCGATGCAATATCTCTGGTACTTATTAATATAAAGTGCTTTAATGAATAATCCGTAGTGTAATGCGTTTGCTTTCAATATAGATTAAGACGCAGAGGTAGTTTGCTATTCCTTTCCACTGGATGGTTGATGGTTGTCCTGGTGATGAGAAATAAATAGGTGAGATGAACGTGGTGGTATGAGGTGCAAATCACGACACAATCATATGGTGAAAATACATTGTATGTGTTACGTGGAACTCAAACACGCAGTATTCTCTCCGCGTACAAGCGTACTCTCAGCGTACACCGCTCCATATCTCTTAGCCATCAAAGCAGATACAACTTTGATGAAGATTGTAAATATTGCCTAACGAATACAGAAAAGCAACATTTTCCAGATCACTGAAAAAAGATATTTGAATCCTCTCCAGTATCTACAGTATTGAGCGTACGAGTACAATTACGAGTACAAATATTAATTTTATTTTGTGATCATTGAACGTACCCCAATGGAAAGGGACTTCAGAACAATTCAGAGAGTAGTGTGTCATTATCCAAGATAATGAATATATCATTTAACAATGAAAATCGATATCCAAGTTTAAATATTTAGGGCTTTTCTGCTGCATTACATTATTTATTCAATTAACTACTGCACTGAGTATTGAAAACTAAAATAATATTTCATTTATAAGCATGATATTATTATATAAGTCACATCGTTTAGAACAAATATAATATAATTAATACACCAGAAAACGGTATTTAACGTTCTTCTGGGTCTTTAACTCCATCTCGATCTAATTTGTGGTTCAGTTTCACTTCATCCATTGAGCAAATGCTCAGATAGTATCTTGCTTCGCTTCTGAACACTAAATATAGCGTTTCTCGCCACCTCCTCAAGTCACACACAGTTTTAATTATTTTTAGCGTTAAACATTATTTTAAATCACTAAATTACCAGGAAAGCAAAAAATTACATCCAGAATGCTTGAGTAACGACAGTTTGCAATCATGAAAAATGCTATTTATTTCCGACTCACGAATATGATAGATAAGGTTACAACTACAAAATCATACTTTCATAATTCAAATTTGAGCAATCGTATTTCAGAGAGTCGAATTTTAAAATACCTATCGATGAACATAACGTTAGTAACGATAATTTTAAGAACACAGAATAGTGATGAAAAATATAAAAATTAAGCAAGTGTCGAAACAAACCACTCTAGAAATAGAAAACCTAATGGCCGGCTGCCACAAGTCCGTCTTGCACAGCACACTTTTTATGTAATGAGATGGTAGAGCAGGGACACTGGCAGAGAAGGAGTCACCCCCTTAAGACATGACGGTAAATAGCGAATGAAAATGCAGTTCAGTGAGTGGGCTGCGTGAGGTGCGGTGAGGGTGTGTGGATGAGTGGTGAAGGCGGGGCGAGGCGGGGCGAGGCGGGGCGAGGCGGGGCGAGGCGGGGCGAGGCGGGGCGAGGCGGGGCGAGGCGAGGCGGGGGCGAGGCGGGGCGAGGCGGGGCGAGGCGGGGCGAGGCGGGGCGAGGCGGGGCGAGGCGGGGCGAGGCGGGGCGAGGCGGGGCGAGGCGGGGCGAGGCGGGGCGAGGCGGGGCGAGGCGGGGCGAGGCGGGGCGAGGCGGGGCGAGGCGGGGCGAGGCGGGGCGAGGCGGGGCGAGGCGGGGCGAGGCGGGGCGAGGCGGGGCGAGGCGGGGCGAGGCGGGGCGAGGCGGGGCGAGGCGGGGCGAGGCGGGGCGAGGCGGGGCGAGGCGGGGCGAGGCGGGGCGAGGCGGGGCGAGGCGGGGCGAGGCGGGGCGAGGCGGGGCGAGGCGGGGCGAGGCGGGGCGAGGCGGGGCGAGGCGGGGCGAGGCGGGGCGAGGCGGGGCGAGGCGGGGCGAGGCGGGGCGAGGCGGGGCGAGGCGGGGCGAGGCGGGGCGAGGCGGGGCGAGGCGGGGCGAGGCGGGGCGAGGCGGGGCGAGGCGGGGCGAGGCGGGGCGAGGCGGGGCGAGGCGGGGCGAGGCGGGGCGAGGCGGGGCGAGGCGGGGCGAGGCGGGCCGAGGCGGGGCGAGGCAAGGGGGTGCGGGGAGGGGCAGGGCAGGTGGGGCGGTACGGGGCGGGGTGGGTGGGGCGCCGCGGGGCGGGGCGGGTGGGACGGAGCGGGGCGGGGTGGGGCGGGTGTAACGAGGTGGGGTGGGGCGGGGTTTGGGCGGGGTGTGGCGGGGTGTGGCGGGGGATGGGGTGGGGGTGGGGCGGGGTGGGGCGGGGATGGGGCGGTGATGGGGCGGGGATGGGGCGGGGTGGGGCGGGGATGGGGCGGGGTGGGCGGGAAGGGGCGAGGCGGGGCTGGGGTGGGTATGGCGGGGCTGGGGCGAGGCGGGGCGTGGGACGGGGGGCGAGGTGAGGCGAGGCGGGGCGAGGCGGGCGGGGTGGGGTGGGGTGGGGCGGGGTGGGGCGGGAAGGGAGGTGCTGGATGGTGCGGGGTGTTGAGGGATGGGGTGGGGTGGAAGGAGGCGGGTGGGGGCGGGGCGCAGCCTGCGGGGCGGGCGTCGCGGGGCGCGCCGCGGGCGCCGCCGGCGTTCCAGGAATACGTCGCTGACCGGCCACAATCCTCGGGTACTCCAACGCTCCTTTGTGTCGAGAGCCACCAAACACAGACAATACGCAATATAAATCAACGCTGGCCACTCGCGTCGCCCGGCAGCTACGGCCGCCCAAGGGCTGCGTCGTGTTGATGACGGCGACGCACTTGATTAGCGCAACCGTATCGAAAACTGATTAGCGGATTTCACCTCCGCAGTGTTATATCCATTTATGAAAACTTGGGCTATATACACAGCTGCTGCTCTACTGGGAGCGCGGAAAGAGTCTGTAAAGCAGTTCTTACACACGGCATGCTATTCTTGGAAGAAATTGATCTTCGAATGAAAACCAGACGGCACTTTTCAACTTATCGCTCTACGCTGACAACCTGTATAGAACACGTTGGTTACGTTACAGTCCCCACATACGTACACATCAAAACCCTTATGACATCGATTTAAGAGCATATTACTCGGCAGAATGCTCTCCCTCACATATTGAAGGTTTTCTGTGCGGCAGTATCGCCAAGTGTGTGCAAATTACACGTCACCATCTCTAAGGCGTCTACCATCTCTAAGGCGAACAGGGGGAATGGAGATTATAGGGAGCGATGACACGCAACTGTAGAAGAAGAATGAAAATTATTTGCACTAGTGGAAAAATAACTGTAAGAGAAAAGAAGACAACAAATGTTTGAAGAATTAAATTGAAAATAAATACATTTGTAAAAGAAGTTGATACGGTGTCCACCGAGAATTGCTTCGAGGTGTAGGGAGATGTGCAAAATGTCATCACAGAACGGATGCAGTGTAGAATACAAAAGGCTGACTGCTGAGCATGGGAAATAAAATTTAGATGTTAGATAACATGCCAGTAATACGTTAAGAAATGTAAGAGAGGATTAAAAAATGCCGACAAAATTGAGATTCGAAAATTTTAAGAACACTCAACACTGAAAGAAAGGTGGTCACAGGAGAAAGAAACGGGGGAGATAAAAGGAGCAGGATCAACAAAATTCAAGAGGCCGGCGACTGAGTCGAGGGAGAGTAAAAGGGCACTGCGGCAGGGTGAAGGGGCGCAAGGGAGGGGGAGGGGCACGGACGCGAAATGTGGCCGGAGCAGTGCTCGCGCGGCACCAAGGCGCCGTCAAACACCCTTTAATAGGCCCCCGTTAACTACGCTCACTAATTTATGCCAGCTACTTAAAATTTCAAAGTCTAATGCGGGCTTTTGCAGCTAAAAATGTTAATACAGGGATAAATTTATGCCCGTTCTCGCGGCGGGACTGGGCGGTGAGTGGTGGAGCGAGCGACGGGTGGGGAGCACGAGGCGTGGCGGGGGCGCCGGGGAGAGTTCGCGGAGGTAGGGGGAGGGGGTGGGGCGCGGTGGGGAGGGTTGGGGAAGAGCCGCGGCGACCCTACTCCTCACGCGCGAGAGGGCTCGCCGGCCACACTCTTGGCGCCGTTTTACGCTGCTTGGCTTTCATGTATGGACAAGCGTCATCCATTAAACAAATATTAGAAAGCAGCAATTATGAGGTGTAAGGTAATGAATTGACGTACACGCACAAAGAGAGAAAAGGAATCTCCTTTTCGCCTTTTCCCTCTCTGTTTCTTTCTTTTTATTCCTTCTGTTCATTCTTACTCACTATTGCGTGATGAAACTTGTGAAACTCATTTTTGAGGAGAAAATATATATATATATATATATATATATATATATATATATATATATATATATATATATACACACACATTGCAATTCCCATGCGCATCTCACTCCAGCCTTTTAAATACCTATAATTTCTTACTTCTACTGTCACGTCTACCCTCAGTTTTATATGCATTTCACACAAACTGTCTCAGGGGCACACTCATACACACAGACACACACACACACGCGCGCATGATGTACATAACAGATTCTACCTTCCGAACTTTCGAACAATTATTATCACAGCTCTATGTATCCATAAACCTTATCTATTCAATTGCGGATTTATACATTTAGATGCTTCGTTCTAACCTCATAAAACATGTATCTAAGCATCAACATTCGTTATATTAACAATATTTCATAGACATATATGGAAATTATTAGCACCGCCACCGATCTACAAGTGGGGTAATGATAGAAAACGTTAATTATAAAATAAGCTTATTACAAGTATTTCCAGTTTTTTAGCAGCTTGGGAATATTATGTTCTACAGAGCATACCCTCACAAATGTTTACAAATCTTTACACATTCAAGTTTAAAAAACAAAGATATTTTCGAAATTGCAGAAAAAATATTTTCATAAATTATAATTATTTTATGATCCCAGCATTTTTTTGCAAATATTACCAGAAACTGTGAGTGCATTTCTTACTATCCCATGTGCGGGAAGCGGCTAAAAATTTGTATTTTTAACACAATATGTATGTTGTATTAGAAATGGATTTGTAAAGGCAATTAGCATCTATAAGATTAGAGATCTACAATAAAAACTAGAAAAATATGTATTTTTCACAGAGAACAACACTTTAATTTTCGACTTGCTCTACTATCTCCCCGTTTCATGAATGAGCTACTTCAAAGCATCGAAAATTTTTCATACACCCACACATACACTCTCACGCAAAGCATCATCCATATAGCTCCCTCAACACAACATACTTCAGACACACACGACCAACTTCTCACCCACGTGCGGACGTGCAGGAGCGCGGAATATGCTGCTGGAAAATGTACATGTATGAATTATAATTCCGAATTAATTACTCGCAGCCGACAATCAAGGAAACAACCTTACGACATTGCTGCACGGTCTCCAGCCGCGTAAATATGAGCACCGCGAGTGTGCGAACTTCGTGCAGCTGGCGCGCTGTGCAGGAAACCACCAACCCCACACGCGGCCCGCCCGCCCCGCCCACACCACCCGCGTTCAGCGCCTCACCCGTCCCGCCCGCTCCACCCGCTCCGCCTGCGCCGTCTCCGTATAACAGCGCCCGAACACGCCGACAGAGCGAAAAAAGACGGCGCTGTTTTTAACCCCGCACTTGGCCGCGTTCGCTAATACGCAGCTAATACGAAGACAAAGAAATGTTATGTTGTTACCAGCGAAACTAGCCACAAGCAAATAGAAAAAAAAGTTGCGAAAAGGGGAACATGCTTTGGCGTGTTTCGGAAGTGCTTGATCTACGCGCCAATGCTTATATGAAGTCTTAAACTCAAATAAGCGTGTTCAAGTGTAGCTCAAATAACGGATATTAAAGAGAGAGTCTGGATTTAAGATACGAATTGCTCAGTACTTGTAGATGTGTACTTTTCGGGAAATACTACTCATTCTGCAGACGAGAAAAATGTAACAAAGACAACACGAAATGGTAAGAACGATAATGGTCAGTCGAGCAGCTATTTTTTATTTACTACAGATATTAAACCTATATGAATCATTACTACACAATTTCAAAACTAATGTATACAACACCCAAAATCTTTAGCAAACCTCAACGAGAAAGTTGAATATCAAAATAAAATATTTCATTAATTATAAGTCAGAACAGAAAATATTATTCGAAGAATAATTGTGCATTTTGACTAATTGCCTCCCATTGATTTGGAATGTTGATAAAAACAAAGAATAATATTATGTCAATAAGCTGTTAGCTGTTCATGAGACATTTAGGGAAGATTGGGTGAAGAGTATTTACTACCCACAAGCTAATTAAGGTCACTCTCAGTATTTGCTTTTAGGGTAGCTGTGTCACTACATAAAAGCCATGGTCAAAGAGTAACCCATTGCTCAGTAGGCATTGCCAACTCAAACGTTTTTAGGACGAAACAATATTACGAAAAAGAATAAAACATGACAATTGTAAGAAAACGGTATATCCAAGGTATATCCTTGCGAAGGTCCATATTGACTAGATGCCAAATCTGTCACGTGAGAAATAAACTTTCTTCATACCTAACATCGTCTCCTGTATTATTTCAGTTGTATACCTTTCCGTTGCGGCTCTCACACGCAACCAATCTTTATAAATGAGGTCTCTAAAGAGAGAGAATTTCACGTACACTTGACGAATTGCACTTTGACTTAAAAAAATGAAGGATTTGTTTTTTAAAAAAATCTAAATATTGAAGTCAGATGCAACCCGCAACATTTGCCAAAGTTTTTGTCAAAAAACTCCTAAACCAAGCATTTTAGGGCCCTAAAGACTACAATTTTGTGGCCAAAGGCCTCAACGAAACGTTTTTCACACCATAATCTACAAAAAGAGACATTCCTCGACATTCAATTAAATTTTCGGTTGCGCGCTTCAATACTATCAAGGCCACCTCAATATTTCAGCCCTTGATGCTGGTGGCCATTTTTGTGACGACACGCTTAGAAGGCTTAAATTCCTCAATCTTATATTTACGCTTTCCGTATACACCGTGGTTTGTGCAGTCTGATTAGGTTTATTTGCACAATAATTATTTCAAGATTCGCACCCCAGCAACAACTAGAAGTACTTCAAATAGTTGCTGGATACCTATAAAGATGTGTCTTATGCGTATAGTGAAACCATTCAGTTAACGTTTTGCCGTGGACTGTAAGTGCTGTGTATTTAATTGTGGAGGGATGTGGTTGTACAGTGAAGAGTGAAGACTGTTTGTGTTTTACCTGTACCAATAGTTTCGTTATCATTCGATGAAATTTTCAAGTCAGCAGGTTCAGACACGTAGCTTTCTTAAAAGTAAAAAGCTAATAGTTTTGTGTCTTTTTATTTATTTATTTATTTATTTATTTATTTACGTCAAAAAACAGTTAAAAACTGCGTATGACGAGCTATGGGGAGAAGTGTCTAACACGAAAAGCTAAAACTGACAAAGAACATTTTTCAATCAACAAAGAACTAATTTCCCTCTTAAAATGGAAATAGAAATATAGGGAATAGTGTGGGGTCTAACATGCGAGAGTTCTCGCACGGGTACGCGGAGGTAGTGGGGGAAACTTGTACTATGGCACAACAAAAAGAACAAACTTTTGAAAGTAGCTTTTGAAAAAATCAAAAGGCGCTAGCCTACAATACTACGTCAATTAATTAAAAAACAACTTGATTTAAAATTATAGACAGAATAGCGCAAGTCACTCAACAACTGCCAGCGATCGCAATCCAAACGCACTATTTAAATGTTGGTGGTATCTGGAAGTATGTACATCAACGCCCAACTGCAAACTCATATTGTAAATAATACACTGTTTGATATTAAACTCAAGGTGTCGATTTGTCAAGATATTCAATATGCAAACATCGTTTGAGCTACATTCCCATGTGAAAGTGAAAGTGAAGTCTAAGCCTACTAAATTGTTTCTAATGGCAACAAAATGGTATTAAGTACTGAAAGGTGAAAATGTTAGTTTGATTATTTTTTGTCTCGGAATTGCTTTTCTTGGGATGCGTAAGAACGCAGAAAATAATCCAATACTTTTTAATGTACAAATATTTTTTCAATTTTCACACCCCAGCAAGCTGGCACCCTGACTCTTCAAAACCCCCTCGGTTCCTCATAACAAATCAAGGAAAGTTAAATGATATTGCAAAGAGTGGGTTTGTACTTGTCCGATTCGGTATTTTCGCACTACTTTACTTGGCTTTCTCAAGAGTAAAAACCTTTTCTATTATTTTTGTGACTATCAAAGAAAGCGAAAAGCTAACTTTCAAGGAAGATTGAGTAATTTCTTCAAATGTTGTATTTAAAGAAGTATGAATTGTTCCAAGAACATCTCTCTATAATGGTGAAGAAATCTTAAATGAAAATGTGTTTCCAACATCAATTGCATTAATTGCATTGTTATTTTTTTGATATTCTGTAAGTACATTAGTAGTTCCTCTCCCTCCCTCTCCTTCTATATAGAAAGTATAGACAAGTTTAACATGCGAGAGTTCTCGCACGGGTACGCTCGTGTATTTTATTTCTTAGGAATAGATTACTAAGATTCTAAAGCACTCAATCATAAGAAACCTCGAATTACAAATAAAGTTAATTTCAAAGACAAAAATTCATTATTATTCATTATCAAAGATCTTCGAGAATTTTTATGTTGGAAATTGTTTAGATGATTTTTTATTTTTGAATTTTACATTACTCCCATAATTTCTCATTATTTTTATCTGAAGAATAACATATTTAAGAGCAAATTTGTGTTTGTGAATAAATGCCTGAAACTCCTTGATTATAGTCCAGTGTTTGGTGAAATAATATATATATATATATATATATATATATATATATATATATATATAAAAGCATGGTTTACCAAGAATCTCTAATCTTTCTAGTAATAATATAAGTTTATAAATTCATTTTGGGAGACATTGCAGCACATTTAAAGTATTATCTTAAAATAATAAACAAGATTACAAATAAAAGAAATTTAATTTTTAACTAATATCAACAGCATTGTACTAAAAAATTTGCGTTTCAGGTTGCTAATGATTCATATATTTTTTTATTTTATTATTTGTAAATATTATGCACATACTGATTGAAGTTATTGCAGTGCAGTTAATATTTCTTATCATTGCGACTGCTCTTGAATCGTTGTCACTGCAGCTCGTAACCAATAAACAAACTTCAAAATTAAAGAGTGTTTAAAGAGTGATAAGACTTTTTGCCGTTTGTCACGGAAGTCACCGTGTAAGAAATTATCTAAATTGAAGGAGCGATTGCAAACAATATGAAACATTGCTGGTGAGTAAATTAAACGTAACAATTTTGTTGCAATTTTGTGGAAGGGTATCTACTAGAGGATACCTACTAAAGGATTGTTACATCACATCTCCCAAAATAGCTGGTGTACGACAAAAACAACGAAAACTTACGCCATGTAAAAAACATCGATGGGAAATTCCACAAAGGTATTCCAAACTGAAAATAAGAAAAGCGTCGTTGTATTCGCAAACTGGTTAGTTTTCTCCTAACATTGCTCTAACATACTTTTCCTCCCCTGAATGTAGAGGATTTCTTCAGTTTTTGTTTCTTACAGATCAATGATGTCTCTTTGAAATCGCACAATAATATTAATACAGTATCTAACATTCTTATTCGTACACTCAGATTTAGCAAGAAAAAGTTATATCTCTCCGTAAAATATTTTCAAATAATTTTTTGATGAACTTGTGCACCAACTGCATTAATAGAAAATACATAATATTGAATACAACAAAGCTCTTTCGTTACAACTTTGCTATTCGTACAAAGTGAGAGGCAATATGTAGTTCTTCCGCGTCACGTTACTCGGAAATTGACGGTTTTCTTAGGTCTCAACGCGCTCTGTAGGGAGAGTTCCGCCCGTAGGCAAAAATCGACATCGAAATGGCCAAGCAGAAGGAGCTCACTTCCAATGAGAAAGAGGCAATTGTCCACTTAGCACTTAAGGGCCGAGTAACGCGGAAGACCTGTATATTACCTCTCACTTTGACTGTACGAATAGCAAAGTTGTATTGAAAGAACTTTGATTCAGTTTTAATATTATGTTAAACATTCATTCATGTAATAATTTTTATTGACTTTATATATTTTCTATTAATGCAATTTGTACACAATTTCATCAAAGACATTATTTTAAAATATTTTACGACGAGATGTGAAAACTTTTTGTTGCTAAATCTGAGTGTACGAATAAGAATGTTAGATACTGTATGCTTAACGTCCTGGATGTACAGGCTTTTAGCAATAGTTACGTGTCAATAACTAATACGAACGGTACAAGCTCGAGCAGGCCTCCTCGAATGTTGAAATAAACAACAACCCGTCTCCAAAGTGACCACACTCGAGCCTGTATGAGGTCTCAATAGGCACAATGTGACCAGCAAAAATTGAGTGTAAGTATTGAAAAAAGGCTGTCCAAATGACTGCAGTATCAACTACAGAGAGATATCTGTACAAACGCGATTGATGATACTGAATAAAAGTTTATATTTAAAAAATAAAATTAAAAGAAAACTATATTTTTTAGATTAAAGTATTAAAGAAGACAAGTAAATGCACTTATGATAATGAAAACATAGTTTCTAAATATTTAGGTTTATTTACTAAACGAATTAACTTATTGCCGTTATAAAAGAACAATAGTGTTTTTACAACTAATACCTTCTTCCTAAACACCTATTGCTTTTAATAGTTTTCGAACGACAAACCAGTTGGAGACTTTCGATTTGAAGAGATGACTCATAACCAGAGGCGAAGCGTGAGGTTGATTTTTGGATAAGCTGAGTCACGAACATATTGTAAAAACACATATTTGCACTTAATTTGTGAAATATCGAATATTTAGAAGATAGAGATCAAACGACTTCAAATTTAATAATAATAATAATAATAATAGTAATTAGTATTATTATTTCAATCATGCAACAATCAGATCAGTCAACTCAGATCAAGAATAAGCCTACTGCAGAATTGAAAAAAAATTGTAAATGGTTATGCTTATTTATAATTGATGTGTACTCCTTATTTGTACAGTTTTTTGTAAATTAATTCTAAATGTCTAGTTTTCTTCAGAAAAAATTTAACTCTTTCTTTAAACTCTTTCTTGCGAATACGTACACGGAATTTTTCTTCTATTAAAATAGTAGCCAAGTTGAAGAGTCTTTTTTTAAACTTAAAATTACATTAATGAGTTTTAATTGTTTCAGGGTGCTCATTGTCAATGAGACACACCTACATGCAGTTCCAGGTCAACGACATTTCACTTGTAACCTACACACGAATACACTATTCAGTCAACTTACGAAATGAAATTAGTAAATAAACTGTTCAGATCCTGTTTGATCTTTCCAGAACACAATACTACTGGGGGATTCACACGTCGCGATAACAACCCATAAATGCTTAAAATCAACGCTTTTTTAAATGATCATGTTTTATTAAAAGTTAACCCAATGCTAAATGATGTGGGAGAAAAGAGTGAACATTCTCAATACTATACTAAATGAATTAGCGACAGAGGAATTCTAATACTGAAATTTGGGATAAATAAATGTTTTACTTTTGTTAGTAGTGATATTTGAAGTTGCTAAATGACCTCAAGTGGACATTTCCGGAAGTTCCAAGCAAGCTTATGGTGAAGAGAGCGCCTGCCGGCAGGAGTTTAAATTACTTAGCCAGTTGTAAGGCCGGCCTACCCTTCTGGCCGAGTAACTAGTCGCAATACAAGCCATCGCACACAGCTCTGGCATTCGACTAGAGTTGATCGGAGAAACTACGAAAAACTACCGATCAGAGCAGCTGGCCGCTAAAATTCTCCTCCGGATAGTGACAGAACTCGACCTACCTATCTAGCTTTGTCCAAAATCCAGCCACCGTCTGGACTCGAACCTAAGACCTCCCGATCAGAGGCCCTGTAGTGATCGATGGCTATCAGATCGTCTGTCAGGGGTTGTCAGTTCTTCTGCCAGCTCGTCTGCCAGATCGTCTGTCATGGGTTGTCAGATCTTCCGTCCCGGCTGTTGGATCGTCTGTCGGGAGTTGGTCAGATCGTCTGTCGCGGTTGTCAGATTGTCTGTCGGGGTTTGTCGAATGATATGCAGGTGGCAGTCAGATCGAGATTCGATGATTAACAGATCGACTGTCGATGATAAACAGATCGGACTGTCGGCGAATGTCAGATCGTCTCTCGGGGGTTGTCAGATCATCTGTCGAGGATTGTCAGAGCGTCTGTCGGTGGCTGCCGGATCGTCTGTCGGTGTGAGTCAGATCGACTGTCGATTACTAACCGATCGCCTGTCGGGGATTGTCAGATCATCTGTCGAGGATTGTCAAGCGTCTGTCGGGGGCTGCAGCAGCGTCTGCCGAGGGCGGTCAGTCGCCGGTAGGCGCAGGGGGGAGGGCGTGGCCCGGAGGGAGTGGCGCGCGAACAATGCCCGGGGCGGGGGGCGGGCGGGG
>JAHLJT010008446.1:91851705-91892172 GCA_031308135.1 Acheta domesticus | reverse complement strand
GATCTAATTATGGCGCTTCAGGCAGAGCCCGAATCTCTTTGAATCAAGTCCCAGCTGGGCTCACACTCTCTGTGGGTTATTGCCTATTCATTGCTGCAGATTGGAGGGGGTGGCTCCAGAGGGGCGGGCGGGCACTGGGGAGGATCCGCGAGGCGGTCGACCAGAGGACCACAGCGATATTACCCGCTGCACTTTTTTCCTTCCTTTATGGACGGCGGGCAACGAGCCGATGGCCGCAGACAGCCCTCTCTTGAATACTGAGCACCTGATTTTGCCCGTTAAGTGACTCGAAAGAATTAGAATACGAGTAAACGATCTCCAATGAACGACATTATTAGCTTAATGTTTCCTTCTTTCGGTTGTCATATGACAAAAACTTTGGCCACTGTGGCATTTTGATTTGTTTCTAATTCATATGTATTGTGATTGTAGGAACATGCATGAAATAGAAAAGATTCTGCTATTATAGAATTTCTAATTTCATGATTTTCCTTCACCAAATTGTAAATTGCATACTACGTGTTGAAAATACGATACTACAAGAAAATAATATTGTTTAGCAGATGTCTCTTCTCGTATTTTTCAGAAGTTTTATGGAAACATCATTTTCGATAAGCAATACAAAAATTTCTTTCTAGAAATTACTGTACAGTTTTGATGTCTACAGGTTAGTTGATTAACAAAAATGTAGTACAATAAAACAAGAAATTCCGTTGTAGCAAATGTTGACACCTACATTTACCTACTGAAAAATAGAAATGCTTTTTCTCACAAGAAGAATTATTTCGAAAAGTTGTTTTCAGATAAACGACAAAGGCAGAGAGAACACAAGAATAACAATCTCAATCAACACTGTATCATTGAGTAAAAATGCAATGTAAAAATTGTAAGACTGATTTTAGCATGACATTGATTTTATAGCGTACAAGAATGTACAGAAAAATTCATGAAAATGTAGTACATAACATATGAAAATGATTTAGTATCTCCATGAGTGACATGTCGAAATACACATCAACCACCATTTATGATAGGAGTGAATCGTGCCTCTGATTCCTGCACGTTCGATGCATTTTCTGTAGAATTTGTGACGCTGCAAACGTCCTCGTTTTCATGAATGGAGGCATAGAGATATGAGTCAGGGGCCGATCCAAGATACGTGCAGAGGGAGTGGGTAATCTGCTCCACCAGACGTTTGTCGCGTCAAAACAAGATGCTCTCAGAGAACGAGAAGGCGTGTCGGAGTTCGGAGATAGGCACCGACTATTGCACGATAAGGGACCTCGGGTGCGGCGTGGACACGGTGGGAGATGTAGCAGTATTTGTGGGGGACTGTTGTAAAGACACTGCGAGGTCTGTTGTAAAATGAGTGGTGATTGTGTTATTTGGTAAAGATAGACTACACCATTTGGGGTTGCAGAAACGTGAAAGGTTATATTCAATTGCGCTTAGTATGATGATGGTGGCGATTGTGTTGCCGGTGACAGACATGTCAGTAATTTTGGTAATCGCTTGGAGGCGTCAGAATCACAGCATGTCTGAGCGAAACAATTGTCGCCACTGATTGCCGACACTTATAATAAGGGAAACCAAAGAAGGAAACAAAAGAAGATAGATGAGGGGGAGGATGACGAAAGACAAAGAAAATTTTTAAAAAATGTAAGATGTAGAGGGTTGCAAATTCACAAGAAGAGGAGAAGGAAGAAGACTTGCGTAGGGTAAAAGTGTTGAAGGGAAGAAGCTAACAGCCCACTCATAGAAAAGTAGGATTTGAGGCAGTAGAGATACAAATAGTTTAATAAGAAAAAACTCAGAAAAGTACAGATGAAAAAAAAATTGAATATAAAAACAAGAAAAAGAAAGGCAAGGTGAGAATACGATGATTATATCCAAAATGTCAATTTGAGTGGACATAGCCCTCAGAGGAATTAGTCGTGGTGGTGAAGAACCGAACGTGGGGCATAGGGAATGGAGCGTGAGAGTGTTTGGACCCTTTTTTATTATTTGTCTTCTATTATTAGCATTAGGCATGCCATGACACATACATTTATGTATCTTCGTTCCCTTTTAAAATAGTCTCGGGTATTACTTTTACATTTTAAATGTAAACAAAACAGCGGTGTTTAGTGTTAGATCTATATAAAAAAGATTTCGAAGAACTCTAAATGGACTATTAGGCTACATAAGAATTTTAATACATTTTTGTTCTCACATTTCTAAGACTGTTTTATATCTTGCCTCACTCCATAGGCTGAGGCCAGATATAAAACACAGACGAAACATTTCTGGGGATATGGTAATTAACAAATTGGTGTGAGGATTTATCGAATAATGAACACTCCGTGGGGGCGATTGGACAGGTTCCACCGCCATTGCTTCTCAACGCGTCAATCCTTCCACACCAACTCTACCATTCTTTGCATTGAGAAAGATCACAGTGAAGTCAGTGATGAATAACTGTCACAATTTGAACACGTATTCTATACTTTAGAGTAACTTACTATATATCACACGAAATACAATAATTAAATAACGTAACAATACAAATGATAATCAAATATGATTAAATATTTTACTTACATACTACGCGTCTGCATTCTCTATCTGATGACATACGTACCTGAACAAGATAAGAAATCCATAAGATATACAGCAATTTAAAAAATAGTGTTCTGGCAAGAGTATACACTTTACAAATATATATATGTATATATATATATATATATATATATATATATATATATACACATATCATCAAACAGAGAAAATTTCATGAAATATATAAGTGAAATAATGAAATATGATAAAACTGTCAAGGATGATATGAAAATTCCAATGTTTCGTGCAATCTCACCAAGAAATTCAGTCATTGGATTTCAAGTGTGAGCACGGTAATGTCCCATGAAATTAAAAATGAAATTACTAAAACCTCTTTTGTCTCCGCCATACTGGATGAAACCCTTGCAGCAAAGGACAACTGTCAGCTGTTTTTCATTAAGTGTCTGTAAATTGACTGATTTTCTCTTCCTATTACATTTTTATTATAGATCATTGTTTTCCATTTTATAAATTATGCCAATTCTACTGGGTTCGAAATGAAATGAATTGGACAATTTTGAAAATCATTGGGTTTGATAGTACTCATTAAAGTATGAGGACACACATTTATATTTTGCTAGGTCGTGAACCTAAGTCAACGTTTTCTAACTTTCAATCAGTAAACTACGTGAACCATTATTACATTACTGGATACGTTTTTATTTTATATATACAAATTATTTGTGTGCTTTAATTGATCAAAGTGACAGAAACGGTATTGGTAAATGAGAAATATTTAAATTATAATTACTTTTAAATTATTTTCTCATTCTCAAGTTACATACCCTAAGCCAAAACTCAGGCTACGCCACTGCTGATGAATTGACACAGAAAATTATAAATGAATACTCCTATGCTACTGAACCGAATATAAGTAAAGCGTAGTATAGTATATAAGTAGTATATAAAGCTACCATTTTGCAGCACTTCTTTCAGAGTTTCCTTGCCCGATTGAATTGATATTTTAAATTCCATTTATTTTGTCATTAAGGTAAATACTTCAAATAATTTCAATAGTTTGTCCTACAATGAGAAATCGATTAGTATACAAATTAAGATAGAATAGTTCAAATAATGTCAATTGCCACTACGTGTTCGGGTTCATCATCGCCTTTGATTCACCGCAGCCAGTGTCGCTCCTTGCGTCCACAACCGCCCTTCAGGTGCGGTCCCGCCTGGCGCTTCGCAAGTGCCGCTGCCGCAACGACGCGCGGCAAACTCGTCAACTACACGCGGCCGCGCCACACGGCGGACGCACGTGCGCGACGCGCCGACAAAAGCCGCGGGGCTTCAATCGCCTCGATCTCCCGCGCTCGGCCGCGGGAGGCGCGCACTGCACGGCGGGAACAAAAAGACAGGCGGCGGCGCGGGTGAAGGCGCGGGAGGCACAGGCTCCGTTTCGGGAACCTTTCAAAAATTAATTTCCTACTTCCACAAGGCGGCGCCACGCCGGCCTCCGGGAGCAGTAATTGATTCCCTATTAGCCGCCATTGAAGCGAGCTCGCCCACCCAGGCTTTGTCCGCGAGCGGCGTCGGCGGCGTCGGCAGCGTCGCCCCGCTTCTCAGAAGTCGGCCGCCGCGCCGCCGCCGCGCCGGCCGCCGCCCGCAGCCCGCCGCGCCGCGTCCTCGTCCAGGGCCGGCGCGAGGACGGCCGAGGACGACCGTCAGCGCCCGCCGCCGCCGGCCCCCGCCCGCCCGCCGTCGCCGCCGTGGACAACGCGACCGGCCAGGCACAGACACGCCGGCGCCGGCGCAAGTAACGACCTCCGGATGGTTTTATGATTATTGTCATTTGGGGTACGTTTTCCATAGAAGCTAACCTGCCACAAATTGCCGAACGGCATCGTGAAAATTAAGCTGCTGCCTGCTGGAGGGAGGATTAGTCATTGTTGATTACTCGATACGCGTTGGAGGTAATTTTCGTTGAAGATTTCAGCTGGATCTGACATTACTTACAAAATGCAATATTGTGTAATATTCTGTAACTGGTGATGAGTGTCACGTTTGAGTTACCTGCTAATTAGAGTGTCTCTTCACGTTATTCCCCTGCTGTATGAAATCAACATGTTTTCAAAATATTTCTGGACATGTTTTTCAACTCGTGCAGTATGGAATTACTAAAACTGATGAGCAATATATTCTGAGAAGATGACGAAAGCAGCCACTTTAATATCTTAGCTCTTATGAATACTTACGGAAGTTTGTGAACGATTGTTAAGACTCACGACTGTTCTTCATGACAGGACATTCATATTTGACGACACGCAATATTATGATATTGACAATGAGATTCCACCGCAAAGGTTGAGGTCAAAGGCCTTTCTGCATTATCCATTATGTGATTCGTAATAAATCAGTCATCGCCAACAATTATCAACGTTGCATGTCACTTTACACGACTGTATTTCATTTGTTTTAGTTATGCAAGTGCGATAGAAGACCATTTGATTGACGAAATGCCAGACCGGTTCAAACATTGATGCATGTCGCAAAAACATCCGAATATCCTAATTCAAAACATCGTAATTCGTAGAGGTTGGCATTGGGTAATGACTGATTCTAAGCATCGGCTACATTTATTTTCACGACTGAGTTTCCAAACACAGTTCATTCTCCATCATTTTATTTGAGCGAAAATTATATAAAGATTTGACATTAAATTTAAAAAATTGCTTCTTTTAACTGCTACTATATTAACTAAAGGAAAACCAATTCAGTGAACAACAGAATACTACACAAAATCACCAACTCAGAGAATAGTAGACTGGCCTCTTATCATAAAAGGGATTATTTCAAAACTACTTACAATTCAACTTGTTTCAATGTTTGAAAAAATATGTTTCGTCGTGCATCCTGCCACTAAGAATTAACTTATGTTATAATTACGATGAAAATAAAAGTACCGTATATTTCTGTTAGAGCAGGCCAATTATTTTTTAATGGATGATACATTATTTTGTTACATTGAAAGGGTTAGTGTGAGGAAGTCATTACACAATTCTGAGTTTTTCCATGTTGATGATGACACGATTCTCTCCCAGCAACCCTCTTCATATTCAGTATTACAGGTTTCCACTTTCACGCCATGTGGCAGGACAACACTTGACTGATTGTCTTGGTCTTCCATTGATCTCCATGCGTCCGTCAAACATTAAACGATTTTTCGACAGAAAAATTCTTATTACCGGGCCCTGGTAACGCCAAAGTGGATAAATGTTTCCTATATATAGTAAATTGCTTCTTCTAATACTTTGTGTAGACAGAATCAGCGTTTTGTGAGTCCTTGAAACAGAAAAATCGATTGATAGGAAAACCTCGGTGTGTCTGTGGTCAACCTTAGCGCCTAAACCATTCAGACGGTTTTCTCCAAAATCGATGTTGCCCAAGCGATCTAAACGAATTCGAGGCCCGGAGAGTTTGAAACGGATATTTTGATTTTGCGGTGGGACTTTACATCAGCCACAACCATTTTCAGAATTTACTAAAAAATGGCTCCAAATTTCTATAATATTTTTCGACATCGAGAGCTAAGGACGCTTAAAATAAGGGCAGATCTAACTTTTGTTGAACTCTCTGAATGTTCGAAAATTGCGAAAGTTAGAAATAATGTGAGAAAGTAGGTGCTGTTGTAGCGCTACTGGTTCATATATTTCTTATCATTTTTATATCGATGTATGTTTACAGTTTTTTGGAGGGTGTTGATAGTTTTAAGGTGGCCCCGTAAGTCTACAGGGGGCTCTGTGAATCACCTTGGCGCCGCCAATGCACGAGGGCCGCCAGGCAAAAGTAAAGTAGACGGCTGCGGAGGCGGCGGCGGCGGTGGTGGTGGAGGCGGTCGTGGCTTCTCGCGTGAGTCGAGAGCTGGACGCCGAGGGTTGCGGGCCCGCTTGGCCGTCCTTTGTGCTTCCGCGATTAAAGCACTATTCCAAGAGCGGGCGCTGAGCGGGCGCTAATCATAATAAAGTTTGTTATGTTACAAAAAGAAATGTTTGCCCGGGAGATTTCAAGTGGGTCGTAAGCGCCTTCGTTTCTCGGGGGCCTGGGTTCCCATTTTCGCTCCGCGCTTCGGGAAGCACAGACGAGCGCGGGTGGGGCGAGGAGGGGGCAGCGGCGGTTGCAGGGGCAATGGCAGTGGTCGGGTCTGGGCCGTAAAGGCAGTGGTGTCGTGAACACTACCTGCGACATTGCCGCACTACAATGATTAAGGAGATAATAGAAGTGAAAAGGATGCAAGGGAAGAGAGAGTACGGAGGAAAAGTTAAAAAAGAAAGGGTGGTTAAGAAACAAGGGATTGGGAATGTGTTTCAAATGGAAATGAGGGGTCACGAGTTTTGTAGAGTATGTGAAAAGACTATTATGTATGGTGCAGGAAGGCAAGGTCGTTTGAAAATGTCGAATGACAACTGGAGAAGATACATATTCGGAGGAGATACTAAAGCTTTTGTTTTAAACTAAAGCTAAAGCTACATGTTTTAAATATCATATTTTAATTTTTTGAATCATTAATTAATTTATAGTTTTCTGTGTCAAATAAGCCAAATGCTTTCTTAATATGTCATCTAAGTTGTTGTTTTCTTAACTTTCAAATTTATATTGCATGGAAATGGGCGTGGTCATTTTCAAACATTCTGGGTGTTGCTTGAACTTTCTTTCTGCTTTCGTTGTGAGAAATAGTTTGTTAATAGTTTGGTTTCTAGTGTTGGACAGACTGTTTCTCATAACAAGTGAGAATTGAATAGCCTCAAATTATCGGCATGTTTGTGATTACGTTTGGCGAGCATATGAACCAGGAAAACTTTGGGACCCATATCCAGTAAGTTTAAAATTGTCATCTTTAGGAAACATTTTCGTAAAAACTATTAATAGAAGGATGTTCAAATCTTAACAGAGCACGTAGCACATCAGCTTATATTCTTTAATGGAGCGCATTTATAAAATTTAAATACTTTAGACAATATTCTTATAAATGTTAGTAATTTTAACATCAAAAACAAACTGGTAAACAAAAAAACTGGTAAAATAGACAAAAAATTATATTTTAAAAAACTAGAAATACTTTTTAAACGGCTTCGTTAAAAATATATATAATAATGAATCTACACGAACATAATATTTCAAGCCTGTAAATTAAATAGTTTCTGAGAAAGTGTTCTTTACATCAACATTGGCGAGATAGGTCATTTCGGCTCCCCTTAAATGTTCCTAAGAAAGGTTTTCCACTTTAATCATGGGAGATGGGCGAGCAGTGGGAATGGAAAACCCAAGGGAAACGCTGCTACTTTCTCAGAAGTGTCAGATGTGCCGACGAAGGAGCGTCTCAGGCTTGCGTCGTCGATCGGCAGTCCTGCGTCCTTTCTGTAGTATACTCTGCCGTCTTCTGATGTATGTTTTCGAAGTCCAATCTCATCCTCGTAATTAGACAGCGTCAATAAGCTTCGGTAGCAACGAGTTTCTTACGATTTCTTGAGTAAGAGTAACAGCAGCCCAAGTTGTTAAGTAAGCGACCGTAGGGTTTATGCAAGGCATACGACACGTTGGCCCTATTATTTCTAACTGTGCCCCATTACCGAGGCATGTAAACTATACTGAAAGTGCCGTCACAGTAAATATAGGTCGCGAGGCTCCTACGTCTTTTGCTTTCTTTAGCGAGACGTCGACGATTCCCAAGATGCGTTGAGCTATTTCGTAAACACCGCCAAGATCAGAATCCAGTGATTCGAGATTCAAGACTCCCGCATGGAGATCCTGATGTCTGAAAGCTGGTTGACGATCCTTACTATAGATCACAGCGGAGCGTTTCATCGCTATGTAACGTTCCTTTAGAACCCTCCGCCGTCGAAGTATTTCGAAGCTCGGAAAGAAACAACACAGCGAAAAACTAAATCGGAAAATATTCCTTGCCTAGGGAACCGTACACCCTGACTCCAAAGTTGAGTTCCTTTGTCCGTGGAAACTCGCGGCAGCGGCGACGCTCACATCGAAGACTTCCTGCGCCCTCGGCCTCCTTTGTTCTCGGACCCGCCCCGTTCATCGGGACCGGGAGGTTTTAATGACACGGATTCGCACCGGAGCGGTGCCTCCCTCGCCCCCGCCGCCGCCGCCGCCCTCGCCGCCACCCGCACCGCGCGGCGCCACGTCTCCCGACGAAGATTGACAGCCACGCAATGAGGCTGCCGCGAGACAAAATGCGGAGGCCTTGGGAGCAGGTATTTGTGAGTGGCCGGCGCTGGGGGACGGTTGTGCAGCCGGTCGCCTGCCTGGGTTGCGTGCGGATAAAATACTCTTGTACTTCATTCGCTGGCTCTTCGCCGTGGAACGATGAAAATGAAAACACATTCTCAGTCCAAATACGAAAAATTATAGAAACGTATTCATCGTTTAATCTAGCGCTTTTATATCAACGTGTGTGCAGTGGCAAATATAAAAGGGACACTTGTTTGAATTGAGAACGTTCAATTAAATGACTTCGACATTAAGAAACAATATTTTATCGTTTTAATGCTCTCTTATAATTAGAAAACACACGCCATAAAATATTGGATTTATTTCTTAAATACGTATTACCGGAAATCATTTGTCTCCGCAATATTTTGGAAAACTAATTTTCGTACGCTTCATAAGTACTAACAAGTCTTAGAATCACAATTAATTATTCAGATGATGTAAAAAACAAATAAGAGACTGATTTATAGGGAATTTTCAACGCGATTCGTCAGTCATCTTTCCAAAATGTGGTAAGAAACACATTGATAACATTACACACTGGTAATCAATACTTTTAGTAAATTTTACACGATCACCAAATGTGTTTTAGTATCGAACAGAAGTAGTCTTTAGTAGTTTCGTGGTCGATCGTTATCGTGTTTCAGAATCTAAGCGGCCCGATTTGAGTTGATGATGTTTTTTCCTGCATGGAATAATTGTCATCAGCATGCTGCTCATGTTGCAAAATATTTTAACCAACTAATTTTCATTCATTATAAGTTTTATTTGAAAATTTTATTCATTATAAGTTTTATTTGAACGTTTAACGGCAGGCTTCAGTCACATGGTGTAGAGTACGCTTATTGTCCCTGGACGCAATATAGGTAAATAATATTTTATGATCCTCGTTTTATGACCACAATATGTACGATCATAACAAGTCTACAAAGCACGGACTTAGCGTTCGAAAGATAATAAAACGAAAACCTCTATAATGTCGCTCTATGCCTTTACAGCCAGCGATAGGAGAGTAGTTCGGGAGATGACGAAGGGCATTCCGAGCACGAGTCCATTATTAAGAAGAGAAACAAAAGTTAAGAGGAGATTTTGTTTATCCTGGTTACAAAATATTTTCATAACTGAGAAGTGTTTCCAAGAATAGTACAACAAAATGTAGTATTAAAATCTTAACAATAATCCTTGCCCTCATTATTCTTAACAAAGTGTTTGTTTTCTTAAGGTATTGTTCACAGTATAATAGCCAAATTGCTTAATTAATATTCAGTTTCCTTGTCATATTTTAATCAAGTGGATATGCCCGAGCCTTGCAACAGCGTCCTTACGAATTTTGACCAAAAAAAAAAAGTAAAAATTCCATCATCAACCACTAATCAAAATACTTTTTAGTCAGCGGGGAAAATATGTTTATCGCAATCTTCTTCTATTCATAATTTGATCAGCATTGATTAGAATATTCGATTAGATAAATGCTCTCCCAAGAATGAAAACAATTCTTCATGAGCTAATATGGCCAATATTTACCGTTCAACAAAACAACATCTTCACATTTCTTGAAGCTTTCTCACGTAGTATATTGCTGGGAGCTTCATACTGTTATTATATATATTTCTTCTTTATGGTTCACATGACAAGTAACGCGAGAGGAGATTTTACCAAAGGCGTTTAACTTATAATTCTGACGGGGATAACATTCACAAACAAGTGGAATAACTCGCCATCCTCCTTGCAACATATCATCCACACCGCCAGGCATGGGGCCACGGAAGGGAGAAAGACGTGCGCACGAGATCGAGCGGAGCGTCGCGGGACTGTGCGATCCGATGCGATGCAAGACAGTGCGGGTCGGAGCTTGGCGGGGGTTGGTGGAGCAAAGCGGAGTTTGGCGGGGAGGAGAGGGGTGGGGAGGGAAATGGAGTTGTGGAGCGTGGCTAAACAAGATGGATTTGAACAAGGCAAGGAGGAGCGTGGTGGGGTGGAATGTGGCGGGGTGGAGCGTGGCGGGATGGAACGGGCGGGCAGGAGCGTGGCGAGATAGAGCGAGAGGAAAGGAGCCTGTCGGGGTGGAGCGAGCGGAAAGAAGAATGGTGAGATGGAGCGGACGGGGAGCATGGAGCGGGCGGGGTGTAGCGTGGCGGGGAGGAGCGAGCGGAAAGGAGCCTGGCGGGGTGGAGCGGGAGGGAAGGACTATGGCGAAGTGGAGCGGGCGGGGAGCGTGGAGCGGGCATGTAGCGTGCGGGGTGGATCTTGGCGAGGTAGAGCGTGGCAGGGTGGAGCGCGGCGGGGTGTGGCATGGCGGGGTGTAGCATGGCGGAGTGTAGCGTGGCGGGATGTAGCGTGGCGAGGTGAAGCATGGCGGGGTAGAGCGTGGTGGGGTGTAGCGTGGCGGGATGTAGCGTGGCGGGGTGGAGTGAGCGGGAAGGAGCGTGGTGGGATGGAGCGGGAAGGACAGAGGGGACGGGGTGGAGCGATCGGAAAGCAACCTGACAGGGTGGAGAGGGCGTGAGGGAGACGCGGGAAGGAGTGAGGCGGTGTGGGGCGGGAGGGAGCGTGGCGGGGCAGGCGCGGCGAAGCGCGTGCGAGGCACCGCGAGGCGCTGCGGAGAGCGCGCGTTGCACCTGCGTCGGCCGACGCCAGCAGACTCCAGAAAGCTGGAAAGCGCGTCGCCCGAGGCGGCGGCGGCCCAAGCGGCGGCGGCGGGAGAGGAAACGGCGTAATTTGGACGCGGTCGTTGCTGCGCGTCGTGTCGTGGCGGCGCGCACAGTAATTCGTGTCTCCCGCACCCGCCCGCCGCGCGCCCACCGCCGCCCTGCGTCTTCGCCCCCGAGTGCGCTCGCCGCCCCCCCCCCCCGCCCGCCACTCGCGCCCTGTCCAACTGTCGCCGCAATTCACCACTTCCGGTCTCACCCGCACTGCCGCAGGGAACCCCTGGAGCGGCGTGCGCTTCCACTGGGATAGTGCAGCGGCAGAGAGCGTAAGCCCTGAGGGCACGGGCGATGCTACCTGTACAATAATGTTTCTAGTCCGCAATTTCCGTGTCATTTCATTGATTGTCAAATGTAGATCATCTTTAGACAAGTAGTATCGATATATAACGAGAAGAAAACTTTTCTTATATTGCACGAGAACGGCCTAGATTGTATTAAACAATAAATTAATACTACTTCAAAAATTAGTTTACGTGATCGTCTTCTTAATGTTCGAAAGAAAAATAACAAATTGACCGAGGGCATTCAAAGCGATTTATCTAATCACTCCGGCTCAGACATCACATCAAACTCATAAGCGCGAATAAAACGCGATGTCTACTATAAACAGTAGTTCCAATGCGGAGAAAGGCACTGCATAACTACTTTAATAAGTTACCGTATAAAGCCGTATAAAAATACTAATTATCGTTGAGAGCGAGCGTCACGCTACTCACTTCCTCCCATCAACGTTTTGTTGAGAAACTGAAAGGCTTCGCCGTGATCGAGGCCTTGTCCAGCCTGCCCGCAGCGCTGTCGAGGGGCGTTCTGAACTCTCTCTCTCTCTCTCTCGGTCCCCGATTGTGGACGAGCATTCTAACGCTGGTCAGGTTTTGCTACGCTACTGTGCAGCATTCTGGTAACAGGAGCACAGACCGGAAAGATGATGCTACAGCGCCGTGTTCCACTCGGTCACTATCGTGTTAGCAACGCTCGTTCGAGAAATGCCGCACAAGCGCAATAAAAAGAACGTTCTATTCTTGTACGCAGTTTCTGAAAGATCCGGCATAGGTCTCTTGTAACGGAGTATTTGTAAACAAAGATTTTCAAAGACGTGATAAGTTTTCAATACAGTAAGACTGCTAAGGCGAATCGAATGATAACAATTCAACTTTCGCTACGTAAAAAGCTCTAAAAGGAAACTTAGCGTACGGAAATGTGACGGAGGTAATTTTCAGATTATGGGGCACGAAATGTTCATGATTTGCATCAACGAATCCTAAGACTCACCAACAGGATTTTCTTAGGAAAAACATTCAACTATGTGCTGATATGAAGAGAAAGGCATTAAGAGTGATAACATGCCCTCCCAAGGCTGCAAATTAATCTGAATACTCAAGGGCGACATTGGTTAACAAGAGGTATTGAAGGGCAAACATGCAAAACACAAACAACTGCAGATTGTCGATTAAATGAACACATGAGATATAAGAAATCAAATTTAGACAATTCACTTTGATAGCCAATTGATTGAAATTAGCCATTCGTTTGGCAATAATTAAAATGTAAAAATTCTCCATTTACAAAATGAAGGCACGAATATTATCCTTTTATAAAACTTTGAAATTTTAAGACTTTTCAAAAATTCATGTTTTAGAAAACTTAATGAACAATTTCATTGAAAAATCATTATTATTTTAAATCCTTTTACTACTTCCCTTAGGTATGTATGTTCTTTTGTATCAATTTTCATTTCCTTATCGTTTTTATTATTATGTTATTGTTACAGTTTGTTTATTTCTGTACCCATCATCCATTACTTTGTTCCAGAGTTGGCGATTTAAGTGTTTTGGATGTTCCCAGAGCTTGGAGAGTTAGAAACGAGCAGAAACACGAAATCAACAATTCCAATGGAAACCAAATTCAGAGAATTGAGAGAGATGGCTCAGTGTATCAACCTGATGTCACTGCGGTCCCTCTGACCGGGAGGTCCTAGGTTCAAGTCCCGATGGCGGCAGGATTTTTTTGACACTAGCTTGTCAGCTAGGTCGAATTCAGTCGCTGTCTGGAGGAGAATTCTAGCGGCTGGATGCTCTGATCGGTAGTTTTCCGTGGTTTCTCCGATCAACACCAGCCGAATGCCGGAGCAGTTCCCTAACAAACGGGCCACGGACCGCGCGCGATCTTTCCTTCCTCTTCCTTGTTCTCTCCTCTCCTCTTACACTAACATGCACTACACTATCACACATCCCTGGAGACCGGTCGGGAGCTTACAGCTTGTCCCGGCTGGCGCGGTGACCCGCTGGTGGGAGATACTTGGTTGAGGGGAAAATCCCGCTAGTCGACCGTAGGTCGGCGCCAGATCTCGCCATCCAGCGGGGAAAAGATCTTCGCCACCGCCCAAGAAAAACACGCACTACACTTACGGGACTAATGACCTAAGTAGTTGATGCGTGGTGAAACATCAATCAATGAATTAAGGATCACACAATCTTTCACAGTAAAATTAAAGTGAGTATTTAATTTTCGAAATATCAACGATTAGCAATATTTAAATATTCAGAAACGCACAGCACCGTGCGTATATTGTAGTAGCGCCATGTTCAAGGACCGTTTATAGTTGGGTTTCAATTTAAAGCTATTTTCATCTTTAAAACAATGATTTGTAAAGGTTAACTACTTTTAAAATATTATGTAACCATTACAATTCATTGAAGAAAATATGTGCTTTTTAACCACCACTATTTTCAAATTTGTTCAAGAGTTTTAGCACTGTTATATTTGTTACATCCAAATTGAATTCTTGTGAAATATTATATTTTGACGTTTTGTTTAGAATATTTTCAGAATTTTGATGCGTTCGTAATATTGCCTTTTTTAATTGCACGCTTTCATAAACAAAGCGCGTATACCCATCTACTTTTATTCACGCACATTTTATTACTTTATCAGTTTGGATCTTATACCATACAATTTATGAGAAAATGTTCTCGTTGACTCATAGCTGTTTTCATTCAAGAACTGAACTCATTAACTCATCCATAATTCAAGTACGAGCAGATTAAACATTTTAAAATAGGACAGATGCCTCGTAACATGTCAATCGAAGCATGCCAATAAACACACGCAAACAATGCTCGTTAACAGCAAGAAGCGTTACACTATGGGATAATGTGATGCCAATAATCGTCTTACAACTTCACCGATTACCAACAGCGTTAAGCCCAATTGGATAATGTTATGCCAATAACAGTCCCACTACTGCGTCGTTAAGTTTTCCAAGCCCATTCTAAAAAGATATTTAGAATTCAAGCTCCGAGTCGAATGTAAATACAGCGAATAAACATTCACAAGAACTCTTCGGCGGAGCGATAATGAGTATCGTATATCACCAGGCCATCCTCCGTGATGGACGGCCGCGCGGTGGCAGACTCCCAGGCGCTGCCCAGATGCGCAGACGACGAAAGCGCAGGCGTGCAGAAGTCTGTCGCGCAGACGGAGTCCACCAGTTACCCTGCAGACGCAGATACACTCCCCGTCACAAAACATTCGAACGGCACACTCTCGCCCAACATCCACCATACCGAAGAAAATCAAGCTGCATGGGAGGGACAGACGTGTTTGCAAACAAAACAATTTCAACGAGATTTGTAATGACTCTCTCCCAAATCAAATCCCTCTCAGTGGGTCGTGCGAGACAGTAGGTGGGTATTTATACGGCGATTTTGCAACACAATTTCGTTACTTTATTATACAAAGCTAAATGTTTAGAGAATGTATAAACAAAAATTCTTTCGTTGATTAAAAAAGGCGCTTTAATGAATATTCTTAAAAACTAAATCTATATTTTATTAGACAAATCAAGAGTCCTGTACTAAGAAAATGTAGACTAACCAATTGTTACATAATGTTTTAAATCACGATACAATTTCATGTTGTGTAACAACAGGCATTATCGTCTTTTTCTGACAATGTCAACTGTATTACTGAGGCGCATGTGGCGCAAATAGAAATACGGATACAATTATAGAAATGTAAACATTGAATTGTAAATGACATGAAGGAAAAGTGAATTAAAATAAAAAATCTGATCAAACTATCTTTTTGCCAAATCCACGAATTAGAGAATACCTCGATCTGTCTGTCCATGCATTCATATTATATATCGCGCTATACAACATAAAACAGAGAAAACAAGGTCCTTACGTACCGACCGTATCATCGTCGCTAGCTTGATACCAAACGAAACAACCCAGGGCCTTCAAAAGGCAGGTTAAAAGTCTCATTATGCTTAGAATAAGAGAAGAGAGGAGAAAAATGAGTGGCGCAGTATTTTGAGGGCCAGAGCCGGTGCTTGACGCTCCGCGGGGAGCCGTTAGGCCCCGTCGCGCCGGGGCAGGGGAAGGGGACGACGGGGGAGGGGTGTTTTGGCGGGTGAGCACGCGAGCGATACTGACGGATCGACGAGTCAGGGGTGGAAGAGGAATGGGCCGGAGTGTTGGTGGCCCTAGCGGGCGGGCGACGGGCAAAGGGCGATGGGCGATGGGCGTGTGGTGGGCGTGAGGTGGGCGTGCGGCGGCGCTCGGGCGGCGCGCGCCTTGGCCCAGGCGTGACAAGCGCGTGCTCGCCTGGCCGTGCCTAAGTGCGCGTCCGGCTAGAGTTGGGAAACGAAATATCTTAATAATGCATTGTGTGGAATACCGCGGCTTTCAAGGGCTGCCGCCCGCGGCCACGGGGGGCGACGGGGAGTGGCGGGGGAGGAGCGGGGGCGGGGGCGCCACAGTCAAACGTTTGCGGTTAGGCGCATGAAGAAGAGCGTGGCGAAGGGGGGCGTGGAGCTTCCGGAAGGCATACGTCCTAATGATACTCTTCTTTGCTTCCTTTCTGTGCGAGGAGCGCGATTCACTCGGGCTCCAACAACGGAGCGCCCTCGTAAATCTTGCTTGTAAGACAAAAGTTTGTATCAGTTTTAATATTCACGATTAGTAAACATTTAATTTGTGCGCACATATATAATTTATATTAAATATTTTCAAACTTTTAAGCATTAAGATCACTGACATTAGCTTACAATAAAGTTGACTAAGTAAAGCACCATTTTTTTAAAAGAAAGCAAGTGTTTGCTGTAATTAATAATGGCTGGAATGCTATAAATAGGTTAGTACTGGAATAATATGAAATAATAATAGAAAGTGGTTTAGGATAAACCACTAACCTGAGAGTCATACACTTCAGTTTTGTTTGGAATGCCAGTAAATATACTTTCTTTTTTTAACGTCATTTAATTATTAAGAAGAAATAGTCTTTGGGTGAGAACATAGAACTGTGCAGCAACTCTTATACTGATTTCATACAAAAAGTACAATATTTCTGTAATTACAGGACATGTTGAAAGTACAATGCGTCGTGTAGAGTCTAAAATTACCATGAAATTTCTTCCTGGCAATTTCACAATAATCCAGAAGATGCCAGCAGATTGTTAGTAGACTTTAACGAGAAGGTTATTAGGGTGAAATATTTTAATTTTACAAATAATGAGGATAAATGACAGTATAAATGGAATTGTTTCAGCGGTACCACAATCATCAGAATTAGCGTCGCCGAGACAAATATGGCATGCTTCATTGTACTACGAGACTTCCGTGTTAGGCTACTTAAGTTATGATTACCTTTGTATTCAAGTCCTTTGTATTCATCGTCCAAAATGACAATAGTCCAAATCATTAGCAAACGAAAAGCGGGGACAATTCGTTGTTGGTTTGTTTAACAGTACCGCAATTTATTCCTTATCGCACCTGCGTAGAATTTTGATTCCATTAATTCTTTGGAGTGTTTCACTTCAGTGGAGAAGGTAACACAATATTTCAAATTAATAGTTGCACAGCGTACTTTTTCATATTTGTGTTTTACGACGCCCAATAAAACGTACCGCAGAAAAACACCTATTGTTCTAAGGAGACGGAGGCCTCGGCGCGTAAGTAATTCAGCCATTGTTTTACTAGTATTTGAAATGTGTATTGCCATTACGAGGGAGACTTGCGCCACATGGACTACTGCTGAATGCAAAAGGTGCATAAGAAGATTTAATGAATCAGTCGGCATTCCGGTGTGCACTAATTGAATGCGTAACGAAGCCGCGTGTGCTGTGTATTCCGTTGTTGCAGAGCAGAGTCGCAGGACGCGATGGCAAGACGCAGTGGCGTCAAGCAGAGGGCAGCAGGACACGATGACAGGCCGTCACCTCCCGGAGAGGACCTCCAATTCAACAGTCAGTACCACATCACGCGTAAAATTGCCGGCATAACACCCAAAATGATAGACGGATTCAGAAAGTATACTAAACTCTCGTTAGTACATTCTTACTCAATACGAATTTCCCATAACACGAAAAACATTTGTGTCCCAGAGAGAAAAACAGTAATATTAATATGTATAATCGAATAGCACAAATTTTCATAACACGAAGACCAATTTTTTGGTCCCTCATCATTCACGTTATTGAGAGTTTACTGTATTTCAGGTAGAGATAATTTCAGTTCAGACCACAATAAACATTAATGAAATAGTAATCTGTTTAATTGTTAGCATGAAATATAGAAAGTTCTAGCATATTCATCATTGGAAAAGTTCTTTAGGTGCTTTGAGATTGATGTGTGGCAATGATTTTGAATAAATGTTGGCCTTGGGGAGGGGGCAAGATTTTCATGCCAACCCCCCTGGATTTGCCCCTGCCCAGAACGGTCCAAAGCTTATACAACACATTTGCACGCAGCTTGCACATTTGCTTATCAACTACAACATTTTAATATATAGAATAAATACATTTCCAGTGAATACATGTCATTGCAAATCAGCAAGCATTTAGTTAATAATGATTGCAAGAGTGGCTTTGGAATGAAGGCTTGGAAGAAAATGAAATGCAAATATCCTCATTTACATAAATACAAAATTCTTCCTTTGCCAAATATTTTTTAAGACTGAAAGATTTTGATCTTGAGGCAGTGTGATGCCATATACAAATACATCACAAGAGTTCATAGCAAATATTTATATTAGATTTCAAATCACATCGACAAAATATGTCTGCCATCTTCCAAATGTATCACATAATTCAAATATCATGTTTGTTGAGGCAGGTTTCTATCCACTTAAAAACGGTTTGAGACGCTGGTATCAAAGGCGCTCCAGGAGAGAACCCGCGCACGTGGCTTCGAACTCGACTCCAGCCATCTCCCCGTCCTCTCGCCGTCCAGCGTTTCTAATTCGAGCGACGCGCTGCACCTAACGAGGTCGAGGCGCATGCGAATATTCGCCGGCCGCGTGCCGGGCGTGCCTGCGCCGGCGGTGGCGGCGTCTAGGATTTATCTGCGGCGCGTGGGCGGCAAGCCGATCGCCGGCGGCGGCGTGCCCGCGCACCTGCTGCGTCCGCGGACAATTAGCCGCGCGGCCGGGACAATACACCGCGCGCGCGCGGGGCCCAATACGCTAAATGTTCTCATTAGACCTAAAGCGGCGCGGCGACGCGACGTTGCGCCTCCGCACTGCCCCGCATTGCGCGCCCGGCCTCCTCGACGTGCCGTGCACCGGCGGCCACCTGGCGGCTGGACGCACTGCCAATCATCGCCGTCAACGACGGTGAAAAAGACGGATAATTTGCGGTTTGCATGGGGGCTGGGGGGTGGAGGAGTGTGGACGGGCCCAGGTGTTCCCGCGGGAGGTTAGTGGGTGGGTGGGAGGCGGACGTGTCTAAGGTTAGGGCCTCTACGTGGTCTACGCGCAAATCTTACGTCAGCGGTTTTCTCTGTCTTTTTGTCGACGCCAACCTATAATATACAGCGATATTCTGCAGAACCCAATCTTATCTCGCTCCTACTGTTCGGCTATTGCTCGTTGCGATAAAAAAATGGGGCAAATGGTAAGTAGATGAAATTTCAAGCGAAACGTGAAATTAAAAGCACATTTAGCTCTAAATTTCCACTTCAAACGTCCTCCGACGGACCTAGTTTTAAGAAGAAACAAAAAATACACAAATAAGTATGCCATTCGTAGCACTTATGACTCTTGTAACTGTCAGCTAAGAACTCACGACACACCTGAACCTTTATAAGAGCTTAGAAATCATTAGTCCTACGAGAGACGTTATTAACTATCAACGACAAACCCGGCAACGAAAGCATTCACAATCTTTCCTTTCGACCATCAAAATAATGTTTTAAGGTGATTCAGAATAGGAACAGGAGGTGAACTCGCAGCGGAAGGAGTCCCCCATAAAACTCGCTCACTTTATGAGAGGTTATTTTTTCTCCTACGGTTATTTTATGTCCCTGAGACAAAACAACATCTCATGTTGAGGCGAAGGAGAGGAGGGAAGAACGAAATGACCAAATGGAGGCGAGAAGGCGGTAATAAGCATTCGGGTGAAAAGAAATGTGTTTCAAAGGCTAGAAAAAGGAACCACAATCACAGAACAGGATGGGATGAGCAATACAAATTAGTAGGATGGACAGGGAGACAGAGATATAGATAAAGAGAGAAAGAGAAAGAAATGAGAAAGAGAGGAAAGAGAGGAGAGGAGATAAAGAGACAGATTGGGAGAGAGAGAAAGAAAAAGAAATGAGAAAGAGAGGAAAGAGAGGAGAGGAGATAAAGAGAGACAGATTGGGAGAGAGGGAGAGAGAGAGAAAGAGAGGGAGGGAGAGAGAGGGAGAGAGAGGGAGAGAGAGGGGGATGGCCGACTGTTTACGAATGAGAGGGGGCAAGTCATAAGAAGGGAATGTTAGCAGTTTAGTACTCATCAAGAAGAAAATTGAAACATTCCTATTATAAAAAGGAGGTTTGCAAAGCATTAGCAAAAAACAACAATAAGCGTCTAGCTTTCCTATAATGTATGAAATCTGCATAGGCCATATTTTAGAGTGGTATAATCGAGGTAGAGATTATCCACATATGACTTAACTCAATGATACATTTATCACAACCATTTATTTAAGATAGTGTTCCATAATTTGTCAGTTTTCAGAGTTGCAATTGTTTCTAGAGTCATTCGTTTTAGTTTATTGCATAAATTTATTGTGACATTATATGCAGTATAGCACAAATAAAATTACTTCATAACAATTGGAAATTGCAATTACGATCAATATTTGAGGAACAACAGGGTAATAGCGTACCGCATTGAAAATCGTCTGCCGTGTGAGGAGTTTAAATCCCTTGGTGTTGAATACATTCACCGGTCAATTTTTGATGGAACGCCTAGAGGGGAAACGGACGCGTTAGCACTCTCCAAAAGCACATCGCTCATTTGACGACCGCTGTACCGCTCCCCGCATACACCGTCGGGCGAGCGTGTCTGAGGCCTTGTGTTTGTGAATGCGCAGTCTCTGTGAATGACAAACTGTGAGAGGAGCGGCTGTTTCGGGAGTCGTAAAACCGAAGGCGCATCTTCTCCTGTGGAGGAACTCTTACCACGATCCCTTTTGTAAAGAACGAGATCACTCAGAGAACGTAACTACCTCGGGTCCGGATTGTACGACACGATCATCCTCAGAGGTTGCCGACGAATTGTTACGCAAGTTTGTTTACAGGTCTCGGTTACCATTTTCACACCACAATGTAACAGAATTTCAAAATATATGATATCGTTAGTAGTTTTGTTTCACAGCCGCGTGAATCACATATCGGTACTTTTTTTTGAATTCTTAACAGAACTATAAAAATCTACTAGATGCTACAACAAACAAGCAGTAAACTTGTTGATACTCAACAGCACATACTATTGCGCGTTATTAATTGGCATCAAGGACCCACATAACATTGCTTCTGGCTACACATCATTTTAGAGGAGGTAATTTACTATATCTAGGAAAAATATGTATCCTCCTTTTTGTTACCAGGGCCGTCAATAAACGTTTTTCTGACGAAATTACCAATTTTCGGTGCACGATTTCAATACTTTCTCCTTTTAGGAAGGAAGGTAAGAAAGAAAAAAGAGATTGAATTTAAAGGAGTATTAGGACCAAACAAAATAAGTAGATTGAAGGTATAATATTTGTGAAAGCGGCAAGGGAGGAGAGTAAATATCCAGGCGAATTATTCCATGGCGATTACTGAAGAAAATTAGAGTTAGATTGTTGGGATAAATAATAAAACAAAAGCAACTGATAAATACCTATCACAACGTTCTAATAAAAAATATCACCAATTCATGTTCTAGAATTAGCATCCAGACCAATGAGCAAAAAATAGAAGCGTGTGTAGGAACTAGAGTCTATGTCTCTGGAGGAAAAAAGCTGTGATGGATGAGTGGCGAATCAACGAATATTGATGGAAGGTAACCACAAACCGACAGATGACTTTCAATACTAAAGGAACAAGGTTTGGGTTTATTAAATTTTCGTCACTTTGTTTTTTATTGTAATGTTTACATTCTTAGTTTTTCCTTAATTTTTTAAAACCGAACTTCTACCTCTTCTCCACTAACCCTACCGTCCTTTCCACCATAGTAATTTCCTTTGATAACTTCCTTAAAACGTGTGTACAATTGAAACGTAGTGACATTCCGTTTCTTCTCGTGCAAGAGGCCAAAATGAAATAAGACATTCGAGATTGGCAGAAGGGCCACGCGCCCGGGCGTGTGTGCGTGCGTCGAAGCGGCAGTCGTCGCGGCCGGCGGGGTCGAAGGCGCGGTAGCCGGCGTTGAGGCCGCCTTCGCCTTCGTCGCCGCCTTGGCCGCCCCCGTCGCCTTATCCGCTCATCTCGGAGGCGCGCACGCGATGTCCGCCCCTCCCGCGCCGCCCGCGCCACCCGCGCCGCCCGCGCCGCCCCACAGCCCGTCGCCCCGCCCCCTGCGACGCGTCGCGTCGGCCCGCGGGCGCCGTCTTCCGTGGGCGGAAGGCGGCCGCGGCCGCAGGAAATAAATATTTCCGTAATTACTGAATTTCGTCTGTCCTAGATGGGCCTCTAGATTTCGGTGGTTTCGATGGGGATAAAAAAAAATGATAGCGGCCCACTTTCCCCTGACGGAGACAATGGCTGAATCGTGAGGTCGTGAGGCGAGGGGTGACACCGCCGCAGTTGGCGTCAACCCACCCTCGCTACCGCCGACAGGCACGACTCTCGTTTTTGTAGAGATGTCGAAAGTAGAATGTAAGAAGTGTTAACGTAAAAGAAACAGATATCTTTTGGGAATTCACATACGCTGAGCAGATGAGGTATTTTAGAAACAATTATTAAAGTTGTAGGACGAATTTCGGGCACCGTAGATCAAAAAAGTAATGAGAAACGATGGTGGTAAATTCTCTCTGGACGATCACATGTATCTTCCATCGAAATGTGAAGCTTGTAGTTAAAGAATGACATTACGAAAGCCAGTTCACAAACTCTAAACTAGAGAAAAGATTCAGCTATTGCAGACAATGAGATCAAGTGACAAGGAAAAAGGTTTCACGGAAAATTATCCAAATATATCGGCCAAGAAAGTGTGTGATGGTAATAAATTCTTCAAATAGATACCTAGATGTTTTCAATGTAAGATGAGTTCAATATCAAAAATATTCGTGTCTCTTTATATTTATAGAAACATCGAGATTTAATGAATAAACCATTAGTAATGCAGTGATTTTACGGATGTTGTCAATAATAAAATGTCTCAAGTTAGAAAATGTATCTAATTATACGTTGGCAGTACACAAAAAGTCTGGCATTAGGTGAGAAAATATTTAATTTTTTTTAAACTGTGCACGACATCATTTAGAATTGCCCTTCTAACACACGAAACAAATCAATGAGGACTTTCAAATAAATATAAGGACGAGCTCCGAAGAAATATAATAAAAACTATTTTGCCCAACTACAATCAATGTATTAACATTTACTGAGATATTTTGCCTCATTTGCATTCTCTGCGGCGCGGTTGAATATATACAGCAAGAACAAACTGTGACATTATTTCGAAAACTTTATAAAACGAAAATATTAAGAAAATACTGATATTCTTCAAATGATTCCATATTTTTTATTTCAATATTCTTCCTAAAATTATCTTTGCTTGTTGTATATTTGTGGGAAATGAAGACAAAAATATTTAGACAAAAGCAGAGAATAAAATTTCATTATAGTCATCATATAACGTATCTATCGACCAATGAAGTAAATAGTGCTAAACACGATAGATGATTGGCAGCTAATTAGAAAAGGAGTGGCCACTTCCTATCCGGTAGTCCCACTCTCCAGAAGCAGAGATGCGGTGAAGGATGCCCGGGCAAAGAGAAGAGCTGCTTGAAGTGATGCGGCGCCGACGAAGAACGATCCGACTGACGGACGGACAGACGGGACGAACGAGCGAGCGGGCGTTGTGGCGGGAGTACGAAGGGGCAGGCGGGGAAGAGGGAGGGGGGGGCGGGCGGGCGCAGAGGCGAGAAGCCCGGAGCGTGACACGGGCGGACGGCCGAGCTCAGCTCCCGCCCATTCATCAGAGCACTCTGCTCCATTAGCTGTTCGCCAGCAGAACGCTCCACCGTTAAGTACACAGGCGCACTTCCTCCGCGGCCGGCCGCTGCCGCCGCCGCCACCGCCGGCGAGGTCGCCAACCCACGCGGCCCCCGCGGCGTTCGGAACGCGGCCGAGGGGACGCCGTGGGGGCGGGAGCGGGGGCGGGGGCGGGGACTGGAGAGCTGGCGGTGGAGTCTGTGGCAGCGTTGGTGCCGATGATGGCGACAGTGGAAGAGGTGGAAGGGAAACGACTTGCAGATGAAGAAGAAAAAAGAGGTGCAGTGGGGGAAGGAGCTGTAACCACGATAGCAGGTGTGACTGCTGGAGGGAAGAGAGGCAAACGTGAAAGAGAAGACAGCAGAAAACACTGTTGTTGCTTTTGTTGCACTGTTGCAAACTGAGCAACAGAAAAGAGGTGGGAATTCATGTTTTCTCCCTCAAAGTTAATCACTCGCATTTTCCGGAATATTTGAAGCACGTATTTGATTGCCGGTGGCAGGAAATCCATTAAGTATCTATCAGTTCAGGCGTGTTGGAACAAAATGAACCAGTTTTTGCTCTGAAGTGTAAAGTATATTCTTGCAATCTTGTATGTTTTTTGCATCTTCACTTCTCACTTCGTCAAAAATTCGTTGTACAAATAATTAATAGGGATACGCGAATCCCGTAACTATTTTATCGCTGATATCACGATAGGCCTCGAGGCTTAGGCATCTCTGGCGTTAAAGCACATGTTAGCTTGAGTAGGAGCTAGCATTATATTACTCCTTCAGTGTTCAACACAATCTTGTAATGGAAACTTTAACGCAGGAGAGAGCGACGAACCGTGGGTTAGAAACTCGTTTGTCTGCAAATAACAAAATTCTAGAAGTCCTAATGATCTGCACACGTAAACGAGATACTAATTAACATTTTAACACAACGAGGATACAATATAATACAAAAAATCACCGCATTGGAAGTGAATATGTCATTTCCTCATTTTTTTCCTGATTGTAAGTCACTAATAAGTCAACATCGCATACAAATACCAATGTTATCAAACACAGTAGGTATGCTACACCAGTCATGAAGTACACAGATAAAAGTTTTTCGTAGGAACATCTACGCAACCGTTATGCATTACTCTTCTATACTGCAGTACATCATAGAGTCATTTAATTTTGTTTATCCGCGGATACAGCAATCTGCAGCAAAGGACGTGTTTTTTGCGATGGCGCACACAAAACCCGCGCCCGCCCCCGTAGAAAGCTCCTTCGAGAGGCGGCCTCCAGCGGCTCGAGGCTGCGGCGCGGTGCGGGGTGATGCGGGGTGGCGCGGAGCGGGGCGGGGCGGGGTGGAGCGGCGCGGGCGTCGCCGCGGCCGACGAAAAGTGCAGCGGGATCCCACCCGCAGCCCAGCACGAATGCCAATCAGACCGCGACTAGGCGTGTTCGCGTGGAACCCGCGCCACCGCACGACACGTCTGTCTACCGCAAATTCCCGCGTCGAGGCTGGGGCTCGCAGGCCTCGGAGGCCGTGCCCGCCCAGACCCCGCCGCCCGCGCCCTCCCCTCCCGGCCGCATCGAGGTCCAGGAGTCATGACCACAGGAAGCGAACAAGAGAGCATCTGCTCCGTAAGGAAGAAATTTCCGTTTTTCATCTGGGAGGTAGATCAGATTGGAACAACAAAAAATATGCTTTATAGATACAATGCAAGTGATGTGTGAGAGAGAAAGTGCTTCGACTTTTTAACGAAACGTACTCATCATAGCTTTTGCCTTGAAGACATTCGGTTTTCATTTTTTGTTCATGATATTCAATATAACTCACTTCGGTTACGATACAGCTCGAAGGAAATCTGGAATGTGTTTTGGGAACGTATCAGCTGACGAATCACACAAGTTCTATTCAGAAGGTGAATGAGAAGTAAGGGAAAAATATAATTAGATGTAATTCACATCATTCCTTTTGTCTCCTCATCAGTTCTTGACTCGTTTCTTCGATCAGAGCCGAATCCAGAGAATTTTTCGCTCGTCAATTTTACAACACGGCCACTTCCGGCACGCGCGTGGTCAGTGTAACCATCTGCCCTCGCACTATTCCGCACCGCGCCATCTCGCGCCACACTCAGCTGACGTATGTCGGCCACTTTTTGCCGTTCGGTGTGTACATGACCGTACTCTTTGAAAGTTAGTAAGAAGCTGTGGCGCAAAAAAAAGATGACTCACCACAGAAATACTATGCAAAAGGTAAAAAGGGGAGCAGCCATGGATGCGAAGAAAAAAGGGAGAAAAATGGACCAAGACGACGTGGGGGAAACGATAATAAAAGAAAACGAAAACGAGCTAGCTCATTGGAATTTGGTTTGGAAAACCAAAACCGCCGGGGGAGCGTAGCGCGTCATCAGCGTGCTCTGCGGAGCGGAGCGCGGCCGGGGGCGGCGGCGGAGGCAACGGCAGCGTCTCGGCCGCTCCGCGTCAGCCGCAGCAGCCGATCAATGGGGTGAATGAATGGGCGACCGCCGCCCTCCACCTCCACTGCTCGGACACCCCACACGGGTCAACGTCCCCGCGGCCGTACCGCCCTCGCCGCGGGCCGCCCCCACCCCCGACAGCCTGGTTGCAGGCTCGGCTGGCTGGCCGGTGCCGGGGTGTCTGGTGACGTTGGCCACTGCCTCCGGCGTGACGCCTGCGCGCCAACCTTTGGTCCAGCGGCATCCTCCTCTTTGCCCCTTCCGACCCCCTTCCCGCTCACGCCGGTCCTGGGTTACCACCTCAACGAGTAGGAACGTCTCTTCCATAATCCGATAATAATTTTGTGAACAGGGAATAGTGATAGATGCGACTGACAGTTCTCTCTATGTTTCAGTTGTGTGAAATTGGCTTCTTCCAGCTGAAGAACACAAATCAGTCAATCTTACTTGGAAGAACGTAAATGAAATTGTGAAACAACAGATATTGTGAGATTTATTATTTTGGATCTGTTGATCTTTTCTCATAGTTGATTATTAGAGTAATGTTTTTTTTGAATTCATTTTTAATGCATACAAACAATGGAGACAAGTGATACAGTGGTCACATCGCTCTCCTTCCTCTGCTGAAGCCGTGGTTCAAATCCCAGGGATACACATTGAATTTGTGATGTAGAAAGCGAATCTGCGTCAGGTTTTCTCTGGGTCCTGCCGTTCCCTTACCTCTCATTATGTTATGGAAGAGTAAATTTTGTCCATCAAAAACAAGAATGTAAATGGCTCCTAAAATTCCTATGCAGGAGACTTCAATGTTCACAAATTTTCTAAAGTCTAACAATCAGCTCTTATTAGCACTAACATTTCACACTTTTTCGTAATTTTAACCTGTATAAAATAATTAAACGTGGAAACGAATATTCGGAGGTGAAACTTGAAACAATTTGTCACAAGGTTCGATGTGCTGGCACCCGTATATTGTAAAGTTTTAAATTTACATTTTAACAATGAACAATGTTACACAGAAAGCAACAGTACACCATAAATTACTTTCATGACCATGAGGGTAGTTCGCTTTGCAGTCAACACAATACCGGTTGAACTTCCCTTTGTGCCCGATTTCATACGAGTATGTATTTCTTTGTCCGCGGTGCGAGTGATTACATTGTAAAGGCCGACAAAAGAACACAATCGATGGGTAATCTTGTGCATCATAAGCCCACCCACGACTATCAACACACTTTCTTCCATTTAAGCTGCCGTCAACGGTGGGTCGGCCACTTGAAAGGTGAGAGCGCCAGAAAGCCAAGGGCCGCAAATTACGCAGGAATAGAGGCACGGAGAGGTGCGCGACCGCAGACAAAGAGGCGCAGCCCGGCCGCGGCGCGACAGACCGCGCGCCCGCCCGCCCCCACCCCCACCCAACCCCCTTCCTCGTGCGCGCCAGCTGCCCCACCGCCCCCACCCCAACCTCGCGCCCCGAGTCCTGTGCTCCAGCGCCTCGCGGACCGCGCCCCGCACCCACCGGCCACGAGACGTTTGATGAGTCCGACCTCGCTTGCGCCCACGCCGTCCTCAACTGGATCCGCAGCCGCGAGTAAACCGATAAGAAAATGATACTCTTTTTGCACTCGTTTTCTGCGAGTTGGGCGCGGTTTATTTTGCTTTAAGTTGCATCGTTACAGTAGAAGGGAAGACAGAAACAATTTAACTTCCCTTTTATTGTTCCAAAGATGCATGCGACATACGAGATATATTCTTAGTGAAAATCCAAATTCCTTATTTCGGAATTTGAAACACTGGCATCGTTGACAACGGCCTTAATGAAATGAATAGTCAAGAACTGAAGAAATATTACAAGTTCCCACGATATTTCTGGATATTTCAAACAAAATTCTGATTTGAGCAGTGTGGTATATTTTTCAAAGGATTTTTTCTGTAATTTTATTTAACACCGTAAATGTTACATTAACTTTTTATTACACAAAAAGGCAAATGACAACGATTAATATTTGTATTCAAACATACTTTAGAAAAATAGTACAGTGGCAGCATACAGGAAAATTACATGGAAAAATTGAGATTACTTTTTGTATCATTGTGATCGAAAAAAGTTGTTATGTAACGAACCGTGTGAGTGAGACAAATAGGAAGCTTCTTATTTGGGGTGACTGATCATCGTCAGAACAGCCGCTGAGAAGAGGGCAAAATGTTAGTTTCAGTTCCATCTGCGAAAAATGTTAACGGGTAATTTAACTCAACGGAGGAGTCGTCAAAAAATTGTCATTGTCCTCGTTTCACCAAGATGATTTGAACTTGTCAACAAAACTTCCGAGAATTATAGAGATTTTTAGCACATAAAACTAATGAATGCTGAGGGAATCCCATTTCGAATTTTACTCGTTTTAGATAGTCAGAAATACGCCTAGATCATATGTCCAGCATTATTCTTACTTGGAACGAATTTTCACATTACGTTTCGCAATCGTATTCATTTTAAGTCAGCGAACAAAAATGAAAAAGAAAAGGTGCTGTTTGCAGCTGTCTTTTATTTTCATATTCCGCGTATTGCTGCGGCACCGTGACGTTAAAGATAGCCGCCCCTTTATTCCAATGCACCTGGCACGTCGGCGAAGGCGCTGACCGACGCTGTGACTAACTTGCCGCTCATTAAGCATATACGGCAATAATTCGGACAATTTCCGAAACGATGCGAGTTGGCAGGCCGGGCGTTGGGACTGCTGTAACTGGGCTCTGGAGAACGCTGAGTGGCTGCATCAAATGAGCGTCGGAAAGCGGCGGCGGCGGAGGCGGAGGCGAGGTGCGCACGGCGCACATCTTGGAGCACGCGAGCCGACGTAAGCGCTATGTAACCACTATCGCAAGCCGCGGGGAATCACCGGGGGCAAGGCTGCAGAGGGGTGGGAGCTCCGCCGGGTCGAAGGAGGCGGCAGGGTCGGGGACGGCGGTGGGGTCGGAAGGACGTGAAGCAGGAGAGTGGTGACGGTCGCAGCTCGAGTGTGGAAGTGGGAAAGAACACAACGCAACGAGAGAAAGGAGAGCGCAGGTACAGAACAAAACGTGAAAATGGATCCGCAGAATGGATTTCGAAGTTGATGACGAGCGTGTTAGAAGTGGTAAGGGTGGTTAAGATATAAATAATTCCATACATTTGCAAGGGGCAGGATATTTTTAATTGATGCGGAACGAAAGAAGTGCGAATACTCTGCGAATGGATAAACCTACAAAGCCAGTATTCTTACCATATACCGAAACAGCAACAGAACAACCGAACCCGAATGTTCGGAATAATGCGACAGGGACGAACTTGGAGGGGAGGTTAGTGGGGATGATGCGAGCGTGAGGCCCCGAGGACTCGGCGGCGGTGGCGGTGGTGGCGGCGGCGGCGGCGGCGGCGGTGGCGAGGGTGGCGGGGGCGGAGTCTGATGGAAGCTGCAAGTCAGTGCGGCGGCGGCTCACGGCGCGTCATCGCCGGAGACGCCAATGCGCCGAACAGCCCGGCTGAGCCTGCCGCGGCGAATTGGGCTGCCGCCGCCGCCGCCATAGCCGCCGCAGGGTCAGACCCCAGGTCCCAACGAGAATCCATCTCTTTGTTTGTCGACACTCACAGCAGGGTTGCCTCCCCTGAGTGCTTGTAGAAACGTGCGAACAGAAGCGTACTTGACTTCCACATTTTAATCAGAATGAACGGAACAGATATGCCTGATATAATTTATTGATCGGCAAAAACCAATAAAAACTCGTATGGGGGAGATGTATATTCTGCGCAAGATTAATTGAGATCTAGAATCCATACGCCACTCTTTTATTATACCTAGTCGCAAATTAATACAATTACTAGCAAAGCGTGGTTGGTAACATTTGAAAACTAAATATTTTCGCTCCCGAGTGATTGAAGACTTGTGGGAAATGTTTGGTGTCTGTGCATGGACTATCTCTCGAATGAGTGCGTGCCAACAGTAATATTACCATTATTGCTAGAAATCTCTTCTGAGTACGAAAAATATTCAGATCTAGGTAATGAAATTATTTGCGTGTTTTATTCATTAATGTTTCAGCTAAATGGCAAATGATAGTACAGAAGACTATCTGTAGAAGAAGGAATCTTTATTGCTAATAGTTTTCATGGGTAAATTTTTTAATTCAAGAAAAGCTTGGACACTAGTAGGGAATATGAATATATTTCAAGTGTGCAAGCTTCTTTAAGCAAATTCTGGACCGAACATGCTGTATTTTCCTAAAATACGTACTAAACAGGTGCACGACTATGAGCGAGTTACGAGTACAACTAAAGTCGGTGTCATTTTTCTTGATTGTGAAAATTCGGTGCGAACCCTAATACAATTCTTCAGCAAGATTCATTATTTAATTCAAACGTTTTAAAGGAGTTGTCAATCTAGGGCGCTGCTGTGCGAATCGAATCGATGAAGGGCAAACAATGCGATGCAATATGACCATTCTGACCCATCTGCCCTCTCCTTAGCAACCTGAGCGCTCCATTGAAAGAAACCGCGTCCCATTGTAGTGGCTGCGGTCAGATGCCCCACCTGCTGGCAGGAGCGAGCGGCGACAGGGAACGGCCCGAGTGTGTGCTTTGCGTACGGCCGCTCACGTTTCTTTGGGTATTGCATCAGATCTCTACGGCAAAAACTTTGTGTAAAAACACCACGAATCATTTTGTGGCAAAGGGGAATCATACTCCACAGTCTCAACGAGAATCCATCTCTTTGTGTGTCGACACCCATACGTTTTCCTCTTGAGTGTTAGTAAGAACATCATGCGCGAACAAGTGTCTATTTTATTTTCATTATTTATTAGGGTCTAAGTTACAGAACAATGCAACAGGTCCTAAACGTGAATGTTTTACACGAGTTTCTGTTATTGAAAACTCACATCGATCTTATTCATAATGTATTCAGAAGATGTAGATGCTTATCTAAACATGAACGATCTGAACTGAGAACGTTTTCAAGACTGCGATTGACAACATTTATAATTTTTTTAGACTACAACGGATAAAAATAAAAAATAATTATTTGAAAAATGATAACCAAGCTTACGAAGAAATTCAGAATATAATGCTTGAATAACAATTTTCTCTAACGCTCTGATTATACTAGAAATGTATTTAAGGGTAAATTTTCTGCTCTTATTCGCAAATATCTTTTTAAACAAATATCTTGTTAAACAAAACAGTGGTTCTGGAGTCGTGCTTTTCATAAATAACGTGTCTACTCATTTATTGGCCACCAGTCCGGCTAAAGCTTTTCTGGTATTATAATTTTACGTATATACTAATTTAAAATAATGTGTGAAATAATAAATCGTTTTTTATTATCGTATCGAAGAAAGTCTTCCAAACAGAAAATATAAAATAGAACTTTGTTATTTTATAATGATTCAGAAGAATTGTTTTTTCTAGACCCATCCACCTACTAAAAATATTTTTCATATTTAAATAAATTATAAAAGCTTGTGGCACACTATAATGAGATGTAAAGTTATAAGTTGGCTTTAAAACTTCTATCAGTTTATAGTTTAATATTTTGTAAAGGGAAAGCCGAACACGGCTACAGAAACCAGAATCCGGTTTCACTCAATCCAACGTTATGCTTATAAATGAGTAATTCTGTTTACAACCCCACGTAGTTTCATTGTCGCAGTTGTTTCCAGAGCAACATCCGGTCCTAAATGTTTTTGTGATTGGCCAGAGCGTTCTCTGACGTTCGTATGGCCTTTTTGTGAACGGTTACGGACTCACCTTTCAAGACGGTATCGCTAGAGAGCCCGTTCGAGGAAATCGAGCGACAGAAAACCCCAGAACTCATTTTCGTCCAGTGGACCATTTCATCGCGTCCACGATCTCTTCCCGAGTCTGCAGATTGGAATCAGCCGCCGCTGCCGCCACCGCCGCCGCTGCCTACGATCGCCCAACCGCGTCGGACGAGCAGGGACGGCGGCAGGGGGAGGGCGACGGTAGCGGCGGGGGCAGAAACGGCGTGGGTGCGCTGGAGGCTTGGTTGTGGGTGTTAGAGGGGGAGGTGGGACGACTGGGAGGGAGGTGTAGATTTTGAGGACATTTCGGTGGTCGGGGACGATGGAGGCGATTGCGGGGAGGCATTGGCGCCGAATGGGTGACGGCTGATAGGCAAGGGGGAGGCGGGCGACGGACGCCAGTCGATGCACGAGGCTCGATTTTTCGGACGTCGATCGATGGCCAGGCGGTAGGCAGTTCCCACAACCCAAAGCAGCTAAATGGTGGTGCCGGCCAATCAATGCCAGGACGGCCGACAGCTGGGAGGGGTGCTGCTGCTGTTGCTTGCCCAGAAAGCTCATGTCGATGCTTCAGCCGCGGCTGCTACGTGAAGCACCACAGCTCTATGTCAAGTAGGCAATCTGGACAAATCTATCATATATTTAATGAAGAGATCTGGTAATACACTAATCTAGTTTCGATATTCAGTTAATGCATTTCTTCTTGAAAGGATACCTTCAATATATGTTCTAAAATAAAACAAACTTGGCGCAACCCAAACCACCACATTACTTTCTTTGTAAAATTTAATGATTTGTTATCAATGAAATGCTCACTAAACATTTCTTAAATCAGTTTATTTTTAGAACCTTAACTACGTGTTTAAAAACTCATGTCACTTTTCTGTTTTCATTACGTAAGATTTTCACCAAGAAATCCGGCTGATAAATCTAGAGAAATTACGAATATATTATTGTATGCTATAAATACATGTATGGGGTACCAAAAATATGACAAATCGTGTGACAGATTAACCGATTGGTAAATTATTATTGTTTGTATAATATCTTACGCCTTGCGGATGATAATAAGCGCGGACCACAGCGCATACAATAATTAGAAAGTGCCTGGCAGGGAGCGTAAACACCTAGAGGTCAAATGAAAAAGACTTTAAAAAATCACAGTAATTTTCAGTTATTTTGAGGAGTTGAAATTATGCATTGTATAATAAAACGAAAAAATTTTATTCTGTACTTAAGGAAGAATGCGCTTAGAAATCACATAGGTGAGTTTTACAGAATAAACTTTCCTGATATGTTTTACGAAATACTTTCGTGTAATGCCAAAGAGTGATTCAGGTCAATACATTTACATAAACTTCCTACCTATGTGAACAGCAATACTTATGGTCTTGACATAACATTTAACAAAAATGAAAATGCCGAAATTATAACTGTCTCTACATTTTAATTTTTTTCTTTAAACATTAATGAAACTCTGGAAATTTCAGTTAGCTTTTGAAATATGCCTTAATATATTCATTACCACTACTTTCCAAATATTAATAAATTATATACGATTCAAAATGCGATAATTAGCTAAAATAACGCAATTTCATATTTGTGTAAGACTAAGAGGAAAAATCACATTGATTAAAGAAAAAATAATATTATTTCATTAAATATAACGCCCTAGTTCTGAGTACACTAAATGCACGAATTAAACTAGAAGAGAAAGAACAGAATAATCTGTTACAAGGGTTAATCGATGAACATAATGCTCTTGCGTGCCATTTGATAGGTACGCTGACAAGATATGTCAATTAAGCATACATTGTGCCACACTTGCAAACACAAAGATCATGTTTTAAAAAAATGTGCCGCAGCCACTACGGAATGGATACGGTGATCTGACGAGATTTCACATTGAGAATCTGTTTTTAAAAAAAATACCTTGAAAAGTACAACCGATGTCCACAACAGAATTTCCGGAATGTCAGTATTTGAAAACAAAAATATACTGATGTCAGCCTGGACAGGAAAACAACTATTCAATAGATGAAATACTATGCGTTGTCCCAGTATTTATTATTCATATTCACCCTACTTCACCTGACCCGTCCTGCCCCTCCCTTCCCTGCTGTGTTTGTGACGGTCATTGTTGCTACCACTACCGTTTCCATCGGCACCTGTAAACAGATTCATTGTTGCATAATCTCGGCAAACGACCAGAAATTATTTTGACCATCAATTACACTGAGCCTATATGATGTATTCCAATAAATCAAAATGCATTTTGGAGGAAATTATATAATACATATTTATATAATAGAAGACAATAATTTGCAAAAGTATCTCAAGTTATGCCCAACAAAACACATTTCAGTGAAAACCGTATCGAAATCAGTTAAACCGTTACAGAGATTCCTTCTGACAAAGAGACAAATATTGTGAAAACAATTGAATGAGTTTTAATATCCTGAACATAACGATAGATTAAAAGATGCAGTTGTTTTGAAATCACAGACAAACAATACATGTTTAACAATAATACACGTTTCACAGAAATTCAATAGTGATCCTATTTTTGAATTTACGACTCGTAAGTCCATGATTTTCACGAATGTTCCTTTCGACATGCATATAATAAGCGAGAAACGAATCTCTGTACATGTAGCAGATGCACATTCAGCATTGTACTGTGAACACATAAATACCAAATGATGTTCAAATATTATGGGGCAGTTTTACCCACAATTCAGGAGCTTTCATTCATACTTCATGAAATAAAAGTCACCTTTTGAAGTTTTGTCTTCTGAAAAAGTCACTGCTCTTGGCCAAGAGCAATATGATTTGTATGACAAAGCTATACAATTCTTTCTAACGTGTCAAAAGTTAAGAAATGCAATAAGACGTTGGAAGAACGACTCAATTGCGTGTGAATGCTGATTTGGAGGGTAGCTGAACAAGAGTGAGATGTAATAAGCAAGCGATGTGTGAAAAAGTAACAAGAGTACATAAAAGAAATTCGAAAAAGATGTTTGATTAGACGATGCGCAAACAATCAGGTGAGAAATAAGACATTGTAGTTCAGTACGTACTCTAAATTTGGTGTATGACAACTGTGAAATATCCAAAAACGTGAGTCGAAGCAAGCTGGCCAATAAGAAAGAAGAAAGTAGTAGGATGAAGAGAAACAATGCAAGAAATGACCGTGAATGTTCTGCTAGTCAAACGGACGAATGCTAACCCGAAAAGGAACGACTGGCAAGTAAAAGCAATGAACGCCCCAAGCAGCAAGACGGACGCGGGCTAAGCGAGAGGGCGGCGGGGGAGTGGCCGCGTGGGGGTGTGGGGGCGACGGGGGCGAGAGGGGGTGCACGAGACGGGTCGAGCGGTGTGTGGCAGCGCAGGGGCGGCGGCAAAGGTGCGGGCGGCGCGAGCGATCACCGCCACCAGATCGAAGAAAGCGGCTAATTAGCCGTTGGCGTGCGCGCACTAATTGCAGCGGCGGGGGCGAGCGGCGGGGGCGAGCGGTGGGTGCGAGCGGCGGGGGCGAGCGGCGGGGGTGATCGGCGGGAGCGAGCGGTGGGGGCGAGCGGCTAGGGCGAGCGGCGGGGGCGGAGGCGGCGGCGCGCGACCCGCACATTTGTCACACGTCGCCCGAACCTGGCGTCGATACCGGGCCCGTCGAACTTCGGCGGCGGCGACGGCGGCGGCGGCCGCGGCGGCGGCGGTGGCGACGCCCTCGCTGCCTCGAACGTGGCCCAGCGACGCCACCGCCCCCGCCGCCCAACGCGAGCGTCACGTCGCGAGGCGAGAAGCCGGCGCTCTCCTCCCGCACACGCGTGGCGTAACCGAGCGGCCGTGCACCTCGCACGCGACTCGGACTTTACACGCATTGATCGCGGCGCGAGCACGCCGGGCCCGCCGCGGCGCCCTGGACGCTAGCTCCCCCGCGGCGGGGGCTGCGGCGCGCCGCAGGCCCATGCCCCGCCCCATGGGCCATGACGAAGGCAAAGGAGTGCGGGATGGATACACGCACGAAAGGTGGGGTTCTGAGGCTTCTCATAAGCAAGGGAAAGATAAAAACAAAGAAAATTTTCGGGATCAATTTGATAAAATATTTCCTGATAGGCCGCAAAGTTTCAACTCATGTGAGATGTGGGTAAGGAGAGAAAGAATCGAGAAAATCGAAGGATGTAAAATAAATGTAGTACTTTTGAGAAGCGTCTTAAACATAATCCAATATTAGTAGAGGACCCCAACCGACAGAAATGTGGATTCGACTCTTCATACTTTTACGAATTATTTACAGTTTTGTATTTTTGCAGTGCTCAGAGTACCCGCAACTCAGTGGCCTACAATATCTCCCTGGCGGTATGAGTGAATGGGTAACGTCGACGCGTCTTCAAACGCAGGTGTCATTTTCACATCTGCGAAGAAGTGAAACAAACAGGATGTGTTTTTAGAAAAGATATTGCAAACTTCTGATCACGGCTTGGCATCAATGGGAGAGAAAAATCACATATCTTTAACCAAATACTAGAGGTTGAATATATTCGATATTTCAAGATATATGAAATTAACACTCGCGTTTATTACGAATAGACAATGAGGTCTTAAAATCACACAGAATTACTTATATTTCTCACTTCACTTTCGAAAAAAATAGTAATCATTCTTCTACACATATATGACACACACACACACAAACACATTCACTCACTAGTAAAAATACTTCCACCATAGAAATTCGTAGATCAGAATACTTTAAAGACTTCAGATAGTGTACAATTAAATTCCAAGCAGAACTTCATATTTCGATAAAACATTTTAAGTTTTTAATATTTCAATTTAATTCAAAGGAGAACACGATCATATTTCGACAAAATATTTCAATTTTTTACTTTTTAGTGTTGATATATAATATACATTTCACAGAATATTTTTATGACCTAATAGTAGTTACGCTCTCACGGGTAGCTCATTCATCAGGGTGCTCGCTTTCAATGACGCAACCCCGGGTTGGATTCCCGGTCGGACAAGATTGTAGTGTGCGTTTCCTTAAAATATCTCAGTATATGTTGCTGTGTGACGGTGAGAAAGCTCACTTCTCAGGTTGAGTGGAGTACAATACGTAGGAATGTCCATGTGCTAACCACACATACCCCTCAAATCTATCGTTTGCCTAGGCTTCGTCAGAAGCTATTGCGCTATAGTACATACAATAGTAGTTACATCCTTGAATGCTGAGACATGCTCCAAAGAAATAACCAGGAAATAAATTCCCTTAAGGTGAGTAAGGAATACATTAACAGAGATATTTATGAATTAACTTCTCACATTAGAGTAATAATCTGAATTGGTGTGTTTTCATTTTAATACATTACCCACAACCGACAGAAAGGTGGATTCGACTCTTATTTCACTTTGTGCAACTTCAATAAAGGTCCAATATTTTCAATTCAAATACCCGGATAAATGTGTCTCACCTGCATATCGATGAGAGAAATAACTGTATAAAAATCTGAAGAAGAAGAAGAAGAAGAAGAAGAAAAATAAAGTTAAATCGTGTTTTCTCTCTCCTGAATCAACACGGGTGACCACTAAACCGCTTCCAAGCTACTACCACCAAGTGAAAGACAATTTTCATGATGGAAACGACGATAACATCAGTCGGAAGGAAAAGGGCAGGGCAATAATAACGGTGGTCGCACATTTGGCTAGAAATAACAGAACGTTTTTTCTGTATTTACAAACTATACTCGACCCTAATCGTGCGTTGTTGGAAATACCGGGAATGAAGAGTAAGGGCAAATTTTCATGTCGCCACATTTGCACCTCCGAAACTTCTCCGAACTTCCCCGAAAGCTCGTACGGCTGGCTGAGCCGTATCTACCCCCCTCCTCCGAGTCAGTCAGGACTTCATCCCCTGCCACAACTCATTAGCTCCTTTTGCTCGATAGGCGTATGGATCTGTTGACGTGTCGTGTCGAACGCTGCCGGAGTGTTCGGTAAAAGAACAATATTCCTCAATCATTACTTGTAGCCCACGAATGCGTACGCAAGACATAAGATCGACAGGAATGGAATGTGAATGTCCCTTGCATTACAATTCTTGCACAAAGATCCATGTTCTGTATGATTTGATAACGAATTTGAGAAGTAAATGATCATATGTGTGCGTAGAATTACCAGCCACTACACATTATTTTAGGAAAATAACGAAAAGGGTAAATGAAATGAGAGATGCCAGTTGAGAGTGCATATTTTCTAAAACATCCAATTGATGGTTGAATCATTATCTTTGTAAATAGAAATTAAACTAAATATGTTTTTGTCAGCTAACTCATCCAAGTCGGCCGAATAAAATTTACTGAAAATATCTGGAAAAAAATAGTTGTGAACAGTCTACTCAGAAGAGTGTGTACTCAAGACACGTGCTTACGAACAAGTGCTCAGATTAAAAAATAATTAACAAAACCAAAAATATCCATAAGAGAAGCTAAACAAAATACTCTTAAAACACTGATTGTAAGAGAAAAGTAATTTTATTTTATTTGATTTGATTTAGTGAAAAAAAAGCAGTACAAATTGTGTGTAACGTGTGGGGAAGAAGTATATATGAAGTATAGTCTGCGCACGCAGATGTTGCGAATCAGTTGAATAATCTCGAAACGCTCTATTTCTTGAGATCCAGAATCTCTTTCCCACCATTTTACTATACTTAGTTGAATGATGAATAAATGTACCAACAAAGCGAGGTTGACAACGAGGTTGAAAAAAACATTTTCGCTCCCGGGTTACAGAAAACTTATTTTCATTGGTAAACGAAATACAGATTTGATTTTATAGTATTGCTAACAAAATAGCAATCCATTCCCTCGGCTTTATTAAGGATATAAAGGATAGCTTAACAAAACGTGCTAATAATGAAGCTATCTGTATGTGCAGAAGCAAAACAAGAGATCATCTCAACATTTGCCCAATTGATCAACGAAAAACCTTGTAGAGAGATCGGGTTATAGTTAGGAACATTTTAGTCAGGAAAGCGTGGATTTAAAACTTACTACTTTTACATACTTTAATACAATGTTATTCAATTTGCTTGTCTCAGCGAAGAGAGCTGGTAGTGCATGTATATTCAGGACGCATACGTATTACCAGAATCATAAAATTCAGACTTAAAAGGAAAGGGTCCTTCGAAACTGAATTGAAGAACACAAACCTGTAGACGTCGGCCTTAAAGAAAAGGAAAAGTAACTGTAATGGCTTTTCTTAAAATATTATACTTTTCGCATCTCTGTACATAATTTGACAAAGAGCCTCCCAAGACAAGGTCGAGAATATCCTGGGCAAGCAGACTCTATTTTAATTAAAGAGAGTAGTAATTTACATCTAGAATCAGGCACATCCCGCTTCATTTTTATCCTTTTTGTGGGCAATTGTTTCGATGAAAAATCACATTTACTTTCTTCAAGTGATTAATGTACCATTACACGAGACACTTCCTCATTTTTTGTAACTCAAATTTACAAAATGAAAGTCCTCGCTTCATTGTTATTGCCGGCGGAAACTCTCGGTGTCATCGCTTTCCACCGTCCTAAGTGGGAGGTTTTTTCTTAGAAGCAATGTATTCAAATGCGTATCATTATGTATGCTGCTATTCATCATATAAAGTTTGTAATTTGTTTCTTCGGAGCACTAGGATTTTAACTTCCTTCTTTCCAAGAATGACGTCGCATATTATAATTCTAACTTGATATTAAACGAATGATGATCAGTATTGCGCAACAGTAGTACATGAAATTAATTTTTGATGAAGCATTGCTGAATGTTTTCGCAAATTACTTTTTTATTTCTGTAAGGTAGGAGACTACATCTAGCTCAAGAATTATATATTGCAAGAAATTGATTTGGGATTACCACAACTCAGTAATTTTAAATTAAATTTTGTAATAAATTTTGTCGTTAGGTCACTTTTTTAATGATAGGGATTTCGAATGTTAGAGTTCTGATTCTATTGTTCACAAGAATTTTATTTATGATAGTAACTTTCCGACTTTCTCCCATAATTGTAACAATCGATGATCCACCTCAAAAAAATCTTGTTTGTGCTGGATGGAGAGTGGCATTTTCGGCTAAGAAAATACTTTGGCTCAAAAAGCACATAGAAGTAATTTAAGATACCAAGCAACCCGAAATTGATTTACTAGAAATAAAAGCGTATGATCTTTAATTCTA